>JARHVA010005102.1:860000-927500 GCA_037957365.1 Torreya grandis | reverse complement strand
TTTTTTGTGTAATGATTTTTTGGATTTATTGTAGTCTTTCTCAAGTGGAGTTTTATAAGACTGATTGTCACAGAGCAGGGGATATTAAGAGGGGTTTAATCTTTTTAACATATAAAATACCATATTAAGAGGATTTTATGCTTTTTACACATATAATATGCAATTCTACTATTTGTGGGATTTGAACTTGGATCCATTAACTTATAAATGTAAGTACACGCCAAAATATCAAGTTATTTGTTGGATTTGAACTCATACCAATAAATGTGAAAGTGTAAGTTAAAAAATAAACACCAAACCAAGGTGATTTATAGGAATATTAGAATAAAAACTATAAATAAATCATAATAATATAATTAAAATATTTTTTTGAGATAAGGGTAAAAGTATAGGTTTTGAAAAGCCGTATAGCCTTGTACAATGGAGAAAGAGATATATCAATAAAGATCACAAGAAACTCCTCATCCAATTGAAAATAAAAAAGAAACTACAAACCATAAAACCATCATTTAGCTTTCCTTGTACTAACAATACAAGATTAGTCAGTGAACATGTAGAAAACCAACCATCAAAACTATTAAAAAAATAGTCTGCAATCTAGCCTTTAGTCTTTATAAATCCATTCAAAAGAGATCAACAAAATTTTCAAAACTATATTCTTCCACCATTATCTCTTTTTTGAGAGTGTAGGATCATATTATTTTTTGTATACGCCTATTTGAGTCCACCATTTTTTTCTTCCATAACATAGTGAAATCATCTTTATCTTCGGGATCAAATTCAAGGAAATTTAGGATAAAAACTATAATAAAATAAAATTACTTGAATATATCAAAAAAGATTAATTTCCTCTTGATAATAAATCCATTGGTTTCACTATTTTTTTTAATTAACATATTTCATCCCATTAGTTTTATGAATCCTAATAGATAAAGGATCCTCCTTTATTTTATAGATAATTTATTCTAGGACTAAAATTTGTAAACCTGGTTCTAAAAAATGATTCTTGGGAGTTGTAACTCTTTCCAATATAATTTGTTGTGAAAGGGAATCCTTGCACCATGAAGTCTCCCAATTTATTTTATCACTTATATATGTTGAAACTAAGTGACATGTCTTAAAACATTTCTGACAATAAAAGGGTAACCCCTTGTAATCTAAGGATTATTTTTAAGATCAATCCCCCTCCTTCAGATAAATTATTGATATAATATTTTTGTAGATATCAATGCCAACCAGGATTATTACAAGGATTATGTGTGAAATATTCAAATTAGATGAACCTGTCAATAAGTGTTTTTCCAAAGTATCACATATGATTTTAAAGTAGGAATCTACATAAAAATGAAAAATGAATATGTGGTAGCTGAAGCCACATAAAACATACCATTTGCCCATTTTTTGTCTAATAATTTATTTTATTTATTTTAGCCTTTCTCAACTGGAGGTTTCTAAGCTTGATTGGCATAGAGAAAGGAATATTAAGAGGTGTTTAATATTACTTTAGATACAAAATACCATATTAAGAGGATTTTAATCTTTCTTGGCATTATATGCTATTTTACTATTCATGGGATTTGAGCTTGGATCAATAGCTTATAAATGTAAGTCCACATAAAAATATCAATCCATTTGTGGGATTTGAACTCTAACAAATTAATGTGAAAGTGTAAGTTATTAAAAAAATAATAATAATAAAAAAAAAAACCAATGTGCTTTATAAGAATATGACATTAAAAATTGTAAAAATATCATAATAATATAATTAAAATAATTTTTTTAGGTAAGGGTAAAAGTACAGGTTTTTAAAGGCATTGTAGCCTTGTATAAAGGAGAAAGACATATACCAATAAATCTCCCAAGAAACACCTCTTTTAAAGGAAAATGAGAGTCAAAATAACAAACAAATTACAAACCATCAAATTGGCCTTCAACCTTCCTTGTACTAACAATCCAAGATTAGTCAGTGAACATGTTGAAAACCAACCATCAAAGCTGTTTAAAAAAATAGTCTACAATCTAGCCTTTAGCCTTTAGAAACCTGTCCAAAAGAGATCAACAAAATTGTCAAAACTATATTCCTCCACTACTATCTCCTTTTTGAGATTTTAGGATGAAATTAATTAGTTTATAGGCCTTTTTGAGTCTTACCTTATTTTATTTTGTACAATAGTGCAGTCTTCATTATCTTCAGGATCTAATTCAGGGAAAATGGGGATAAACAATAGAATCAAATCAAATTCATTGCAACTATCAACAAAATTTTACTTTCCTCTTGATAATAAAGACATTGGTTTCAATATATTCTTTTCCTTAGAATGGTTCATCCCATTAGTTTTTTCAAACCTTGTAGCTAAAGGATCTTGACTTGTTTTAGAAATAATTTCTTCTAGGATTGAAATTTTTGAACTTGGATCCAAAAAGTGATTCTTGGGAGTTGTCTCTCCATCCACTGTAATTAGTTCAAAAATGGAATATTTACACCATGAATTCTCCCCATTTATTTGATCCTTGTTATAGGTTGAAGTTAAGTGACATGTCTCAAAACATCTATGGTAACAAAAGAGTAACCCCTCATAATATAAGAATTATTTGTATGATGAATCCCCCAACTTCATATCAATTATTAATATAGTATTTTTGTATCTACCAATTCCAACTAAAATGATAGAAAAGGTTATGTGAGAACCATTCAAAGTATATAAATCTGTCAATAATTGTTCTAGTATCCACTATGAATTTGAGGTAGGAATTTACAAAAACCTAAAAAGGAAGATGTGGTAGTTGAAACCAAATATTCTTGATGTTGAGGGACTTGATAATTGGGTTGAAATATGGGAACAATGGTTTAAAAAAATGGAGGTCTTTCCCCCAAATCTTAACACCCATTTAGAACCACTTTCCTATCCTCAATAATATTTAAAAAATATAATAAAAAATCCCTCTGCATAGGGAAAGATCTATAGTTTACCTTGAAAAATGGGATGCCATTATTATATTATCTAAACATTCATATCTATGGGAATTGGAAAACAACTATTAAACTTATAGATCACTCCTCTATTTATGAAATAGTCTTCTATTTAGAACACCATATCAAGTTCCTCCCTATTGAATGTAACTCAAAGGGTATTTTTTCATCCTCCAAAGGTTTAAACCCCTATTTAGTAGATGACCTAAGATGATGAGGAACATCAAAAAAGGATTTAGGAACCAAATTATCCACCCAATGCTTCTAGATCACAAGCCCTGGCTCTACTTGTTTTCCATTGTTCTCCACCATCCAAACAAGTTTCTTATTGAGGTTTGCATCCTCTAACACACCATTCAAATTTATAGTCCTAATTAAAGCCTCCCTTGACTCCCTTCAATTTATGTCCTAAACATATCAGATCTATTTAATCTTATATTGAGCATTGTCGACTATCATTACCTTTTGATTGCCTTGTAATCACATCATCTATCAATCACCTTCTAACATTGTCACTTGACTTGATCGAGAATGAAAACCTTGCAGCTGAAGAACCCATCAAAGATTCACAAATATAATGTAAAGTTTTGAAATAATTTTTTAAATATAAATTAAATTAAAAATTAATTAATTAATAAAATGGAAAAATATGAAGAACAAAAAAAATGGATCAAACACCAAAATAAATCATAAATTATATATATAATACATACAACATACAATTTCCCCATTTTTAGTATTCAAAATTGGATCAATCAAAATTTGTTAATGCTCTTAGATTTTTTTTTTCATTTATTGTAGCATTTCTCAAATGAAGGTTTTTAAAATTGATTGGCATAGAACATGCCAAATATTTTATGCACTCATAGTCCATACAAAATGAGTATTTCCACTTATTGGAATAATTATGTTCCTCTATTTTGTATCAACATTTCATATCAACCTTTGTGATACTTCATTAAAAAAATTGGATTTATGATTGAAAAATAATAGATCAATTAAAGAGTTTAGAGAAAAATGGTCACATTATGTATTGAATGAGAGTGTAGTTGTTGTCAATGTTGGTATAGGATTTTTTCTACTATGTGGTTTTACCTACAAGGTCTAGTTAGCTTGCTTAGTTATCACTTAGGTATTTAATAAAGGTCATTGCGGAAGATAATACCACATTGATGAGGATGTGAGGACATGTAAATCTTCCACCTATATATCTACCTTTCTTAAAGCTATTTGAGTAATTAACCTAAAATATTATTGCATTGAATGCTTTTGAACATTGTGAAATTTTTACTCTCATATGTTCATGATTTCACTACTCCATATAGTTTTGGTTTCTTGTATTCAATCCAATCCAAATATCGATCATCAAGTGTGGCCCACTCCAACATGGTATTAGAGATTTTATTTATTGAATGACATAGTCTCTATTGTGATATCTGGCATTTTAGCCCATTTATTGTTCTTTTCTTTTAGTTTTCAAGGGTTTAGATGGGTTTCATGTAAATCCATGAAAACTATACTAATAAAGTATGTAGATGAAAAATAAATAGTTCTATTGAATCTAGAAGGTGTCAAAACCTTAATAATAAGTTTAAATATGACCTAGTTTTGTGATAATCAATTTTTTATTATTTTTGAGGATTTAAAGACCATTTCTTAAATTCTAGAAAATAATTACAATTTGGTACTCAAAAATTAAAAAACTATTTCTAGGTTTTATAGGTTTTTAAGAATACTTGATGGATCTCTATTGTTTTATGTGGAAGACATACATATTTTTCAAGATCTAGGGTTTTCCTTGCATTTTTCTCATCATTTATAGCCTTTTGTAGATTTTGGTTGGTCAATAGACTTTAGCACCTTAGAGGACATCCTATTGTGGAAAAAAAAATGATGTATATTTCCACCCTTTCCAACATAGTTGATATGTTTTAATGGATTTTATCCCCTCAACAGATATTTAGGGTTTGATAGACATTTATCCCTACTCGTGCACCTAACATGCTACATGAGCCATATATGCATAATAGGTGAAATTCAATCCCATTGCATGCACACAAAAAAAGTTCTATAACACCTTGTTACACACATAGTGGGTTATGTAATCACTAAATATAAACATGAAAAGATTCAAACCAACTACTTACATCGACAATAGACTCCAACCCTATTAGTTGCACTAATGATAGATTGTAGTCCTCCTATTTGTACTAATGGTAGACTCTGGCCATTTTTATTGCACTAATTTTGGAATAAAACCCTCCTACATACATCTATGATAAAATTTAACACCCTTTTACACACCAATGGTAAACTCCGCCCCCTACAAATGCATATTGTGAGATCACCCACCTTGTTTGCACTAAATGATGTCCAAGAAACTATCAAATTTAATTTAGTGAAGAGTAAACTATTCACATAGAACATTGTGGTAAGTGACATCATCAAGGGATGAGTACTTATCCTTGCCCTTATCCCCTGGTCACATCGGAGTTTATCCCTTGTTCACAAACAACCCAAGGGGGCTTAACTTTTCCATGAAAATTGCGTCAAATATTTTGTAAGCCCAAAATATTCAATTTGTAAGGTGAAGTATTTTTAAATAATTTCAAGCTCACATAATTCTATTCTTATAGGTCCTTTTGAAGAAATGCTTTTTTTAAGTGTGAGTTTTTTTTTAGCTCTATGTATTTTTTTATATTTTTGTGCCTTGTAAAATTCAACCTCTATCATTTTATGGGGTTGTATTTCTTTTTCTCTTTTGCACACTCTCTTTAATTATATATACATGTTGATTTGATACACATTTAAATGTGTTGATTCTATATATACTAAATATAAAGTGCCAACCTATGCAATATCAAGGAAATTTGGTGATTATTTCATATATTGCTCATTTGGACACTAGCTTAATCTGACGTTACTTATGCATAGTTACTTATGGTCATGTTGACTCACCTATCTCTTATTGGGAGGTACTACATGAGGATAGTTGATTCTACTCTATTAGTTCTTCTTGAAAAAACTAATTATGATTCATGGTGGATGTACATGGAATGCTTGCTCCAAGAATAATATCTTATTTCATTTATATATAGACAGCTTTATACCCCCAATAACCCTTGTAAATAAAATGATTGGGCCAACTCTTTTGACTATGTTTATGGTAACTTTTTGATGCTCATTTAAAGGGACCTACACCACCATGTGGATCACATAGACTATCCCTTTACTATCTGGATCACTCTTTAGAATTTATTAGATATTCTATTAAGATTCATATCACTCCTCCTCCTCTTATTTTCTATTTGGAGATTATTGTACCTTTTCCTCATACATTTATTTATTGTGATGAAACATTCTTGATTGAAAATTCTCTTCTTTATATAAAATAACCACTATGGGATAAGATTTTGCTAGACATTAGTTATCCTATTGCAGATTCTACATTTTTCATAGATAATATGTTGCTCTTCTAAATATATCACAAATATTCTCTTCAAAGGAATCTATTATTTTAAGTGAGAATACACTTATTTACAGCCTCAATGACTCATATGTTCTTATGGACATTCATTCTATTGATTTACAAGTTTCATTTACAGTCCAGTCTTTAAATTTATGGGTTGCTGACCCATGCTCTCCTCTTTACATGGGATTTATTTCAACGAATGTTCTATGCCCTTCTTATAACAAGTATAATTAAATAGAATTACATTTATTTTTTATGCATAATATTTTAAGACATATGCCACACTTTAGTTTCGGATAATACTCACAAATATTTATACTTTTGTCCTCATCTTCCATTATGGAATGAGCATACTTTTAGTACACTCATCATGTTCTTCCTATTGAAGAAGAAAGAAACATTGTTTAATGTAGACATAGCTTATTTAGTTTTTAGGCAAAGGATCTCATCATCGACCTTGGTCATTCTGTGAGCTATAGCATAGGCAACTTGAACATATCCTATGGGGACTTCTTAGTTATCTATTTATTATGTGCTTGGGTGCCTCATTATGCCTGATTTCTAGGATCCAATTCTTATACCGACCTAAGCTATGCTTAAGGGGGGCATTGATGTAGGGTTTTCATCACTATGTGGTTTTTACCTACATGATCTAGTTAGCTTTCTTAGGTATCACTTAAGTGTTTAATAAAGGTCATTCGGGAATATAATCCCAAATTCATGAGGATGTGAGAGCATGCATATCTTCCACCTATATATGTGCTTTTCCTAAATATATTTGACTAATTAACTTGGAATGTTATTGCATTAAATGACTTTGTACACTAAGAAGTTTCAACCTCTCATATGTTCATGATTTCAATACAACATATAGTTTCATCTTCATGAATTTGACCTTATCCAAATATTGATCCTCAAGTGTGTCCCACTCTGAAAGCTAATTTTTTCAAGTTATGTCCACCTCCCCTATTAAATATTACAATATTTTACCCCAATGTGACATCAAATAAAAAACCCAAAAAAAAAAAAAAAAAAAATTAAATTAAATTTTGAGCCTCTTAATAAGGAAAATTAACCTAATTTATAATGTATGGATAGTTGATTAAATAAATTAATTATAATGTAATAATATGGAACATTGAAAGAGGACTCTCTATTTATATTAATAAAAAATACACTCAATTTTGTTGTTTTGCTTTTTGATTAATCTCGATACATTTATGGAGTTTGAACACAATATATCTATCTTTAATTAACTAGACAAGTGGACCTTGTATTTAATTGGACATTATGACATGGATTGGGCTTGCGATGGATTTGAATGTAGGTGGCAAGAGTTACATTACCATTTATTTAAAATATTTTTATCTATTTTTAATTGAATATTTTATGCTTCACAGTACTTAAAATTTAAGTTAACAACATTTGAAGAGGTTTTTAAGCTTGTTTGGCATATAACACGTAATTTTTTCATTTGTTTCATTTTAATTTAAATAAAAAATTATAAAATCGAGACACAGTATTTCCAAACGATTTAAGTTTTATTTATATTTAATTTAATTAGATATGTAAACCTTTTATTTATAAGGTATGTTATGATTACCAATACAATTTAAACTAACATACACATCTTAATTTCCAAAAGCTTTAAGATCTAATTATATTTAATTAATTAGATATGTAAACCTTTTATTACTAATCTAAGCTATGATTACTAATACAATTTAAACTATCATACATATGTTTGATTAATCTATGTAAAATAGGTCAAATGATATCATTATCGAGGTACCTATATAATATTCAATTTATGACACAAGTTGAATAGATGTCTCGAGAATGATATTTATTGTCATATTTTACATAGATTTTTTTAATATATGTATGCTAGTAGAAATTGTTACATCATAACGTAAAAGTAAATATTTATTGTTCATGAAAATATATTTAATATATTTTTATATTCATTTTCATTGCATTTAATTTAATTAATAAAATTGAAAATAGAATGTAACACAATATTGGTAAAACACACGCATATGCATGCATGTGTGTGCACACACACACACACCTATGCGCACATGCGCGCACGCGCGCGCACACACACGCACACACACACACACACACACACACACACACACACACACACACACACACACACACACACACGCGCGCGCGCGCGCGCGCGTGCGCGTGCGCGCGGGCACGCACACACACACATACACACGTGCACACACACGCATGCGCGCGTGCGCACACACACACACACGCGCACGTGCGTGCACGCGCACGTGCACACACACACACACACACACACACACACACACATGCACACACACGCACACACACGCACACGCACATGCACATGCACGCGCACACACACACACACACACACACACACACACACACACACACACACACACACACACACACACACACACACACACACACACACACACACACACACACACACACACACACACACACACACACACACACTTTTATTATAGTAACATGTCTATGATATTAAAACTTTATACATCTAATCCTTCAATAATTGAAGTCTTTATTTTTCATATTTTCTATTATTAGATGGGCATAACTTAAATTGGCTAGAATTTATTGAAAGCATTTTTATTATTCACTTTGACCTTGTTGTCTAAAAACCTTCTCTAGTATAACAACAATTCTATTTTTTTCATCATATTTTTTATTGTGTTGTTCTTACATATGAAGGATTATCCATTACAAGAGTAAACCATCATAAATATCAAATGAAAATCATACATCTTCCACTAAAGCACATATAAACATTTTATAAAATTTTTGCATAGTCAAGAATCAATATTTTGAAGCATATTTTGACATATGAATCTCATATATATAATTAAAATATACCTATCATGTCACATAACATTTCATTTATCCATTTGTTGAATTTGAAATCAGATCAATTATCTTTTAAATGTATTTCCACACTAAAAAAAGGTTGTTTGATATTTAAATATGCCATTTTCCCTTTTTTGGGATTCAAATTCAGATTAAATAGAATTTGGTAAGGCACCAATAATTTTTTTAACTTATTGTAGGCTCATGTAGAAGATTTTAAGCTTTATTGACACAGAACATAACATTTTCAATTGATATACAACATACCATTTCCAAAACCTCATTGATATAGAATATATCATTTCCCCATTTTTTGGATTTGAGCTTTGATCAATTAGAGTTTTATAAGGAACTTTGAAAATTTTATTTTTATTTATTGTAGTTTTTCTCAAATAAACATTTAAAGCTCATTTGACATATAACATACCATCTTTCCATTTTTTATATTCAAACCTAGATCAACTAGAATTTGGGAAGGCATTTAGGTTTTTTTTTTAAAATTTATTGTAGCCTCACAATCATAAGTTTTTAATCTTGTTTGACATTTTTACAAAAAACACTCCTAAACTTAATTGAGATAGAACATACCATTTTCCCATTTTTGGGATTCAAACATGGATCAATTAGAATTTGATAAGGCACTTAGAATTTTATATTTTTGTTTATTATTACCTCTCTCAAATGAATTTTTTAAAATACAAAATGGCATTTGACCATCTTTGGGATTATAACTTGGTAAGGAAATCATATATTTTTTGATTTATTATAGCTTCTCAAGTAGTGGTTTTTAAGCTTACTTGACAAAGAACATAACTTTTCCACTTGACATAAAACATAACATTTCCAAAATCTACTTAATATAAAACCTACCATTTTCCCATTTTTGGATCTATTAAAATTTGTTAAGGCATATAGGATATTTTTTTATTTAAGTAATCTCTATTATGTAAATATTTTTGGGCTTACTTGACATAGAACATGCTATTTAGACATTTGGTAGGTTTTCACTCATTTTTGGCATATAACATGTAGACCACTCCATTTTATTTTATTATTAATTTATTGTAGTCTCTCTCAAATAAGATTTTTAGGATTGCTTGGCATAGAACATACCATTTTCCCAATTTTTGTGTAATATTTATTTATTGTAGCCTCTCTAAAGTGGAGGTTTCTAATCTTGATTGGCATATAACATGAGACATCATGAGGGTTTTAAGCTTGATTCACAAAGAATTTTTGACTTTAAGAGGTTTTTAAACTTGATTGGCATATTATATGATATTTTCCTATTTGTGAGATTTGAACTTAGATCAATTAGTTTATAAATGTAAGTCCACACCAAAATATCAAACCATTTATGGGATTCAAACTCAAACCAATTTATGTGTAAATATAAGTAAACAAAATAAAACCAAACCAAGGTGCTTAATAATAATATTATAATAAAAAACATAAAAAAAATCATAATAATATAATTAAAATATTTTGTTAAGGTAAGGATAAAAGTAAGGCTTTTGACAGGCCTTGTAGCCCTATACAATGGAGAAATAGATATATTAATAAAGCTTAGAATAAAATCTTCTTACAATAGAAAAAAGAGGCAAAATGACAAACAAGAAAAAAACAAACTACAAACCATCAAATTGGCCTTCAACCTTCCTTCTACTAACAATCTAGGATTAGTCAGTGAAGATGTAACAAACCAACTATTAAAATTATTTAAAAAATACAATACAATCTAGCCTTTAACCTTTACAAACCCATTTAAAAGAGATCTGAAAAACTATTAAAACCATATTCCTCCACCTGTATCTCATTTTTAAGAGCATAAGATCATATGAATTGGTGTAGAGGCCTTTTTGAGACTGCCCATTTTTATTTCATACAATATTTCAATACTCCTTATCTTCAAGATATGATTTTGGGATAATAGAGATAAACACTACAATCGAATCAAATTCCTTAAAACTATCAAAACAAATTAGTTTCCTCTTGATGATAAATCCATTGGTGTTATAGTTTTTTACTTAGCATGGTTTATCCCATTAGGTTTGTTAAAGCTTATATCTAAAAGATCCTCCCTCATTTTAGAGATAATTTATTCTAGGATTGAAACTTATGAACTTAATTTTAAAGCATCATTCTCAAGTTATTTAACTCCATCCACTATAAGTATTTTAGAAAGGTAATCCTTTCACCATAAAGTTTCCCCATTCACTTTATCACTTCTATAGATTGACGCTAAGTGGCATGTCTCAAAACATTTATGAAAACAAAAGTGTAACCTTCATAATCTAAGGATTATTTGTAAGATCAATCTACCATCTTTAGATAAATTAATGCTAGAATATTTTTGTAGATATCAATTCCAGCTTGGTTTATAGCAAAGGTTATGTGATAAAAATTCAAAGTAGATAAACCTATCAATACGTACTCACCCAAAGTATCCCCTATGACTTTGAGGCAAGAATATGCACACAACTAAAAATATGATGTGGTAATTGAACCCCAATAGGCTTGGTGTGTAATGAATCAGTAAGGGGGATCAAAGATGGGAACTATGGTTTCAATAGGAGGTCCTATCCCTAGGCCTAACACCCATCTATAACCAATTTCCTATCCTTAATAAGGTTTAAAAACTACAATAAAAAATTCCTTTACACATGGGTAGATTTACGATTTACCTTGAAAAATGGGTTGCCATACTTATATTATCCAACCATTCATATTTGTAAGACATGGGAAATAGCTATTAAACTTCTTGATCAATCCTATATTTATGAGGTAGTAATTTATTTGTAGTACCATATCAAGTGCATCCCCATTGAAATTAATTAAAATGTGTTTTTAACCATATTCCAAGGGTTTAATCCCTTATTTAGTGGATGGCTCAGGATGAGAAAGAACATTAAAAAAATATTGGGAGCCACTTTATCCTCCAAAGGAATCTATGTTGTGGGACATGAATTTAATTGGCTTCCTTTATTCACCATCATCTAAGCTAGTTTCTTGGTGAGGTTCACATCCTCCAATGCACCATTTGAAGTTTTAGTCATGATCGAAGCTTCCCCTGGCTTCCCTAGCTCTCTCAACTTCAAGTCTTAACCATATTCAATCCACTTAACCTTCATCTAAGCATCATCCACTGTCATTACCTTATCACCTTGTAATTACACTACCTATTATTTGCCTTCCAACATTGACACTTGACCTAATCAAGAATGAAATCCTTACAGCAGTAGAACCCATTAGATATTCTCAAATATAATGTAAATTTTTTATTTTTTTAATAAAAATCACATAAAAAAATTAGCTAATTGATTAAATGTAAAAATATGAATAATAATAAAAATGGATCAAATACCAAAACAAATTAATAATTGTATATAAAATATGTAGAACATACAATTTCCACATTTTTGGGATTCAAAATTGGATCAATCAGAATTTGTTAATGCTCTTAGAACTTTGTATTTTCATTTATTATATCCTTTATAAAATTAAGGTCCTTAAAACTACTTAACATAGAAGATGAATTTTAATTTTATGCATTCACAGTCCATACAAAATGAATATTATAATTTTCTAGAATAATTATGTTCTTGTATTTTCTATCAATATTTCAGATCACCATTTAAGATCCTTCATCAAGAGAATATGATCTATGATTGAACAAAAATAGATAACTTAAATGTTTTGGATAGCAATGGTCACATAAGGTATTAAGTGGGAGGGTAGCTTTTTCCCACTATATGGTTTTACCCACATGGTCTAGTTAGCTTGTTTAGGTGTCACTTAGGTATTTAATAAAGGTTATTGAGGAAGGTAATCCCACATTCATGATGATGTGAGGATATGTCTATCTTCTACCTATATATATACCTTTCTAAAATTTATTTGATTAAATAACCTCGAATGTTATTGCATTGAATGGTTTTACACATTGTGAAGTTTGTTTATCTTATGTGTTCATGATTTTACTAATCCATATAGTTTAGATTTATGCATTTGATCTTATTTAGATATCAATCATCATGTTTGGACCACTTTGAAATGGTATCAAAGTTTGTATAATATCATAATGCCATAAAATCTATTATGAGATCAAAAATTCTAACATGTTCAGTGTTTTTCATTGATTTCAAATTTCAAGGGTTTGGTGGGATATAATGTAAATCCATTTGAACTATATCATTAAAGTACTCAAATGAAAAGCAAATATCTCAGTTGAACCTAGAAGATGCTAAAACCTTAAAAATAACTGTAAACATGACCTAAATTTGTGATAAATAGTTTTTACCATTTTGGAGGATTTAAACATTATTTTTTAAATTCTTCACAAATATTACAATCTAGTACTCTAATGGAAAAGAAAATTGTGTTTTTTTGGGTTTGTTGAAATACTTGGTGGGTCTCTAATATTTTGTATGGAAGATGTGATATGTTCTTAAGATATGATGTTTTCCTTATAATTTTGTCATCATTTGTAGCCTTCCATAGATTCTAGTTAGGCAATAGACATTATTACCTAATGGTCATTCTATGGTGGAGAAATAAACTTTAGTGGATATTTCCACCCTTTCCAGCACCTGCAATAGATTTTGGCCCCTCAATGACCATTTTAGGTTTGGTCAACATTTATCCCTACTTGTGCACTTATTAGGTTCCACTAACCCTATATGCATAATAGGCATACTTCAATCCTTTTCATACACACATAATTATTTACATGACACTTTAATACACACAAAATATGTTCTACAACCCATACTTGCACACATGATGAGATCTAACCTAGATACTCATCTTGACGATACATCTGGGCCTTATATTTGCACCAATAATAGACTTTGGTCATTTTACTTGCACCGATGGCAAACTCTTATTTTTTTCATCGATGGTAGACTTTATCCCTTCTACATGTATTGATGATGGGCTTCAACAAAATTACACACACAAAATATAGACTTTTCCCTCTAAAAATACACACTGCGTGCTCCACCCACCTTGTTTGCATTAGAATGACATCTAGAAAACTATCAAATTTAGTCAAGTGAGAAGTGAAATTATTTGTTTAGAACATAGTGGTAAGTGACATCATCAAGTGGGAGAACTCACTAATTCCCTTAACCCCTGGTCACATGGGAGTTTATTCCTTGGTCACAACTAACCCAAGGGGATTTAACTTTTCCAAGAAAAGTTGACTCAAATGTTTTACAAGCCCAAAATATTCATTTTGTAAGGTGAAGTTTTTTTTAAAGAAATTAAAACTTACATAATTTTCAACCTATAACTGCTTTTTAGGTGCCATTTTTTTATAGTGCCAATTTTTTTGAGCTTTACACATTTATGATATTTCTGTTCCTTGTAAAATTTAACCTCTATCATTTCATTGGGTTGCATTTATTCTTTTATTTTACACACTTTTGTTACGTATTTATATTCATTGATTGTGTATGTATTTAAATATGTTTATTGTATTTACACTAAATATAAAGTGCCAACCTATGAAATATCATGGGAATTTAGTGAATATTTAAAAGATTAATCATTTTGACAGATTTTCTATTGAGTAAAACATCCATCACATTGAGTGTGCATGGTTAATTGTGTTCATGTTGAATCACCTATCTCTAATTAGGAGATACCAAATGAGGATAGTGGATTCTTCTCTAGTGTTTTGTGGAAAGACCAATTATGATTCATGTCATATGTACATGGAACACTTACTCACAAAATAAGATCTTATTCCATTTCTAAATGGATAGATTTACATCCCCCCTTAACCTTTTCAATACAATGACTTGGTCAAATCTTGTGCCCATGTCAATGGTCACTTATTGATGCATGTTTCATGGGATCTACACCACCTTTTTGATCACAAGGAGTGTCCCTCCATTATTTGGAGCACTCTTTAAAAAAAATTAGATAACCTCCTAATATTTATATCACTCCTCATCCTTTTCTTATTGTCTCTTAAAATATTATTGTACTCTCTCCTCCTAATTCTATTTATTATGATGACACATTCATAATGGATAATGTGCTTGCTATTATTGAGCCACCACTACAAGATGTAATTATTCCATACCTTAGCAATCTTATTTTAGATTATACATCTGTTGCTATATAGGATGTTACTCTTTGACATCCATCATAGATTTGCACTTCTAAGGACTCTAATATTTTTAGTGAGAGTACACTTATTGATATCCTTGACAACTTGCGTGTTCCTATGGATATTGATTCTATACATATGCAAGATTCATCTATAGTCAAGTCTTTAATTTTGAGGGTTGTCGAACCATGCTCTCCTCTTTACATGGGATTTATTTTAGCAAATATCCCACACCTTTCTTATAATAGGTCTACTTTAGTGTTATTGCATTAAATTATTGTACATGATCTCACTAGACCTACATCATACTTTAGTTTTGGACAATACCTAGAGATATTTATATTGTTACCTTCATATTACATTGTGGAAAGAGAATACTTTTAATATACTCATTATGTTCTTCCTTTCACAAAGGGATGAAACAATGCTCACTTTAGATGGAGCTTCTTTAGTTTTTGGACAAAGGATCTCATCATCAACCTTGGTCATTTTGTGAGCTCTAGTAAGGGCATTTTTTTTCATGTAGACTTTTATCCCATTAGGTTTTATTTACATGGTCTATTTTATCTTGCATAGGTTATTCTAGGTCATTAATGAAAGTTTATCTCACGTGCATGATGTTGTTGGGATATGTCTAAATTTCACCTATAAATGTACATTTCTTATTCCTTTTATGGGTAATGTAAATATTATTTATACAACTTCTCTTTGGTGAGACAAGTTTCTTTCTCTTGAGGGTTTTAAAATTTTATGTAGGTTCTCCATATATGTTCATCATGTAATCTTCATTTTTGTAGTCATATAAAACTTTAAAATTGGTAGCTAGAATGTGTCTTGTGACACCCAACACATAGGTCCCTCTTGCATGCTCTAATGACCTAACTAGACACCTTTTTGCTTATTCAAAATCATCTGTAGACTTTTGAGACCTAATTCTAGCTCAGCTAGGCTGAATTTCTCATACTAATTCCATCACATAAGTCATGATCCTATAGGATAAGAGAACTTAGGTTGGACTATAGCATTGTACCCTAGGGTGTTCTATTTTCAATGCTCCTATCTAATCACATTTTGAGTTTAGATGACTATTTACTTCTTATTCCTATTCTTCATTATGTTGGCCTAGCATTAATACATTTAACCTATGACCAATAGATCTCTATAAAATCCCATTCAAATTTCATTGAGAAGGTGTTGGAAAATATTACAAAATAAAGCAAGAATACAAGCAAGACTGCTAAGGAATATTTCCCTATTCTTTGCGTATAACTACCAACAAATTAAAAATCTCACACTAGTTTCTAGTCACCTCAAACACTCTCAATTTGGCATTTTTGCATCCACATAACACTATTGCACAAAGCACATTAAGTGGGATAACTATATATGGCTTGATCCCTCTTCAAAGTATCAATATGTAGGTAGTGTACCCACATAAGGGGTGTGGATACACGTTCAGTGGATATTAGACACACTAAGCCCCCTCTTTCTCATTTTTTATTCAAGCATTATGAAAGTCTAGGGTTGGATATTAAATCAAATTTATAAGGATCTCTATCTACATTCATGATCTAAAATTTCATAGGTAGCCTCACAAAGGGACAATAAACAAAACCCAAAAAACTCAAATCTCTGTGACTAGTTTGGACAATAGCAATAGGACTTGGACTATAGCATTGGACCCTGAAGTATCCTATTTTTGGTGGTCTTGTCCTTTCACCAAATGAAATTCAAATCCTAGTTCATGACACTATCCTAGTCCTGCATAGTCAATTTTAAACTCTTAGTTTTCAAAGTAGAGTTAAAGCTAAGTTGCATTTCTCCTTATTTATTGTTATTTTTAAAAAGCTAAAAAAATCAAATAAATTATACAAATCAGTACAATAATTATTATAATATTATTTACTGATTTATTTTTTCTAGGCCCTTAACTAAATTAGGAATAAAACTTCAATATTTATAAAATAGTTAAATCATTTGATGAACCCAACTTACTTTGTTTACGCATTAAAACCCTAGAAATCCAAGGTAAATTCCTTCCTAATTTTTTCAAAATTTTAAATTTTTTTAACTACATATTAAAACAAAAAAAAATCACATTAATTTTTAAAAATCTTTAGTAATTTTAAAATATATCATTTTTCAAAACCCTAGTTGCATATACTAGGTCCCTTTAAATGAGAATTTTTCCAATATTTTTTTAATTTTCTACCTTCATATTTAAATTAAAAATTCACATTAATTTATAAAATTCCTTAGTAATTTTTTAAAAAAATCATTTTTCAAAACCTTAGTTGCATATACTAAGTCCCATTACTTTTGAGGTATCACGTTACATGTTTGTGAGATTCATATCCATTTTATGCATTCTCTATTTTGCTATCTTTAGGACTTTACATTTCCTATACTTAGTACTTTCCTTCCATAGCACTTTACTTATTACAAAACATTCAATAAATTTTAAATTTGTTTTCTTACTTTAACAATGGCCCAATACACTGGTTTTGATGAAACTAATAAAAGGGAACTTCAAGAACTCTTAGCTAAACACCCTAACATGCAATATGACATGCTTAAAATATGATAAGAAGAGTAAAAAGAAAAAAACAATGGTCAATACTCTCAAACCATAGAGCAATCAGTTGTAAATGAGACTATGAGGGCAACTATGTCTCAACAACCCCTATAGCAGCCCAACCTTCCTCTATGCCACCGCCAGCTACAACTAGTACATCTTTCTCTCTTGATGTGGCTACCCTTACACAAGAGATAAAATATCTTCAATAAAATGTGCTACATCTTGAGCAAGGTGATTATAGACCAATATAGGTTTTGGACACTTTTTCTCTACTTCATACACCATTGGCATGTCATATTGCTTCTACACCCTTGACACTAGGTTTTGTTTAACCTAATCTCACTTTATATGATGGCAAGGGTGATCCATAGACACACTTGAGGTATTTTCACAAAATATGCTTAGACAATGTGCCAAATGACTACCTACTAAACAATCGATTTCCATAGAGTCTAAAGGATTATGCTTTACAATGGTTCTATAGTCTACCCAATTAGTCGGTCAATGTATTCAATCCTTTAGCTGACATGTTCCTAGCTCATTTTAACATTAACATTGGTGATAATTTTTCCTGTTCCCAAGCTACATAATAAAAATAAAGGTCAAATGACCATCTCATAAATTATGTTATTTGATATAAGACTATCTTGGCTAAGATGAATAGCCCCATGATCGATCAAGAATTATAATATCTCTTCAAATAGAGTCTTCTACCAATGTTTCATGAGTCAATAATTTTTAAAGGGTTCTCTTCCTTCATTGAGTTATGTCATACACTAAAGGAAAGGGAATTCAAATTAATTTCAATGGACAAAATCAACTACACAAGCATATCATAAAAAACAAAGAAGAGTAACAATAATGTCCCATACAAAGTAAAGGTCAATGATAGCAAGAGTCAAAATCGACTTACAATCAATGTAGCTTCAGACCCCCCTCAACTATTGGTTTTATCAGCACCTCCTTAGTGAACTTTTACCAATCTACCAGTATCTCTAGCTAGAGTTTTATAGTAGTTATTGGAATGTAATATCATATCTCTCCCTTCTATTTGAGAAGTTGATCCAACAAAACCTCTTCTATGGGGATATGATTAGAATGCATTTGTATAATTTTCATAGGGCACCAAGACACATAAAAAATAGATGCATCATTTTGAAACATACGATATAGGACTTGATAAATGGAAATGTTATTGATCTTGGCACTCTAGTTGAACCTCCTCAGGAAAAGTAAACATAGGACAAAGATTTTAAAATCTTCTTAGATCCTTTCCCATAAAATTATAAATAAGCGACAGCAGAAACATCAAGTGTTCATCATGAATATCATGCACATCTTCCACCATCTACATATCAAACACCTTTAGTTGAGTTACATCCTTTAAATAACATGATTGGTGTATACAATTCTATAGTTCTATCTAGACCTTTGATCTCCTTCTTAGAATAGGAGATAGTTGAGGACGATTTGAATTATCATGCACTCTTTATAAGAGCTTACATTCATAATCATCTGATTCATAGTGTTCTCATATATAATAGATCTAGTGTGAACGTGTGCACTATGACATTACTATAGAATTTAGGATATTCAAAGCAAGATATTACCTTGACAAACATAGTTATTAATATATTAAATCGGTATATACAAAGTTCATTGGGTGAGATTGTACTTCCTCTACAGGTTGGTCCAACACATGTGGCCACACCATTTACTATTGTTCCCAGTGTAGGATTTTTCAATATGTTACTTGGTTGACCATGGATTCAAAAACTTCAAGTAGTGCCTTTTATAATTCACAAATGTGTGAAATTCATTCACACTAATTAGGTAGTTATAGTTGGTGGAGTTCCATATAAGTTACCACTCCCCACTTTATATCCATATTCTAATTTAAATTCATAATTTTTAACTTCTCTACCAATTACAATTCTCCTTTCAGTTTAGATTCAAACATAGTTGAGGCCTTCCTCGCTAGCATAGAGAGTTCATACTCCTCCAAAAAGACTTCTTTTAGAGTATCCATAGTATCAGGACTCTAGATGAATACTAGCTACAATGTTCACACCCAAGGTAATATCATTTAGGTCTCATGTATCTAATCATAGAGTACATGTTCAAAGAGATTCTCCTACAACTAGATGGGTCCCTAAAATCCCTATAGTTGCATCCACTTCTTAGAGTTACAAGCATACTCCACAATTGGTTTTCACCATAGAGATTTTAGAGCATTTACAGTATACATTAAATTTAGAGCCATAGTTTGAGCCCTTCCATCATGCATGATCCCTCTCATTAATATAGGAAACCATGATAAGGAGTCTCCCATGAGACTCATCGGTTAGTATCATCTCTCCTCAACCTTAATTGTACATAGTTTCTCAATATTTCTTGTACATACTCTCCTCATGATTAATTGTGCATAGCTTATATAAAAAATACAAAAACATTCAGATAATTTAAAAACATTTCAATTGTATGAATTATCCATGCTTTACATTTCTACAACCATACTAGATTTACATTTTTTGTTCTATGCTATTGTATGTTGATTTATCTACATTACCATCCTTCACTTGATATTCTTTGAGTGTGTGGAGTGACACCCATATCCTGATTGCTTCACTCTGCCCATTGATGGGTCATCTTACTTCTACATTCAAGACATACATCAATATATCTACCCATTAGGGGAATCTTATACATGAATACACCATACAAGTTATGTCCTTCCTACACCACAAACTCTATTTATCATGTTGATGTACATTACTTACTATCTTACATAGATTACTCTATCTACATTCACTAATTATAGAACTTGTGTATTTTTTAGCATATACATAGTCTTGTACTGCATGATTGTCATAATTTCACTTCTTGCTTTGATTAGTTACATGTGATTATATTTATAGTATATTATATTACTTCCTTTCTTGCTTTGTGTATCTAGATGTGATTACATATCTTAGTTCCTATTTTTTCTCCTATATGTGCCCTAGGACATTTGCCAATGTCCTTTATTTGTACTCTTTTATGTGATTGTGGCCCTCATGCCAACCTTGATTATTTCTAGTTGTGTATATATGTGGCATTTAAACATGTCTTGTATGCTTACTTTCTAATTTGAGTGACATGTGTCCATGTCCCTTGTTTCCACAGCTCCTTGGCCACTTTCGTGTGCTTCTTGGTTTTTGCCTTGTGTGGTTTTTCCTTGTTTTCTTCTCAATTATTTACAATGCCATGATCCCCATCATGAATTATCTTGATTTCTTGGATTCCATGATGGACATCATGTTCTATCCCTCCTTGATAACTAACAACTAAAAACTAACATTTCTAGTTTCAATTAAGCACATTGCACATGCTATTACATTGGTATATCTATCTAGGCATACCCCTATTGGTCTAACAATATCCAATACAAACTATGATAAATATTGAGACATTTATTTTATTATCATTTTTATATCATGTATTTCATAGCATAACACACTTGGGAGGCTCTTCTTTCTAAGCACAATCATTATAGGGTCTTCATTCCTACCCTCAGAAGAGAGGGAAACAAACAAGGGTTTTGTCATAGAGATCAAAGCTCTTACCGATCAAAAACATAAATTTCTAGAACACTTAGAACATAAATAAGAGGTCAAACTAGGTAGAATAGATCATAAAAATAGTGATGATTATAGAATAGTCATTAGACTCAACAAAGGAAAATAACACCGAACATGGACAATATCACTAGATACCAGGGTGTCTCATTCTTGGCACTCCTATCCAAACAACAAAAAAATAGATTTTCTAAAAATAGGTAGAAAGGTAAGCTTAGAAACAATTTTATCAGATATAAATTAGTTTAGAGTCAATAGTTTTAGTACAAATTTTCTCAAAGAATCTAGATATAGGGGGAATTATGCATGGCATGATGGCCCTCACTTCCAGTTTTAGATTGGGTAGTTGGTATAACTTCCAGATCAAAATCTATATTACAGACACTAGTGATTAGAAATAATGTGTGTGGCACATTTTACTTCTTTTATTTTCAAGTTCAATATATTACCTAGGCATTCTTAGTATTTACATGCCTTAGTTAATCTATATGTAGTTGGCATCATTTTGGAGTGGCTTTCATACAAGCCTAATTTCCTCCTTTCAAAGTGGCCAAGATTATCCTAATTTCTAGTACACATTTGGCTATCCATGCCACATTATCGTATTTTAGAGCATTCGTGGGCTTCAAGAGCCATCTCATATGACACACATTCATACTAGTATCAGTTCATAGCTTCACTTAGTGGGAAAAGATGGAGCCAAAGGTCTATCTATCCTTTATATTCTTTAAACACCTAATCATAGGGATTTGACACATAATCCAAACATATATTAGCACACACATGATCACATAGCTTCACTTAGTAGGTGATGATGGACCCAAAGGGATAACCTTTGCATTCTTGAGCCACTCTCATAGAATTAAACACTCATCTTCATTCATGATATTAATCTTGGTACATCACATACATAGAATTATTTATCATCATTTACAATCATTTATCATCACGTAACATCACCCAGTTTCATGGACTTCACCCTATAGGTATGTTTAGTTATGCTTTCTACTTTTCATTTATCCTAATATTTCACTTTTCTACATCACTAGAATAAAGTGGGGGGTCAAATGTAGTCATATAAATTGTCAAAATTGGTTGCTTGAGTATGGCTTATGACACCCGACCCATTGGTCCCTCTTGCATGCTCTCATGACACTTCTAGACACCTTTTTGTTTATTCACAGACATCCATAGACATTTGAGACCTGATTCTAGCTTAGCCAAGCTACATTTCAATGTTAGTTTCATCCCCTAGGTATTCATCCTATAGCATAGGAGCACTAGGGTTGGACTATAGCATTGGACCCTATGGTGTCTCATTTCTAGTGCTCCTATCCAATCACACTTTGAGCCTAGATGATTATTTCCTTCTGATTCCTCTTCTTCATTATGTTAGCCTAGCATGAATACATTTAACCCATAACCAATATATCTTTATAAAATCCTATTCAAAGTTCATTTAGAAGGGGTTGGAAAATATTACAAAATCCAACAAGAATAAAAGAAAGACCAATAAGGCAAATTTCCCTATTCTCTACATACATCCATCCAATATAGCTACTAGCATATTCAAACCTTCACACTAGTCCCTAGCCACCTCAATCACTCTCATTTTAGCATTTTCGCATCCACATAACACTATTTCACAAAGCACATCAAGTGGGAGAACTATAGATGGCTTGATCCCTCTTCAGAGTATTAATATGTAGGAAGCGTGCCCACACAAGGGGTGTGGATACATGTTCAGTGTATCTTACACACACTAACCTCCCCCCTCTTTCTTAAGTGTTATTAAAGCACTATAAAGGTCTAGTTTTAAATATTAAATTATATTTACAAGGAGATCTATCGACATTCAGTATCCAAAATTTCACAATTAGGCTCACATAGTGATAGCAGACACAATACAAAAAAATTAGATCTTTGTGACCAATTTGGATAATAGCAATAGGACCTAGACTATAACACCAGACCCTAAGTGTCATGTTTTTAGTGCTCTTGTATTTTGACCAAATTAAATCTAAATATTGGTTCATGGTACTATCCTAGTCCTATACTTTCAATTTCAGTCTTTGTCTTAGCCATCTAAATCTAATTTTAAGATAAGTTGCATATCTCTTCATTTACTACTATTTTTAGAAAGCTACAAAAATATAGTAAATTATACAAATTAGTAATCTAATTATTTCAATATTATTTACTAATTTATTTATTGTAGACCCTTAAATAAATTAGAAATAAGAATCAAATATTCCTAAAATAGTTAAATCATTTGTTTAGTTCATCTTAGTGTCATATGACATGGTATTAAATCTATTATTTTAGTTGTTTGTTATTTGAATCATGGTGAGATTTGTTCATTTCATTCCTAATGTTTTCTTGATTATATTTTTCAAGGGTTTGTGGGGTTTCTAAACAACTCATGCAGATATTTATAGCTGGTGTCTCCAAATGAAATATAAACAACTCCATTTGATTTAGATGGTTCCAAAACCCTATGATTCACTATAAACATGACCTATTTTCATGACATCCATTTTTTACCATTATTTGAGGGTTTCAGGTAGTTTTCTTACTTTTGCACATTTTTATACTACTGAAGTCTTTAATCAAAAAATAGTTTCTAGGTTTTTCTATGTTCTTCAGATGTCCAAGTGGGTCTTTTCCATTTATGCAAAAGGGTGAACTATTTTTTTTAGATATGAGTTCATATTGAAGGATTATTCACCATTTTTGGCTATTTTAGATGAATTTTCTATATAATTCAAGACTTAGAATAAATTTCAACTTCTTCAGGTCCTCCTTCACATGACTATATGGGTCATAATCACATGTAGATTTTAGCACCTTCATGGGCCAAAGGTCCATCGGTCAGACCCTCTTCCACATCATGATTCACACTTCATACCTTGTGGATTCACATGGCCCAAGGCCTAAGGCACAAACTAAGCCAAGATGACCATAGACTTTACATCATGCCCCTTGATGGTACCCAATGTCTTCTAACCCAACCAACAAATATGTGGTAATGTAAAATCTATGTGTTTGTACTTCACATATTCATGTTGCTCAAAGATTGATGGCCCCATATTCAAATTGGTGGTGATGTGAATCCAACCATCATGTGCTTACTCCTAGATAGGTATACAAGTCCAAAGTACATCCTAATAGCACAAGAGGATGTGAATGCACTCTTGGACATAGTAATGGTACATATAGATATTAATCTTAAGGCCAAGTACTCCTTGCGATGTGTATGCAACCATCAAATATAAAATAAGGGTTTATGACACTATTCATGGCCAAAAAGGGGACATTATGGTAGTGACATCACTTCCCAAGTCACATCATAGTGCAACCCCACCATACTCCTTATCCCCTTGGTTATATGATGTGGACACATGAGGCAAGCACACAACTTAGCCCTTATCCCTTTGTCATATGGAAATTAAGCCCATGGTCACTTCCAACACAAAAATACATAACTTTTTCTCAAGAGAGGCTTATGCTTTTTAATCTGAAAGTCAATGTATAAAATTTAAGTAGGGAAGTTGATCAAAAAACTTACACCCTCTTTCCACCAAAATATTTATATGAACAAATTTTCAAACATGCATAACATTTGATCAGTATCTCAAAATTGAGTGCCATCTTAAAAAGTGCTTATTTTTTATGCTGTATGTAATGATGGTGTTTTTGGTCCTTATACAACTACCTAATTTCTTCACATATTATACCTCTTAGATTTATTATTGACAGAACCCAACATCTCTCCAATTCATTGTACCTACACACTTACTACTCAATATGTATTTTTAGTTTTGTCTGACATCTATATGAGTGTGATTATATTTAAAACATTATGGGGGATCATTGTATATAGTTGTGAGGAGGTATTGTGCGATGATGTGCATTTTGTGTTGTCTCTTCTACACATTCCTATTTGATAAATTTTTTTGACTCCTACACTTAATCCTCATTTAAACACATTCTCAATTATGTTAGACATCCTCTTCATGAGCATGCCTTGTTCTTATGGGGTCATTGCAATTTTTTGTGAAAATTTTCACTTCTTCATTGTCTTCTCTCAATCATGTTGGCTTCACTTAAGAGACACTTATGGGGGAAGTTGATTCTACACTAGTGGTTCTTCTTGCAAAAACCAAATTTCTTCTTGGCATGTTTGCATGAAACACTTGATCATGAGAAAGAATTGTACTAAATTTTTATATGTATATATTCCTACCTATTCTAACTCAAGTCAATTCAAAAGTGGGATAACACTTCTGACATGGTTTTTGGAACCTTATTGTTACATGTTTCTATGGATCCTAGTTTCCTTCGGGAACATACATGTCCCTACACTATTTGGAGCATCCTATAGTCTCTTTTTGGAGATCCTACTGAGATTTACATCACACCTCCTCCTCCACTTCCTATTGTCTCTTATGAGACTATTGTGCTCTTACCTCCTAATATTTATTGTGATGACACATCCATTGTAGATAGTATTCTTCCTTATATTGAGCCACCACTATAGGATGAGATTAAACATAGCCTCAACTATCCTACTATAAATTCTACTTATTTCCTTATTTTAGATGTTGCTCTTGTAGAGGCTTCATAGATTGGTAGTTTATAAGACTCTATTTTTGTTATTAAGAGTACACCTTGTGAGAGAATCAAAACATCTTCTCTTCCTATGTATATTCAGTCTTCAAATCCATGTGATCCATCTGCATTATCTTCTTCAACTTCAAGGGTTTTTGAGTTTTGATCTTCACTTCACATGGATATTCCTTTGGTGAATGTTCCAGGCCATACTTCTACATCATAATGACATGTATTTGATGATACTTCATGTTGGAGATGTGGAAACATAATTCATCATTTTATTTTAAATGAAAATCCTATAGAAGAAACCTATATTTGGTACAAGTAGGATGTAGAAGAAACCTACAGTTGTTATGGGCAGCTTGTAGATGAAAACCTATAGTTGTTGCAGGTAACCTCTAGGTGAAGACTATAGTTGTTATGGGAAACCTGTAGATGAAAACCTACAGTTATCATGGGAAACCTGTAGGTGAAGACTATAGTTTCTAAGGGTAGCCTATAGATGAAAAACTATAGTTGTTGTGGATAACCTGTAGGTGAAAACCTATAGTTGCTACGGGCAACCTGTAGATGAAGCCTACAACTACTATGGACAACCTAAAAATAGAAAGACTGTAACTTGACTGGTGCTATGGGATTCTATATATAAGTGATGTTATAAATTTATAAGAATAGGTTAATGTAAAATTTTAGTCCTAATATTTTGGATTGATATAATCACTATGTGGTCATGGTTACATTAGCCACAGATCTATGTCGGCAAGGCCGTGAAGGTTTATTGTTAATGATTCTCTTGTAGGCATTGATTGAATGTAGAAGAAATATGAGGATTGTTAGATGATGATTTGTCAACAACCCATGCATCATTGTCATAGTTGTGTGACTATTTAAAGTAGTTTGTTTTTAATATTTATGAAAGATTGTAACAACATGAAGTTAGAATAGATTTTGTACTTCCTTATTTTACAAGGAAGTTATAACAGATTGTAACTATAGGATGTTATAATATATTTTTTAATTCCTTATTTTTAGTGATCATCCCTTTAAAGTGGGAAAAGAGGCATAACAATTATGTAGTTATGAAATGTAGATTAAAATGGGTGAGAATGCAACTAAGTAGTAATTGATAGAAAGAGAACAATATCTTCAGGCAAAGGTGTTGCCAGAGTATTCTGATACATAGATTAAGGGGTAGGAAGTGCTAGGCACTTGTATAAATTCCTTTAGAAGTTTTAATAGAATAATTTCTAAATTTATTTATAGACATAGCCCAACATTTAAGTGAAACACATTAAATAATGTGTAAGTATTTTTATATGTTATTTTTTAGCATCTCTTATTTCTCTATTTTTACATTTATTTATTATTCCATATTTATTTTTTTAACTTGAAAGTACATGTTTAGATTAGTTTTAATTTTTGGGTTACAAAGTATATTTTGATATATATTTATAAACTCAATTATTTTGATTTGGGAAATTTAGTAATATTGTATGTAATAAAATCATGAAACTTTCTATATTTTAACCCAACAAGTGGTATCAGAGCCATCTTTATGTGGTTTTATGTACTATTTTACAAGTTGTAAACCTTTTTAGGATCTCAGACTTAAATTAATGTCTTCTCAAGTCAGAGATCTTGAAAAATGGTAGATGATGGAAGAATAGTGGTTGATAAGTTTAATGGATATAATTGTATTTTGTGGAAGATACAGATGATTGACTATCTGTATCAAAAGGACCTCTATCTATCACTTGATGGAAAGGCAAAAGGAAAGGGAAAGAGAATAGATGAAGAAAGAAATGTCTTGGATAGAAAATATTTGGGAGCTATAAGGCTCTGATTGGGAGGAAGTGTTGCCTGTAATATATCTAAAAAAAAGACTATAAAAGGACTTATGACCAACTTATGTAAGTTGTATGAGATGCCTTCAGTAACAAACAAGGTGTATCTGATGAAGAGGTTATTCAACCTAAAAATGAATGAGAATTCAAGTGTATCTAAACATATGAATGATTACAATATTATTACAAATCAGTTGACTTCTTTGAAAGTGAAATTAGATGAAAAAGTCAAGGTCTTGTTATTACTATGTTCCCTGCCTGAATCCTAGAATAATCTTATTGTGGCTATTAGTAATAGTATGTCTGGGAGTAATAATCTTAAAATGGAGGATGTTGTTAGTGTCATAATCTCTAAAGAAATGAGAAAGAAGACATCTAGTTAGACTTCAACAAGCAATGCACTAAATGTTGAATCTAGAGGGAGACAAAAGAATAGACAGAGGAGAAAGAGATGTGGATCTAAGGGAAGATATTTATCTTCCAAACATAGATCCAAGTCAAAAGGAAGAAGTTTTTTATGCTATAACTTTGGAAAGTCTGGCCATATGAGAAAGCAGTGTTGGGATCCTAAAAAGAATCACAAGGAGAAACAAAATAATGATAATAACCAGGATGCAAATATTGACTCATGTGATACTACTACTGTGTATCAAGATGCTTTAGTTTTTTCATGTGATACAAATGTTGAGTCATGGGTGATTGACTTAGGGGCATCATTTCATGCTACTTCAATCCCAAGTATTTTACAACCTATGTAAGTGGAAATTTAGACCAAGTTTTCTTGAAAGACAATGAACCTTGTGATATTGTTGGAAAAGGGTTAGTAAAGATCAAGATATATAATGGAAATGAATGGATACTCAAAGAAGTAAGACATGTGCCAAGTCTTACAAAAAATCTTATTTTTATAGGTCAATTGCTAGAAGATGGATTCACTGTTACTTTCAATGCAGAATTTTGGAAGGTGAAATTATGTAATCTTGTTGTAGCCAAAGGGAAAAAGGAAGGCACACTGTATTTGAGTAATTTCACTATTGATTATAATACTACATTAGTTTCTACTTCTAATCTATAGACTAATTTATAGAATTCAAGATTGGGTCATATGGGTTAGAAAGGTATGATCATTTTACATAAGAAAGGGAAGTTATCAGACTTAAAGTCTATTAGTTTAGATTTATGTGAACATTGCATTTTTGGTAAACAAAATAAAGTTTATTTTTTAAATATTAGGCCTGAAAGAAAACAAAATAAATTAGAATTAGTACATTCTAATGTTTGGGGACTAGCCCCTGTACAATCATTGGGAGACACAAAGTATTTTGTTACATTTATGGATGATGCAACTTGTAAGTTGTGGGTTTTTTGTATCTAAAATAAGTGTGATGTGTTTAGAGCGTTTAAAATTTGGAGAGCCCTTGTAAAAAATGAGTCAGGCATGAATCTGAAATACTTAAGATCTAGTAATGGAGGTGAATACACATTAAAAGAATTTTAGAACTACTATGCATAAGAAGGAATCTAAAAAGAAGTAACGGTACCTCAGACTCCTGAATAGAATAGGTTAAGTGAGAGAATGAACTAAAAAATTATTGAGAGAGAAGAATGAAACTCAATGCTAGTTTGCCCCCCTACTTTTTGGGTAGATGTGGTTAATACTATTATTTATTTGATTAATAAAGGACCATCTAGTTATTTTGATGGTGAGATTCTTGAGGAAGCTTAGACAGGTAAAAGTGTTTCCTACTCTCATTTCAAATTTTTTGGTTGTGAAGAATTTGTGCACATTGATAAATAAAATAGAAATCATTTAGATGTTAAATCAATGAGATGCACTTTCATTGGATATGGTGATAACTCATTTGGTTATCATTTCTAGTGTTTAGATGATAGAAATATTATGAGATCATGTGGTGTGATATTTAATAAAAGTGTGATGTATAGGGACCAATTTGTAGAAAAGAAAGTTAAAATTCCACTTTGTAAAGAAAATTTTGTCATACCTCCAAGTGTATTTGTAGAAAGAAAAGAGAACTTATAGAATACTCCATTTACCTCTATAAAATTAGAGAATGGGAATAGGGTCATTAATGACCCAATGGATTCTTCTTAGAATATTGGGCCAAGAGAAGCTTAAAGTGAACCAGTCACACCTATGGTAAAGAGGTCAACAAGAGTAAGTAAACCTCTTGATAGATATTTTCCATCCTTATTTTATTTGTTACTAATTGATAGTGGGGAACCTGAATCATTTGTATAAGCTAAGCAAGACAAAGATTGTGTGCAATGGGAAAAGGGCATGAAATTAGAATTGGATGCCTTGAAACACAATAAAACATGGGAATTGATGGATTTGCCACCTGATAAGAAATCACTACAAAATAAATGGGTTTTCCATTTAAAATAAGATGAAAGTGGGTAGAAAACATACAAAGAAAGGTTTGTTGTTAAAGGCTTTCCATAGAAGGCTAGAATTGATTACTCAGAGATATTTTCTCTTGTTGTCAAAATTACCTCAATAAGAATTGTATTAAGTATTGTTGCTTCTAATGATGTTTAGTTAGAATAGATGGATGTGAATACAAAATTATTACATGAATATTTAGAAGAGGAAATCTACATCAAGCAACTAGAAGGTTTTGATGTAAAGGGGAAAGAAAGAAAGGTTTGTAAATTACTAAAAAAATTATATGGTTTGAAATAGACACCTAGGAAATGGTACCTAAGGTTTCATACTTTCATGTTGGAGCATGGATATGATCATACATATAGTGATAATTGTGTTTACAGTAAGAAATTTGAAAATGGTGAATTCATTATTCTTGTATTTTATGTTGATGACATGTTGTGTGGAGCTAACATGTAGAGAATAAGTGAATTGAAGAAATTGCTTTCTTCAGAGCTTGCCATGAAGGATCTTGGACCAGCCAAGAAAATTCTTGAAATGAGAATTGATAAAGATAGATTGGGTAAGAAACTAACTTGAACTAAATATGAATATATTGAAAATTTTTTATAAGGATTTGGTATGAAGAACTATAAATCTATTTCTACACCTTTACGTGGCCACATCAAGTTGAGTAAGACACAGTCACCTAAGTCACAAGAGGAGAACGATTATATGGTAAAGGTGTCATATGATTTAGTTGTGGGAATTTTAATGTATGATATTATTTTCACTTGTCCAGACATATCCCAAGTAGTGGGAATAGTGAGTAGGTTCATGAGTAACTTTGGAAAGCAACACTAGTTAGCAGGTCAGTGGATTTTAAAATATTTACATGGAACATCTATTATGTGTTTATGTTTTGAAGGTTTTAATAGTGGGTTGCAAGATTTTGTGGACAATGACATGGTAGGTGATTTGGATGGTATAAGGTCTACCAATTTCTATATTTTCATATTTGGAGGAACTGAAGTCTAGTAGGTTTCTAAGCTACGAAAATTTGTTTCCCTTTTTACCACTGAGGTTGAGTACATTACTTACACTGAAGCAAGTAAAGATTTGTTATGGTTAAGTAGATTTATGGAGGAGTTGGGAGTGAATCAATATGGGTACACTTTGTATTATGATAGTTAAAGTGCTATTCACCTTGCTAAAAAATCTGGTTTTTAGAGCAAGACAAAGTATATAGAGCTTTGTTACCACTTCATACATATAGTTTTAGAAAGTTGGTAGTTCAAGCTTGAGAAGATTCACTCATTGAAGAATCCTGAATATATGTTTACTAAGGTAATTACAGCAATGAAATTGAAGGTAAATTTGACTTTCATGGGACTTCAAGCATGAGATTGAATAAGAATAAATTAGTAGTTTTGAGTTTAAGTGGGAGGTTGCAGCAATTGGTGTTGTGGCCTTATGTCTCCAAGTGGGATATTATTGGTGATGTGGAAACATAATGCCTAATTTTATTTTAAATGAAAAGTCTATAGAAGAAAATTGTAGTTTTTATGGGTAGCCTATAGAATAAATCTATAGTTTCTATAGGTATCCTATAGAAGAAAACTACTATTGCTATGGGCAGCCTATAGATGAAAACCTATAGTTGTTGTGAGTAACCTTTAGGTGAAGACTACAGTTTTTATAGGCATCCTATAGATGAAAACATATAGTTTTTATGGTAAACCTATAGGTGAAGATTTTATTTTATATGAATAACTTGTAGATGAAAACTTGTAGTTGTTATGGACAACATGTAAGTGAAAACCTATAGTTGTTACGAGTACCCTATAGATGAAGCCTGCAGCTGTTATGGGCAACCTAAAAATAGAAAGCCTACAACTTGACTGGTGATATGATATTTTATATATAATTTTTGTTATAAATTGATAGGAATAAGTTAATGTCAAAAATTAGTCCTAATATTGTGGATTGATATAAGCACTATGTGGTCATGGTTACATTGGCCACAAATCTGTGTTGGCAGGGTGATGAAGGTTTGTTATTAGTGATGATCTTGTAGGCATTTGTTGAATGTAAGAGAAACCTTAGGATAGTCAGATGATGATTTTTCAATAGCTTTTGCATCATTTTCATAGCCTTATGACTATTTAAAGTATTTTTTTAATATCTGTAAAAGATTGTAATTACAGGAAGTTAGAACAGATTTTATGCTTCCTTATTTTGCAAGGAAGTTGTAACAGATTATAACTACATGATGTTAGAATAGATTTTGTACTTCCTTATTTTTAGTTATCATCCCTTTAAAATTTTAAAAAGAGGTAGAATAATTATGTAGCTATGAATTGTAGTTAAAAAAGGTTAGAATGTAGCTAAGTAGTAATTAACAAAAAGAGAAAATTATCTTCAAACAAAGGTGTTACCAAAGTGCTCTGATACATAGACGTGGGGGAAGGAAGTGATAGGCACTTGTATAAATTCATTTAGAATTTTGAATAGAATAATTTTTGAATTTATTGGTGGATGTATCCCAACATTTGGGTGAACCATGTTGAATACTGTGTTAGTGTTTTTGTATGTTATTTTTCAGCATCTCTTATTTCTATATTTTCTTCATGTATTTGTTATTCCATATTTATTTGTTTAACATGAAAGTACACATTTATATTATTTTTAATCTATGGGTTACAAAATATATTTTGATATAGATTTATAAACTCAATTATTTTGATCTGGGCAATTGAGTAATACTGTATGTAATAAAATCTTAAATCTTTCTATATTTTAACTCAACACTTCAAAGCCTATGATACTTATGAGCCTAAGCATATCTTTGATACTAACGACTTTTATTCTAGAAGATACAACTAAAATAATGATGGGGACACACCTCCACCATCTCCATGTCACCTTCTAGATATTGAGGAATTATTCCGTAATCAACCTATCCCTCATCCACTTTAGACATTAAAGTGTGAAATTATACTAATTCAAGACTCATTAGACATTAGGTAGTCTATTCTATAGATACAAGGCATTCTACTATCTATTTTAGCCTTTGATTTCATTATTCCATCATTGTATAGAGCATTCAACCCTCTTACTATGCATGAAGAGTACAATTCCTTGGTTTTAGTTCTATCAAGAATGTGGTGGACCCATTCCCTCTTCTAGAGAGATACACTCTTCATTGAACCTTATTTTGATAGGTTCACTTAAGTGACATTACATTCAATTCTTGTGCATGATCTTGCTAGACCTATGCTACACTTCTATTTTAGACCCTAGTTAGAGTATTTTGTGTTTTTCCTCCATCTTCCACTGTGGAATGGACATACTTCCAATACACCATTAGTGTTGTTCTTTTGATGACAAAGGGAATAAAAATTGTTCAATACAGATGGAGCTTCTTTAATCTTCAGGAAAAGGATCTCATCAGTGGCATTCATCATTTTATGATCTCTACTCTAGGCAACCTCAAAAACTTCTATGGGGACTTATCACCACTCCTCTCTATATGTAATTTTTCACTCTTACTTGTGGATGCATTATTATTTATACATGATGTATCTAGATCATGAACTACTTCTCTATTTTCTCTATTTTTTCAAGGAGTTTTATTTCTACAAATTTTCATTTTTTCCCCACTTTATGGGAGTTATATTGTGCCAGGGTACCTCATTAAGCCTTGTTGTTAGGACCCAATTCTTCTACCCAACTAAGTTAATATTAACGGGGGTGTTGGTGTAGAATTTTGTCACACTAGGTTTTGTCCACACAATCTATTTTAGCTTGCTTAGGTTATTCTATGTAATTATTGAAAGGTTATCAAAATGCATGAGAATTTTGGGGCATGTATATATTTCAAATAGAAGTGTACCTTTCCTATTTATTTTATGGTTAATGCAAATATTATTTTTGAAACTTCTCTTTGGTGAGACAAGATTATTCCTCTTCAGTATTTTAATATTTTATGCAAGTTCTACATACAAGTTCAACATGCAAGCTTCATTGCTCAATTGATCTTGGAATAATATAAAAGATTTGACATTTTCTATGGTGAATTCTTAGTTATCTATTTTCTATATACATGGCTACCTAATTAAGCCTCATTTTTGGGGCCCAATTCTTGTACCCACCTGAGCTATGCTTAAGGTGGGGGGGGAGGGTGGGGGGGGGGGGGGCGGGTGCATTGGGTTAGGATTTTCACCACTATGTGGTTTTAATTACATGACCTATTTAGATTTATTCCATATGACTAGGTGTTTGATAAGGGTTATTAATGAATATAATCCTACATTCATGAGGATGTGTGGAAATGTCTATATTCTACCTATATATGTATCTTTCATAAAGCTATCTAACTAATTAACATGAAATGTTATTGCATTGAATACTTTTACACATTATTAATTTTTTTCCTCTATTGTGTTCATGAGTTCACAACTCCATACAATTTTAGATTCATGCTTTCGATCCTATCCAAATATTGATCCTCAAGTGTGGCCCACTCCAACAACCATTGTTTTGAAATTGTGTTCACCTTCCTTGTTCAATATTGCAATCTTGTACCCCAATGGGACATTAAATATGAAACTAAAAAAAAATAAAAAAATTAAATTTTGATCCCCTCAATAGGGAAAATTAAAGTAATTTTATTTATATATAGATAATTAATTAAATTAATTAATTTTAAAGTAATAATTTGGTCAGTAATTAACTTAATACAATTTTAATGTTAATTACTATCATGAATAAAATTTTAAGTCAACATTATCTAATTCATGAGATTTAAAATTAAAATTAAATTTGTAAAATGTATATGATAACCTATATTAAATATTATTGATAATAGGTCTCTGAGCATGACCTATCCCTAAGACCTCATCTTAATTAAGATTAAATGAGTACTTATTTCAATGGCTTCCCTTAATTTTCATTTATGTAATTCTTTTTCCACAGAGGTAATTCTTGTATATTAATTGCATATAGCATGTTTGGTTTCTTAGAAGTGTTTAGTGAGAGCTGAATTCTCTTTATTTTCAAGTCAAATATCATAAACATGTCATTTTATTCTTATGTGGATAGAGGTTCCCATTTCCATGATGTAAGGGATTCCTTAGGAGCATTAAACTATATGGAACACATTGTGTAATCTAGTGTCCAATGGATCTTTCATAGACTTTATAGTCATGTAAATTTTTTTAATAGAATGGAAGGTGGCTTGTATATTTTGTTGTTTGCAAATTTTATCTATCTTGTTAGAAATACCTTCAACATATTCAATGAACACTACTGAGCCACTATTTAGATAAACCTTTTTTCTCAATCTGTCAATATTATCCTTAACATTTTTCGTAACCATAACAACTTGTTTCTTCATGTAATTAAAATTTTATTAATTTAATTACTAATAAATTTATTAATTTACAATTAATTTATTTAATCAAATATCCACAAATATTTATAGGTTAATTTTGCCTATTGAGGGGTTCAAATATTTAATTTGAATTAACATTTTTGGGGTTTCTTATTCGATGTCACATTGGGGTACAAGATTATAATGTTGAACATGATAGGTAGAAAAAAATTCAAAACTTTGGCAATGGTTACGCTTTTATTTAATACCTTAAGTGACCATTATTCTCTACATTGTTTAGGTGGAACATGTTTTATATTCAAACATAAATCTAATTCTTTTGATGAATGATCACGGGTGATATTTTTAAATGTGAAGCAAAAATAGAAGAACATGTTATTCCAAAAAAAATTAATGTTCATATAACATTAATTTATTTATCCTCTCAAGTAAATGTTTTAAAATTCACTTTACATAAAACATAACATTTCCACTTGACATAGAGCATAATTTTTTTTTAAAAACAAACTTCTTGATAAACAACATATCATTTCCACATTTTTTGGATTCCAACTTTGATCATTTTTTTAATTTAATGTGATCCATCTCAAATGGAATTTTTTAGGATTTCTTGACATAGAACATGTTATTTGGCCATTTGGGAGGTTTTAAAGATTTTTTGGCATAAAACACATAGAACACTCCATTTTATTTTATTTTTATTTTATTGATGTCTCTCTTTAAAACATTTTTTAAGTTTCCTTGACATAGAACATGCCATTTACCCATTTTTCCATTTGTTGTCTAACATTTTTTCGATTTTTTGTAGCCTCCATCAAATGGATGTTGATAAATTTCATGAAATTAATGTGAAATACACATGGAATCTAGGATGTAAAATAACTAGAAGATCATAAATGAAGCACACAGATCAATGATTGATATAGATTTTAATGTGGAAAGTCCTCAAAGAGGTAAAAAACCAAAATATTATTCATTATTTTGAAACCAATACAATTTCCTCTTGATCTCACTTATCTATTTTACGCAAAACTCTTGTTCACGTGAAAATATATCAAGTTTGAATGAATTTAAAATAGGGTTAAGAACCTATTTATAATATTCAAGAAGGGAGGTGTCCATTTTTAAATAATAGGTCCATCCATCCTAATAACACATTTAATTAAATTTGGTAATTATTAAATAAACATAACTTTATTATTTATTTTTATGAGTTTTTTACCTTGTGTTAATAAATAAGAATTATTATTATTATTATTATTATTTAATTATTTTACTAAGGCCAAGGGATTGTAATCCCACTTAGAAATAAATGTTTTAACACTCCCCCTTAATGATAAGTGGGGATAAATATCATAATCACCTTGAAAAAAAGGAATTATACTTTGTACACAATTGAATATTTTTAAAAATTCATCATGCAAAATATCACCTTTTGATTAAAAAAATTGAATTATAATTCATAAACTACTTGAAAGTAAGTCTAGGCTAGCATGATAGTGAGACTACATCTCAAGGTTTATCATGAATAATAAATAAGAATATTTTGATCATTTTATAACATAAGGACCTCCATTACAAAGTATGTTTTAAAATGTATTGGGGTACAAAATTAGAAATCCTAGATGAAGTTTAAAACTACATAACTTCCACACAAAGTTTATAATGATTTACAAAAATAAAAAGTATAGATAAAGTGAAGAACCACATGGCCATTAGGAAGTGACATTGTTATGCACACTCCCCCTCAATTGCATCTTTGAGAGGCCCAACATTACATGACACCAAGTGGTTTTATGAATATGTTTGCAACTTGTTCATCTTTAGGATAGAAGTATAGATTAATATCGCCATTGAAAACTTTATCTTGGATAAAATGCATGTGAACTTCAATATGTTTAGTTCTTTGGTGATGCACTAAATTTTTCACCATAGCTATACAATTTTGGTTATCACTAGGAATGATGTTACTACGAAAAACATATAAATGAAGTTTTTTGAACAACCTTCATTACCACACGACTTATTTGGAAACTTACTTTGCATTGTTTTACTCTATTTCAATAGAAGAGATTAAGAAAATAGGTTGTTTCTTTGTTATCCAAGTGATTGCACCTGCACCAAATTTAAACACATATCCAAAAGTAGATTTCTGATCTATATTATCACCATCCTGGTTAGTATCACAATAACCATATAATTTAGCATTATCAATATAAGAATAAACTAAACAAAAATTAATTGTTCCTTTAATATAATGAATAATACTTTTAGTTAATTTTTAACGATCCAAATATCGATCCTCTATAAATTTAAAAGCAACACCAACACCATATGAAATATCTAGCCTAGTATGGGTTATATAAATCAAACTACCAACAAGTTGTCTATATAAAGAAGAGTTAGTTTTTTCACATGTAGGTTTTAAATCAAGTTTAATACCAAATTCAATAGTATTAAAATAATATTTAAAATCAATAATGTTAAACTTGATAAGAAGATTATGTGCATACTGAGATTGTGATACTAAATTTTATTTTTATCCTAAAATATAACCATTCCTAAAAAATGCTGCAAAATGCCTAAATCAGTAACTTCAAATATTTGACTTGGTTTATCATTATATTTAGGAATTAAACTAGTTAGATCTATAGTAAACAAAATATCATCAACATATTATTAAAAAAATTAAGATTAAATGACCATTTTTTATTAAAGAGATCATTATCATAGTACCAATTAGAGAAACCCAATTCTTTGGAAAAAGAACTAACATTATAATACAAAGCTCAAGGATCTTATTTTAAATAATACAAATATTTGTTTAAATTGTATACATAATGTTCTCTATTATGGTCAGTGAGACCTTTAGGTTGAGCCATGTAGATTTCCTATTCTAAATCACCATTTAGAATAGTATTCTAAACATCCATTTGGTGGATAACCCAACCATTTTGGGTTGCATAATAAATAATTTTTCTCATAATACTCATTTTTTATATAGGATTAAAGGTTTCAACATTTTAAATCTTGGGTTTTTAAATAAACCCATAGAAAATAATTTAAGTTTAAATTTCTCAATCTTAACAATTGAATTTCATTTAATCTTATAAAGCCACCTACAACTGACAATATGTATTTTTGGTAGAGGAGGGATGAGATACAAAGTTTGATTTTTAATTAAGGCATTCTATTTAGATTTCATAACAACATTCCATCTATCATCTTTAATAGATTTATCAAAATATTAAGGTTCACATTCATACATAGTCATTAATGTATGATAAGAATGTTGAATTATAGTTAATTTATTAAGGTTATTAGCATTAGAATATTGGATTAGGGATTCTACCCATTTACATTTTAGGATTGAAAATGAAAATCATGAAATTCTTAAGACTCTAAGTTATCCAAAATTGGTTCAAATTTCTTAAGGGCATCCATTTCATCACAAGGATAAACATGAGAGTCGGGTTCATCAACATAAGAACACTAAAGAGGTTCCACAAAGAGTTCATAAAAGGACTTTTTGAGAATAAGAACATTCCTATTCTCAATTATATGACATTTATAAGGATCAAAAACTTGTAAACCTTTTGTATTACCTTTATAACCTACACAAATGAAAGAATTATAAGTGGGATTGATCTTATTTTTCTTTTAACCTTAGGAACAAATATAGAAGGAGAACCAGCAAAGATCTTAAGATGAGCCAAACTAGGTTTCTTTTTAGATAACATTTTTAAAGGAGTAGAAAAATGTATAGCTTTAGTGGGGAATTTATTTAGAATATACATAGTAATATTCATGGCTTAGGCCCATAAAATTTTAAGAACATTTGCATATTAGAACATCGTTATAGCCATTTTTATGGTGGTGTAACTTTTCCTTTTATCAATACCATTTTTATAGGGGAATAGGGATTTGTTAGTTCCCTTTAAATTCCTCAACTAATGTAAATATAATAAAACTCTTTACTAACATATTCATCACCATTATTAGGTCTTAATCTCTTAATATAAAAATTATATGCATTTTCAACAAAACCTTTAAATTCTTTGAATTTAGAGAAAATGCCATATTTCTTTTTAATGAAAGATGAATAAATAATTATAGTGTAATCATCAATAAAAGTAACATTATACAAAGAACCAATAATAGATACAATATGAATAGGTCTTACACCATCAATATGAATCAATTATAAAGGATATGAATAATTCACATGATGATTTTTGTGAAATAGATTAGTATGTTGCTTACCACATACGCAACCCTCACAAGTTTCATGATGAGACAGGATTGAAGTAAGTCCAACAACAAGACTGCTTGTATACATATCATGCAAAATTATAAAATTAACATGTCCTAATCTTTCATGCCATAATTGAGATTTTTATTTACTATGCAATGAAAGAAAACATGTAGAAGGAGAGAAAATATACAAACCATGACATAAGCAACCCTCACAAGTTTAATGATGAGAGGGGATAGAAGTAAATCCAACAAGAATATTGTTTGTAGACATATCATTCAAAATTATAAAATTAACATGTCCTAATCTTTCATGCCATAATTGAGATTCTTTTTTATTATGCAATGAAAGAAACATGTAAAAGTAGAGAAAATGAATAAATTATTGTTTTGAACAAATTCAATAATCAATGATCTGGATTGATTTTTAATAGACTGGTTATATTTAAGGAATTTTATAATGAAATTATCATTATTAAGTTGTGAATAGAATAAATTTTTTTTATAATATTAGGTACATATAAAACGTCATTTATAACATTTGAAAGTTTAGCTTTTCCTTGTTTAGTTTCTTCTTATAAGGAATTATCTCACACATAAAAAATTTCAAAGATATCTCTAGAATCACATAAAATATTAGATAAGCAAGTCATATGGTGAAAGATACCACTATCTAAATTATATTAATTTTTATTTGAAGCCAATAAATAAACAATACCATTTGAATCCTAGTTATTATTATGATTAAGGTTTTGATTCTTCTACTTGTTTTAATTAGATTTATTCCTTTTGTTATTTTTAGAAGATTGAATGTTAAATCTATCCTTTTTATTAAAAAAAAATTAATTTATATGACCAAAATTACCACATAACTTATAATTTCCATTAAATTTAGATTTATGATTCTTATTACTAGATATCTTATTTGTATTTGAGCTAGAAGTAGAATTCAAGTTAGATTCATGGTTCTTACTGTTATTAGAAATAATATTTAAGGTGAGAATTTCCTAAATGCCTTTCATGAGGAAGCATATCACATGGATAATGACAAATCTCCTGGCATTGATGGTTTTCCCTATGAATTCTATAAAACCCTTTGGGACCTTGAGGGTAGTGACATACATAATGTTTATCAAGAATCATTCACTCATATTAACTGGGTAAAAGTATAAATAAAGGGAATATTATATTCATACCTAAGTAGGAATATTCTAAATTGATCTATAACTCATGACCCATCACCCTCTTCAATGTCTCCTATAAGATCATTACCAAATCTCTGGTGATCTGATTATACAATATGTTGCCTCTCATTGTGCACCCAAAACAAATGGGTTTCATTTGAATCCATTATAATTAGATAACATCCTTTCATTCTAGGAAGTGATGGATTAGACCAAATATTATAAGAAGAAATCTATATTCATTAAAATTGACTTTAAAAAATCTTATGACTGCATTGAATGGCCATTCATTTTAGCCATGTTTTTAACATTGGGCTTCAACCCCATCTTCATCCAAACTATCCAAATGTTTTCTTCAGATGCCTCAACTATCCTCTTCATTAATGGAGGCACCATTGAGTATTTTTCCCTTTTCTACTCCATTATACAAGGGTGATCATTGGATCCCGCCTTGTATATACTTACAACTGAGGGTTTTGTATATCTTCTTAGCAATGCCCAAGTGAGGGGCCTTGTTAAGAGAATTTATCTCTCCAAATGTTATAAAACATCAATAAGATATAAAATTACTTAAAGGCCACTTTTTATATGACTCCTTCCTAACCCTCATTGAGGATGAATCCAATGTGGACAATACCTTGTAGTGTCTTGACACCTTCTGCCTAGCCTATGGCTCTAGCATCCAATGGTAGAAAACTTATTGCTACAAAAAAATTTACCTCACTTTGCTAGAGTGGGATGCTAAATTTATTTAGAAGTGGATCCAACATGATGAATTAGATACAAATAACCATTAAGAGATACAAATTTAAGAGGTCCTACGACATCAGTATGAATCAATTCTAAAGGATACAAATAATTCACATCATGATTTTTGTGAAATAGATTAGTATGTTGCTTACCACATACGTAACCCTTACATGTTTTAGGATGAGAGGTGATAAAATTAAGTCCAACAATAGGACTATTTGTATACATATCATGAAAAATTATAAAATTAACATGTCCTAATCTTTTGTGCCATAATTGAGATTCTTATTTACTATGCAATGAAAGAAAACATGCAGAAGGAGAGAAAATATATAAACCACCCCATAAGCAACCCTCACAAGTTTAATGATGAGAGGGGATAGAAGTAAATACAATAGGAATATTTTATTTAGACATATCATGAAAAATTATAAAATTAACATGTCCTAATATTTCATACCATAATTGAGATTCTTTTTTACTATGCAATGAAAGAAAACATGCAGAAGGAGAGAAAATGTATAAACCATTCTTTTGAACAACTTCAATAATCAATGATCCAGATTGATTTCTATTAGAACAAATATATTTAAGAAATATTACAATGAAATTATCATTAGTATGTTTTGAATAAAATGACAATTTTTTGATAATATTAGGTACATAGAAAACATCAATTATAACAACATTTGAAAATTTTGCTTTTACTTGTTTACTTGCTTCTTAGAAAGAATAATCTCAAAAGTAAAATTTTTCAAATCTATCTCTAAAATCACACAAAATATTAGATAAGAAAGTCATATGGTGTAAAACATCACTATCTGAAATCCATTAATTTTCATTTGAAGCCAATAAATTAACATATAAACAATACCATTTGAATCCTGATTATTATTATGATTAAGGTTTTGATTCTTCTACTTGTTTTAATTAGATTTATTCCCTTTGTTATTTTTAGAAGATTGATTATTAACTCTATCCTTATTTCTATAACATTTTTATTTTATATGACCAGACTTACCACATAACTTGTAATTTTCATTAAATTTAGATTTATGATTCTTATTACCAGATTTCTATTTGTATTTGAGCTAGAAGTAGCATTCAAATTAGATTTATGGTTCTTATTGTTATCAAAAATAATATTTAAGGTGATAATTTCCTAAGTGCCTTGCATGAGGAAGTGTATCACATGGATAATGACAAAGCTCCTTTCATTGATGGCTTTCCATATGAAATCTATAAAACCCTTTGGGAGTTTGTGGGCAGTGACTTACATAATGTTTATCAAGAAGTATTTTTCTCACATTCATTGGGTAAAAATATAAATAAAGGGAATATTAAATTCATACCTAAGCACAGAGATCCTAAATTGATCTGCAACTCATGACACATCACCCTCTTAAATGTATCCTATAAGATAATATCAAGGCTTTGGTGATCCAACTACACAATATGTTACCTCTCATTGTGCACCTGAAATAAATAGGTTTCATCTAAATCCATTATATATTTGATAACATCCTTGTATTTTGGGAAGGGATGGATTGGGCCAGATAGTCTAAGAATCAAGCTATGTTCATTAATATTGACTTTGAAAAAGCTTATGACTACATTAAATGGCCATTCATTTTAGCCATGCTTCAAGCACTAGGCTTTGAGCCCATCTTCATCCAAATCATCCAAATGTTTTTAGTAGATGCCTCAGATATCTTCTTAACTAATGGAGGTACCTTTGATTAGTTTTGCCTATTCCAGTCCATTATACAAATGTGATCATTGGCTCCTACCATATATATAGTTGCAACTAAAGGTTTTGTATATCTTCTTACCAATGCCCAAGCGAGGGGCCTTGTTAAGGTAAATTATCTCCCTTCAGATGTTGTGAACCCTCAAGAAGATATTAATTTACTTAATGGGAACTCTTTAGACAAATCCTTCTTAACCCTCATTGAGTATTAATCCAATATTGACAATACCTTGCAGTGTCTTGGCACCTTCTGCCTAGTTTATGGCCCTAACATCTAATGGTATAAAACTTATTTCTACAAACAATTTTACCTCCCTTTACTGGAGTGGGATGATAAATTTATTTGGAAGTGGATACAACATGATTAAGTTTCTTAATTTATTGGTATCCCCTTTGCTTTTGATGCTTTTCAACCATTATTATGTTAATATGTTGTCGAAAGACTTACTAACAAGATAGATTACTGGGTGACCAAGACTCTTTCATTAGTACAAAAATTTAAAATCTACTCAAAGATTATTGTGACCACCCATATGTATTACTCATCATGTTGGGTACCTTATAAGAAATCTTACCAAAAGTTATAGAAATTGCTCAAAGATTTCATTTGTGCCACTTTCCCTAAGGTAAAATATTTCACAGAGTGGCCTAGGAATATTTTTTCCTTATTCATGATGCCAGAGGAATGGGGTTCATTAACATATCCTAAAAAGGAGCTACATTATGTGCTAAATGGATTATGCAGGCCATTAAGGGCCAATAAGTTTGAAAAGTGATATTCAGACACTATATTGACTCAAGCTTGCCTAAGGGCATGAAATCCTAGAAATGGCTCACCTTCCTCAATTTGATTTTCATTCATTCTCCAATGTAAATCACATAATCCTTTGTGGCTAAAATAATTTGGAAAGGAAGGGAAAATATTAAGCCATGGATTCTATAGTATGGTTCTAGTTTCCATAATGAACTATCTGCTAACACCCACTCTCTCTAGTGGTCTCTTATATTTATTCTTAATGAAGTACCCTTGGAAGAAGTCCCATGGATCAATGCTCTCAAAAAAATTTAAAGGGGAATTCATATTGTCCAAGATATCTTTTGTAGGATAACTCACTCTTTATTACCCTAGGAGGAGGTGAAAGCCAAATTTTAATTAGCTAATGTGGACCAAGAATCTTACCAGGAGATTATCAACCTTGTGTTTCCTTCTATGCTCCATAAAATATTGGTCCTCTCCACTCAAAAATGGTGGAAGGAATGGAAGTGGTATATGGATACCCCATTTCACAATTACACTCCTCAACATGGATATGGATGGCTCACTCCAAATTTACCCGTGGTGGACAAGCTAAATGCCCATTAGGGGCTACACTCATTTATTTCAGTGTGGATCTTTCACTTCAACACTATCTGGGGGATTGTGTGGAGCTCAAACTTGCTCATTTAGTTAGTGTATACTACACCAAGGCTTACCCATTGGTAAAAGAATCATCCAGCTAGGAGTCCACCTACCTACTTTCCCTTTATGTGGACACCTTAAGATTCTTCCCCATCTTTATTTTTACTTCCCCAAATCTTAAAGGGTCTATACTTAGATCTATGATCTCTTCAGGCCTTATTAGCCAAAATTATTCTTTTGGTAGCAGATCCTCCTTGGAGGTATAACCATGATGCCCTTTAAATATGTATAAGTTTGTCATACTTTCATAGTGAATATTATTTTTCAAATTTATAAATAAAAAAAGAATTTTGTGTTTAATCATACTACTACTGATTATGATGTTTCTACTTTAAACAAGTCCTCTATCATATCCAATGTTCTTTTGTAGATTCAAGTTCAAGACAATAAAGTGGCTATGGATCTTGGACACCTTTAGGATATCATCTCCCACTAGGGAGATGTTCCTTGTGTAATGGCTAAGGTTTTTCCATCTCCACCCAATGATCCTTGAATAGAGGATAGAGTGGATCTACCACCTTATGGTGGGAATCATCATAGTCATTCCCAATGTCACTCTCATAGTGACACCCCATACCATCGCATGACCCATCCTAGGCATTTTAGATGGTGATAGCCACCACCTCCTTCCCCTATTGGGTAGGATGGTTGGGATGATCCTCATCCTCCTTTGCACTTAGATATTTAGGGGGTGCCACCTAGAGGTAGATCAAATGTACTAATAAGTTCCCTAGTCTCTCTCTAGCCATTTTGTCCACTCAAACATAGGAAGAAGATGATAAGGACAATTCTCAAGTTATTGGTTGGGAGCCCATTCCAGATGGTAATTAATTTCATAGTTCAAGATGGGATCCAAATGATATGTATCCACCACCTCCTGGCCTTGCTCTTGATGCTTAAAGTTTTTTATGTTTCTTTTTCTTAGGCTTCACCTAGTTATTTGTGATACTTTTATTTTTAGATCTTAGGCCCTACCTAGTGTGATTGTGTGGCATGATCTAACACTGCCTTTATTTTTTTGTGAATTATCTATATATTTATATTAATTTAATATAGAGATATATTTCATTAAAAATGGTCATAAATTCCTCTTCTTGAATCAAGAGAATAGATAAAGTGGTAAGATAAGGGATATATTTCTCAATTTGATATTTAAAATTCAAAATTAAAATGAAATTTCTAAACTTTTCATGAAAATTTAAGTGAATGATAAAATAAAGGAGTTGATATTGAATCATATCATAGTTAAAAACATCTAATTGATATTTAATATTATTAAATTTAACAATAAAATTCATAAAATTTTCATCACCTTTCATAGGTGTAGTTAACAATTCAAGGATTAACTTGATAATTTTTTAGAGGTGAGTTCCCTCATGCATGGATTCAACGAGTTTCTAAGCATTTTTTGGAGAATCCTAATTACCAATGTGGATAAGTAATTTATCCTTAGTACTTCATAAGATAATGGACATAACGTCTTATGATTTATGTTGAAATGCATTGGTAAGTTCAGGGGTGACACGTCATCAAGAAGGGGGGTTTTCATTGTTACCGATAATATTCCATAACTTTTGGGCCATAAATTTAGATTTATCAATAATTTTCTATATATTATAGTTATTTTCATTAAGTATTTGAGATTTATCTAAGGAAAATGAGGCAAAGCCATAGCTTCCCTTTAAATAATATAGTACCAAAATGCTTAAAAAGAACCCTTTTTAGGGTGAAAAATTAAATTTAATTGACAGCAAAATAAATTTAACATGTGAATACACACATTGTTCAAATTACTTCCAAATAAATTAATAAATTTTAAAATGATTGTGATAAAATAAGGTGTCATAATTGTCATAAAGAATACACTAAAATAAGAAAAATTTAACAAATTAATTTTTTTAATGAGTTTTTTGAACTATTTTCCAAAAGAAAGAGACTCACATATGCAACTAAAATTAATGTCATAATCTAGGTGCCAAATAATGTAATAAAATGAAATAGAGTAGCACTAAACTTGGTGTCAAAAGAGTTACACTTAGAACAACCACATAAACACTATTATTTAAAAAAATAATGTAAAATTAATACTAATAAGTTATAAAACACAAAATAGACCATGTATATGTGTTTGGAAGGTGAAAAAACCTAGGGATTGATTAGTTACATGATAATGATTGTCAAAATATTCAATATGTCAAAATTTAATAAAGGTTGATAGGTCAACTAGGGTTTTGAATGTGTGAGAAGTTGGCATGCAAAACAAAAAATGGAATTTTTATTAAACTAAATTTGACCAAATTCAAAAAAAAAAAAAAAATTGGTGGTTTTAAACACCAAACCTCTTAAACCACAAGATTTTATCCAAATTACAACTACCAAACCTTGTACAAGCTTGTTTGAAAGTTTGCATGTACTAATACATATTTGAACATTTTTATTTGATTTATCAATATATATATATATATATATATATATATATATATATATATATATATATATATATATATATACAACTAACAAACCTTGTACAAGCTTTCTTGAAAATTTACATGTACTAATACATATTTGAATATTTTTATTTCATTTCACAAAATTATATATATATATATATATATATATGGCATGTAATTTTAAAAATTAAATCATTTCACCTTTTATATTAACTTTTAAAGAAAATTCTTAGATAAGGAAGTTGGGACTAGGTTTCCATATGTGGCAAATACAAAAATAGTTAAATAAATTATTTTTAAAATAATTTTATCAAACTATATGAGCAAAAACTTTACCTATAGTTATAATGACACTTCATGGAGATATAAATACGTGAGTTCTCCCTCTACAAAACTTTTTTTGTATTTTGACTTTGGTAACCCTCCTATTTTTTCAATATAAAGCCAATTGAACCTTTACAATCTGGTTTTTGGCTTAGAATTTAACTTAGAATTTTCCTAGTTTGCACAAGGATGTCATTGAAGAGAGAGAAAAATTGAAATAACTTGATTTTTCCTTCCCACACTCTATAAATTTGTAAGAAGCCTTAGAACCCATAAACTATGCAGTTAAAACAACAAGAACTTATTTTTATGCAAAAAAACATGATTTCTAAATATTTTTAATGCCACAAGGACATACAATGGCATTTTAGAAGGAAATTTAAATTCTATTTTTGATTGTCATGAGCTCAAGATGCATGAATGATTTTTTTATGAAGATCCAAGGCTCCAATGTGTTGGACTAGGCCTCCCAATTAATAAAAAAAAATTATCCTTCCTTCTTTTTTATCTTACCAAGCCAAACCAGGTTTAAGAAAACAATTTATGGAACTTGATATGACTTTCCAATCACATACACCTCTTCATATCTTTGATTTCATTATAAATTCCATTAAATTAATATGAAATTCATATGATATATAGGATGTACAATAATTCTCAAAGCACAAATAGAGCACACAAATTAATGTTTGACATATAGTTACCATGGGAAAACCTCAAAGAGGTAAAAGAACCCACCAAAAGATTATTCATTATTAAGAAACCAATACAACCATAATATAATTTCCTCTTGATCTCACTTCTCTTTTAATCACAAAAACATTTTTCACCCAAAAATATATCAATTTTGAATGAATGTACAATAGGGGTAACAAGCTATTTATAATATTTAAGAAGGGAGTTGATTGTAGTGAAATAACCTATCCATCCATCTCAATACCTAATTTAATTAAATTTGATAATTCTTAAATAAACATAACTTTATTATTTATTTTCATGAGGTTTTTACCTCATGTTAATAAATAATATATTATTATTATTATTATTATTATTATTATTATTATTATTATTATTATTATTATTATTATTATTATTATTATTTAATTGTTTTACCAAGGCTAAGGGACAACTAGTGCACTTGGCATTAAATGTTCTATAAGATGTTTTTAATGATTCTTGGCATAGAAGATGGCACCTTAAGATGTTTTTGAGCTTGTTTGACCTATAACATACCACATTAAGAGATTTTTAAGATTGATTTGGATAAATGCTATTTTTCCACTTTTAGGATTTCAAATAAAATCAATTAACTTATAAATGTAAGTCCACAACAAAATATCAATCTATTTATGTGATTTAAACACAAAAAAATTAATGTGTAAATGTAAGTTAGCAAAAAAACACAATTCTAAGGTTCTTTATAAAATTATGAGAATAAAAATTATAAAAAAATGATAATAAGATAATTTTAAAAAATGAAAATAAATCTAATTAATTAACTAAAAAATGGGAAAATATGTATAACCCTCTAAAAATCAAAGTCGATCCAACACCAAAAGAAATCATAATTTGTATATATAATTAAATAAATGAACTAATATTATTGACTCCTAAAATTGAGTTGGAACACCACCTCCACACTTCCTTGGCAACAAGGTCATTCTAGCTAGCCAACATGTGATTTTTAGATTTCAATATATTTTGGGTTCAATTCCCTAGCACAAAGATAAAGATTCCATGAATACATATTTGGATATGGGTTTCCACATGAGATAATGAACCATTATTTGTGGGAAAAGAGCTAATTTATGTTACAATGTTTGCAATAATACCATGCATGCAAATTATTTTGTCAAGTGGTGTAAATTAGGAATTATGGGACTATAAATTATATTTAATGTAGATATCCCTAGGAAGGTAAAATAAATGATGTTAAAAATATATGGGCTACATAAATTTTGTAGATTAATAGTTTAGAGTCATTATATATTCATACATCCACTTAGATTAACCAAAGTTAAAATATTTTAATATCTTAAAAATATATTTCAAATATATAATATATTACAATGTTTCATGAATGTTTTTTTTTGGAGTTATGTCAGTAGTAAAGAGTGAACACACTCATCATATTACAAATTTTCCAACACACATAAGATCCAAGTTTAAGAACACCTATAAACATAATATAGGCATGAAGTCTTAAATGCTCTCATTAAATAATGGATTACCATTCATCTAAATGGTTTTTATTAAATCCTTACCCACTAATTATTAGCTTTTATTGATTTGAAAAATGGATCTTCTATTTAATTTCACATGTTCACATTCTATTTATAAGTTGGCTCATTGCTCCTAATTCAATTTTAACATCGTATAATAATATAAGTATTCTAATTAAATTTCAGGTTACAATTTTTTTATTTGATAGGGTGAATATATGAGTTTAAAAAGGTCCCATGACCTTGTAAAAATAAAGAGAAATATAAGGCCTTAAATAACTAATAGAATTCATATAACAATATAAAAAGGAACAAAAACCAACAAAATTCAAACACAATGTAAAAAAAAACACACAAAGTTTAGTCATCATTCATGAAACTTCCACATGTCCTCCATAAGACTAGGGCCAACTTGAGTGAAGGGTCATATTGGAAGACTTATGGAACATGATTTTTATTAATTTTTTTTTTTTTTTTCCCACTTCAATCCACTTCCCTTTGTCTTCCATAAACTTAGGGAAGAAAGGTATAGAGATTTTGATCAAATTAAAGGGCTCGAATTTTTATTTTGAATGGTCTATTAGTTCTACACTTGAATCAAAAATTTAAATAGCTAGTGCCACCTTAGTAGAGATAGATTGGTCAGGGCATGTCAAGGCCTACATAACCTTATTCTTAGTTTCTACTCTATTAAAATTTTAATGTGAAACTTTCAGAGCCTTAGCATCCTCCAAAGCTCCTACCTCTACATTTCTTCTAGTTGTAGCATTTTCTACACTTATGGCAAAAATTTCCTCATCACCTTTTATAGGTGGAACCTTCTCGTTTGGGTCAATAATAAAGTAATCAATTATAAACATTATTATAAGATCAAACGATTAATAATTCCACCCAGTTGAAGCCTTTCTTTTGTTATAGTCATACACTCATAGGTCAAGGGTCTAGTGTTAAAATACTACGACAATGAAAATGTAGACCTCCATAGTATAGGGGTTGAGTAATTTAAAATTAGGTCAATATAATATATAATATTAGTGTAACTATCAATGGTTACTATGATTCTTGTAAAGATGTTATGGGAGAACATATCAATGGCTTTGTTAACTTGATGGAAGTTACCTAGAGAGTTTCCTATTACCCTAAAGCAAGACTTAATATAGAAACAAATGGGAAGATGATCTAAATAGATCTAAATGTGTCTGGTGGAGAAAGATTTAATGAAGGGTTGAAACTTGGAAACCAAGGTTTTGTTAGCAACTGACACTAATCCTAACTCCATTATTTGTCTAGGTTCAATTATTTGTATAAAATAAGATGAAAAACAACTATAAATAAACCTTATGAACTAGATTATAGGTCTATCTTACCTTTAAAGAGAGGCTTCCATAGCTTGGATATCTAGGGATTGAGATCAAGGAAGTTAGGTCAGATATTGTCAAATTGAGAGATTAATCCCCTATCTAAAAAATATCTTTTATTTTCAATAATTGATCTTAAAGCTTCTTTGTCAAAATATATAGAGGGGTTTTATGGAACTAGATTGAGAGGATTCATCTTTCACTTTGGAATGTTTGTATAAGGATCATGATCTTTATATCTAATTGCTTCCATGAAATTACTATGTTGCGGTAGATAGACCCAAGGTCGGTGCCTCAACTACTTCCTATGAGCTTAAAAGTTGTTTTATAGTCCCCCAAAAATAGGGTTAAATCTTAGACAAGATAATAATTTTTATGATGGTATCCACTAGGTTTCCATCATTTTGCTGACTATATTCATTCTACTATCCACTACCATTTTCCTTGTAGTGTCCAAACTAGGAATTGCTAGGTGGGGAGTAGGAAAAGGAGGTTGGGTTACCATTATTATAAATATTCTTAAACATTATTTTTAATACTAATTGGCATACCACCTAATTTAAACCTTCTTCCATATATTTTTTAGACCTTATTCAACATAATTAAATCAAAAGATACAAGTTATGGTAAAAGTAAGGGGAAAATCATTTGACGTCATTCCTATGAAAGGAAAAACTTTGGTGGACATTATTCTATTAATTTCATTTTCAAAACAAAAGAGAAAGTTTCTATTATCCCACATTGAAAATCTAGTTAATTTTTACAATACCACATATATGTTATGTTTTATTATTAAAAATAACTTTCAACTTTACATTGTAACTTTTGTCAAAGTTACAATAATTTTTGGTGTCATTTACAATGACAGCTTAGATGATAATAACAATATTAGTTCTAAATTTGGTAATAATAAAAACATATATGATCATAAAACATTTCTATATTACTCAAAGAAAAATGGTATCTTCTAATTAGGATGGAATTATTTTAATACCTACCACACAAAAATATCAATTAATTTTTAGAATACCACCTATATTTTATATTTTAATATAAAAACAACTTTTAACATTGCCAAAATCTATCATTTTTATCTTTGAAAAAATTAGTGTGACCGACATGGCTAGTGTGGTCAACAAGAATAATAGTACTAATTTTAAGTCTAAGAATAAAAAACATGTATATTTTCATACGACATAGTTATATTACTCAAACAAGAATAATATATTTTGATTTGTTTGATTTCAATCTAAAGTAAAACCTTTATATTAATGTTTACAATACCACCAATATATTATATTTTCTTATATAAAATAAATTTTAAATTTATAGTTGTCTTTAGTTTTTATTTTCACAATAATTTTTTGGTGTCACCTACATGGATAGTGTTGGAAACAAGAATAATAGTAATAATTTAAAGTTTGAGAAAAATAAAGATAGATATGCTCATAAGATATTGATATATTACTCAAATCAAAATGTGATCTTTTTGTTTATTTTATTTGAGTTGCACTAAATATTTTCTATTAATTATTAAAACACCACCTATATACTAAATTTAAATATACAAAATAAATTTTAACTTTAACATTGTTTGTACCTTTTATCTTTTCATAACACATTTTTCGGTGTCACTGACATGGCTAGTGTGGGAGACAAAAATAATAGTAGCAATTCTAAGTTTGAGAATAACAAAGATAGATATGGTCATAATACATTTTTATATTACTCAAACCAAAATATGATCCTTTTATTTCTTTGATTTTAATTTAACATAAAACATTTATATTAATTTTTACAATAACACATATTATATTTCAATATAATTTTTTTTTGACTTTATATATGTCTATTTCTTTTTCAATATAAAATATAAAATATAAAATATATTATAATATGATGATTTTATAATAATTATTAGTGTATTTTAGTTTTAAAATTTAGTGTTTCTATCACATGATATCATAGGTATTAGACCCCATTTAATAATTTTTCTCACACCCTTAGCTACTTTAATCCTATTATCACAAGTGTATTATGTAGGTTATTATTAACTACTTCTATGTGTGGTGATTACAACCTTGTGCCTAATTTTTTGATCTATCTTAAAATGACACTTGTGTGCATTTTGATAGATGTTTCATATATAATTTGATCTATTCATATTATAATGACATAATTTTCACATGTTATAACGAGGGTAATTGATTACATCTTTCTATATACAATTATGCATTTAACTATTTTATTTTGAGATCAATAATATATAGGTTATATTCTATCAGAGGGAAAATTTATCCATTCTGACATAGACAATATGTTAGACTAGGAGAAAATTGAGGAACAATTGGATAGTGTTGAATTCATAAAGTGACATGGTTGATGACAATAATAATAGTAATAATTCAAAGTTTGAGAAAAAAGAAATATATGCTCATAAGGTATTGATATATTACTCAAACCAAAATGCAATCTTTTGATTTATTATATTTGAATTGAACTAAATTTTTTATATTAATTGTTACAACACCACCTATATATTAAATTTAAATATACAAAATAACTTTTAAGTTTACCTTTGTTCATACCTTTTGCATTTTCATAACACATTTTTGGGTGTCACTAAAATGGCTAGTGTGTGCAACAAAAATAATAGTAGTAATTATAAGTCTAAGAATAGCAAAGACGAATATGCTCATAATACATTGTTATATTACTAAAAACAAAATGGGATCCTTTTATTTATTTGATTTTAATTTAACATAAAACATTTTCATTAATTTTTAAAATATCACATATAGTATATTTTAATATAAAAATTAATTTTTGACCTTACGAATGTCTCTATTTTTATCAATATAAAATATAGATTGTATTAAAATATGAATCTTTTATAATAATAATTAGTATTTTTTTTAAATGATTGTTTCAATCACATGGTATCATAGGTGTTAGACCCCATCTAATAATTGGTCTCTCGCCCCTAGCTGCTCAAATCCAGTTATCACAAGTGTATTATATAGGTTATTATTCCCTACTTATATGTGTGGTGATCACTATTATGTGCCTATTTTTTATATCTATCTTGACATGACTCTTGTATGAATTATGATACATGTTTCATATATAGTTTTATGATCTATTAATACTATATTGACATACTCTACACATGTTAGAATGAGGATAAATGATTACATATTTATATATACAATGATGTATTTAACTATTTTGCTTTGAGATCAGTAATATAAAGGTTATATTCTAGCATAAGGAAAATATATCCATTCTCACATATGCATCTATGTTAGACTAGACCACAATTGAGGAACAATTGGATAAAGTTGAATTCATAAATAAATTATTTGTTTTTAGTAGGAAAATCAAATGTGAGCTATTAGAAGCTTATTAGTAAATAATTAAAATATTAAAATATTAACATTAGCATCATTATCCATAATATATTTAGGAAGGTAAATTATATAGGTGAAATATAAGCATGTCCTCACTTCCTCATGAATGTGGGATTATCTTTCAAAATTACCTAAAAAGACACCTAAGAAAGCTAACTAGACATGTGTTGGGAAAAATCATTAAATGTAATAAAAGCCTACACTGACACCCCCCTTGAGAGTAGCTTAGATGCGTATTAGAATTGGATCCCAACACAAAGTCTTGATGAGGTACCCAAGTGTAATAAAATTCCCATAGAGGAGGATGATAGATCTACTCAAACCCAAAGAAGAGCCTGTAAATTAAGATATTTGCTCTCACTAAAAGGTTTGGTGAATATATAATCAATTTGATCCATTATCAAGATGTAGAGGAGATCAATGAATTGCTCATGGATGAGCTCCTGAATAAAATGCATATGAATCTCTATATGTTTGGTTTATTGATGGAGGACCATATTCTTTTAGATATGGATTATGCTTTGGTTATCACATAAGATGATTGTTAGTCATCAAAACTAGATTTCAAAATTAGCGAGAATCCCTTGAATCCAAGTATCCTCAATGGAAGCATTAACAAATCCTTTGTATTTTTCCTATATAAGATAAGTAAATAGCATTCTACTTCTATCTTGATTAACTAATCAAACCTAAACTAAGGGAAAAAATGTAACATGAAGTACACTTATAATTTTGAATATTGTCAACTTAATATGAATTTATATAACCAATTAAGTCAACATCACTGCATTCCCTATAATGAATCCTAAAACTATGAGTACATTGAATGTAGTGAAGAATCTATGTATTTACTTTCCAATTTAGCTCATATTGTTCCTACATAAATCTGGAGACCATGCACACTGCATATGAAATATCATTTCTAGTGTCCATAAGGTAGATGAGACTACCAACAAGTTGTTGATGTGAAGTAGCATCAACCAAAATAAATGGACAATGAGCTTCAATATTCATACTAGATATAAAAGGAGTCAGATAAGGCTTACATTCCACCATGTCAAACCATGAAATTAAATAGAGAGAATATTTAGATTGTGTAATACATATCCTAGAGTTAGACCGATAAATTTCAATCTTAGATTAGTAATGTAATAAACATAATTCAATCATTGAAAACCTCTCAGACATTAGATTTCACTACTAAGATAGTGTATGAATAACTATTTATGATCAATAGGTAATCCACATAGAAAAACAAAATAAAAAATGAATCATCTTATCATAAAAATTAGACATTTAGATCAAAATGGTATTTGGTGAAACCAACCAAAAAATGAAACGAGTCTATATTGACATACCAAACTTAGGGAGATTATTTGAGGCCACAGATAGATTTATAAAATTTTAAAACTAATAAGGAATCTTATAAAAATCCTTAAATTTTATCCATTTATATTTCCTCTTTAATTTCAACATGAAGAAAGACACTCTTCACATCCATCTGAATAACATCCCAATGATGTGTTGTTGTAATGGCAAGAGTCAGTCAGATTGAGTGAGTTTTGTCAAATAGGGTGAATGTCCTAATATAGTCAATTTTAAGCACTTGATAAAATCTATTTTCTACCAAACACTCTTCACTTGTCTACAGAGCCATCTACTATAAATTTTATTCAATAGATCTACCTACATTGAGCTTCCCTTAGAAAGTGGGACTGAATCCCAAATGTTGTTCCTCTACAAGGAAATATTTTCCTCTTCCATAGTAGTTTCCCACTAAGGAGTTCCTGATTGCTTGTGAAATGATTTTGCATTATAAGTAGATGTATCAAAAGCATGTAGGGCATCTTGTAATTGTGAATAGGTTCACCTAGTGTCTAATGGAGATCCAAGCCATTAGATATCAGTTTGTAGTGTATGTATAGCCTAAAGATGACCATTGTTTAGAGAGCCAAGAATATATTCCTAATCATTTGAATATATTCTATGAAAATTAGGAGGGGAATCCTAATCACTACTCTTTCCATCATAATTAGAAGAAGAATTTGGATCATCAAGAAGTTGTTCAGGTAGATTTGAATTATCATAAATGTCATTAAATTTTATTAAATCTAAGGAAGAGGTAGATATGTTGAGTTTGAAATCTAAATTACCCTCTTGAAAATGAATGCTCCTCTCAATAAATAACTCATGAGTAGTTTTATGGATAAACCTTTATCCCTTTACACCCTCAAGATATCCAATAAAGATGCAAGGTTGAATCTAAGGATCCATTTCCTTATGTCTCTTCTTGGGAATGTGGGTAATAAAAGGAGACCCAAACATTAATAATTGATTTACTACGGGTTTATAACCACTCCAAACTTTAAAAGGAGTGTATCCATTCAATTCTTTATTATGATCATGTTTTTGGATATAACAAGCATAGTTGATGGCCTCATCCCAACACTCAGGTGCAAGGGATTTGGTTAATAACATACTGAACACAATTATCTATGCAAAAAATCTTGATGGATTTACTTGAATATTTCTTTACAAGCACCTTAAAGTCCTAAAAATCATCAAATACCTCATATTTATTATTGATAATGTTTACCCAAGTATACCTTGAATAATTATCGATAGAACTATGCATGTATTTAGTCATGTTGAATGCTTGGTTTTGAAGTGGACCAAAAATGTGACTACAGATAATATCCAATATCTATTTATCTCTCTATGATTTTCCATTATCATACTTATCTTTAATATTATTAACAAGCATGAAAATCTTAAAAAAACCATCAAAAAATCTGACTCATGGTAAATTTAAAACCATGGCATGATTATTGAGTTGCTCTAAGTAGTGATAGTTGAGATGGCTAAATCACTCATGCCATAATTTACTCACTACATCTGAATGAGTGAGCAATGTAGTAGAGGGTTGATTAGGTGTAAAATGTGAGAAAGTATACAAGCATCATGGGTGATCTTATTTCCCAAACACAATATTAGAGTAAACATTTTTTCCCTAATAACCATGAAATTAGGTGTGAACTCAACTCTCCTATCTGAACTGATGTGCGTGATCTAATAAATAAATAGGATATTAGTGGATAAAAAGGGAACACATAGAACATCATGAAACATCCTATTATTAAATTCACTTGATCAACTCCCGAAAAATTATATATAATTATCATCAACTATAAATATGGAAGGCATAGAACAAAGCTCTAAGAATGAGAACATATCATGTGATGAATCCATGTTGTGTAATGCACCAAAATCAATATTCCATGTGCAACGACTGCAATAAGTGATTTTACCTTATATTTTCCATTTTTAATGTCTTTGGCCTTATAATACTCTTGAATTAATGAAATATGATTGGAATAATTATAGACATTAATATTGTTCTTCTTGAGCATCTTAGTTAGTTGGTCAATCTGCTTCTTCATGTATCTATATTCATCATGTCTATATTTCTTAAAATAGCCACATGTGTATCACTCCTTTTTTGTTTCCTCATCTGAAGAGAATGACTATTTTGATGCTTTTAACTTAGCTTCATATTTTTGACCCTTTATTTTCTCTATGTCCTTCTTGTCATGTTTCTTCTCCTTGTTACTAGAAATCTTTTGTTTGTCATGACTCATTATTAAGGTATGTGACTCAAATGACTTTAGTGTATCCATCTAAATGAGTGTTTATTATTATTGGTTCAAATTAGTATAAAAATAATCTTATGATGACATGGTCCATGTAGTTATAATGACATGTTTGGTATTATAGAAGGTACAAATGAAGATAGAACAATCAGATCACAATTTGGAAAGGTGGAAAGAATCAATTGATCATCCTTAAAATTTAAAACTATAACCTAAGTTATTTAAAATTTTTGAATAATTATTTATCATATCAAAATCATCTAGGTTAAAAATTATGACCTCATTCTCCAACTGATGACCCCTCATGACATCCTGATTTCCAAAGAGTTTTTCCAATATGGTCTATAATTGATTTGGAGTAGTTAAAGATTCAATATGAAAGATAGATTTAAGATAAATAGACAGGCATAGAATATTGTAGGTTTTGTCACTTATATTTTACCACTTCACTTTTGTTGCTTCATGTGTAGGTTTTATTTATGTACACATCATGATTTAGTGTAAGCCCTTGTTCGTCAAGAGGATTTGCACTTTGAATTTGCACTTGTGATAGTTGAAGTGTGTAAAAATTAGAATTGAACTTAGATTTATGTTACATAAATGAAGTATGTTATGAAATATGTGTGTTAAAATATGATATATGTAACCCCCTAAATTTGTAAAGGTTCAATTTTGTAATTCATAGGAATATCACCAATTCATAGAGCTCAAAAACCTCACAATTTTAAAAAAATAGTTCCTAAAATGGAGTTGTCAGATGAAAGTTATGGATGTTTTAATGTTTCTTGCTCAAAAAAAATAATGATATTCACTTCTCATACATTTTAAATTTTTTGGTGTATAAAAGTTTGGGTTGAAATTTTTTTGGAATCAACTTCACCACAAAAGCCTTATGGCCCCTTAAAACAAAGTTAAGCAATTTTGGGTTAAAAGCAACTAGGTTATTAATTTTAATATAACCAAGGGATATAAAAATGACCCATCTTTTTAGATTAATATTGTCTCACTTCATGTGATTAAATTTGACACCCAAATAGTTTTCATCAAAGTTTGGGTATCCTTATGCATTCATTAGTGTTTTCACCCTCCTAAGTAGTTGTCAATTTTGTTGATTTCTCTTCTAGATGGAAATTTTGAAATTAAGGTTTGGCATTAGAGTGAAGGTTATTGTTGCAAAAGGGTTTAGGACTATAAGTGCACCCAAAAAAATTATGTTGGGATTATTTGAAATTCCAATAGTCTAATAAGTGTGTTAGGGTTGTAGTGGGTAATTATAGTTGTTGGGGTTTTCAATTACTCTCACAGGGGATAATATTAATATAGTTATAATGGAATATTTTGATAGTCAAAAGTATTAAGGTAACGATTTTTGACTAGTCTAGTAGTTGATAATCTTGATGTTAGGATCGTGGACTTATCCTATAGTCAATAGTTTTAGTACTAAAACATTCCATTGGGGATTTAGCCCACATATGAGCCATTAGGGTTTAGAGTGTCAAAGGAAAAATATAGGTCCTTTCATGTGCTATAGATGGAGATGGGTCTCATAGTTTTAGGAATGTTGGATTTTCCCAAAATATTCATACATGTACAGAAACTCTGCCTACCATGAAATATACATCATATGGTACAGTTATAAAAAATTAACCAAATACCCATTAAGGATATCCAAAAAATTATTCAAATCCAAAAAAAATTCCATTGAATACTATAGATTGTATGGATTTGTATGAAATCACCAAAAAAAACTTGAAACCCTCAAAAAATGGCAAGAATTGACTATCACAAAACTAGGTCAGTTTATCTCTTATCTTAGGGTTTTGACACCTTTTGAATTTGATGGAGAAGACCATTTTTCATGAAAATCTACTAGATTAAATATGACTACTAGGACAAACCTTTTACTTGTTCTCATTCTGAATCTAGATTAATAGAGGACCCCAGAATAAGAGCAAACTCTAGAAAAGGGTGTATTTACAATATACTAGGTCAAGAAATGGTAGATTTATGACATGTAAGATTAAACTCAATATTTCACCATATGAATAAATACTTTTTTATACCATAAAATATCTAATACCAAGTTAGATTGGGCCACAATCAAGGATTAATTAGATAGAGTTGAAAGCACAAATAAATTACTTGTGTGTACTAGTGAAATGAAAAAAGAACCAAAAGAAGATTATTAATCAACCATTGAAATATTTAATTATTAGCATTAGCATCACTATCCATAAAATATTTAGGAAGGTATATTCTATAGGTGAAAGATAAATATGTCATCACTTCATCATGAATATGGGATTATCTTTGACAATGACCTAAAAAGATACCTAAGCAAGCTAATTAAAGACATGTATGTAAAAAGCGTTAAATGGAAAAAAACCCCATACTAATAACATATAGATCAAAAAAATCATCTAAGAATATATAAATAATCACTTTACTTATTCAAGTGGTTCCTAATCTATTTATATCCCTTTCTATCATGTACACATAGTTTTAGTCTTGCATAGACCTAAAATAAGCTAAGTCTCTTAATCTCCTTAATGTTTTCCATAAATAGTAAATTTTAATATTTGAATCATACTATGTTATATAATTTATATGTATGTTATTTTTATATATTATATAATATGAATAATTCAAAATTGTTGTGCTTGTTTAGGTTCATTAATCTAAAATTAGCTAAAACACCCTTTTTCATGAAAAAATTATATATTAAGAGAGAAAAATTAGGAACAAGAAGAAACAAAATCCTTTGTAATCCCATAATATTAGGTGTAGGTCATATGATATCATTATTTACAATAGATTATGTTGTACACAAGAGAATACGTTGTTACAAATGCAATCACTACCAAAGGTTTTTGTTAAATAGGATAGGGTTTACATTGTAGTCCTTTCATCTTCAATTGTTATAATTAGACACCAAATCATTTTATATAGAATATGAGATTTTTAATTTTCATTGATTTTTGGATACAAACTTTTACTCTATAATGTTTTGTACCTAGAGGATTGTTTATTTTATTCACATTATTTCTTCCTAAAGATTGGGTAGGATATGAACTTTATGATAGGCTTCTAAATATGGTGAAATTTGTAAGTTATTTGAGGATAAAATTATTTATCACATATTCTTTGGACACATTTTTTAGTTTATGGGCTTGGTCAATTTTCTCTTTCAGTACTTATTATTTTATGAAACTAAAGAGCAAAAAAAATTGTGTCCAAAATAAGGTAGAAAATAAGTCCCAAAATAGAGAAAACATGTGTTAATAAGATCCTAATATGAAATTGTAATTTAAAAACACACAATTACCTTAGAAAAATGTAATTTTACATCTAATACTAATTTCTAACCAAAATTAGATGTCTATGTAGAGATGTGATCTATATATTCTAACTTTAGTCTAAATGATTATATTTGTGGGAACCTCTTTGCTCAAAACTTCATCATTATTATGGTACATATCACTAATTAGATGATGGGTCCATGTAATGCCTAGGATATATTAGGCATCAATAACCTTATAGTTTGAGGTTTCTATTGGCACATTTTATAGGTTTTTTTACACCACCTCCATATATAAATAGATCAACGCATTTGTGAGGTACATTGTGTTTGTCAAATTTGTTCTATGGAGCTTGAAATCAAAAATCATTTTATATTTAGATGTTCTCTTTGCAATGAGATTAATGGATAATTATTGTGTCTCTTCAGATACATATTTAACTCTCTCTACCTTCATATTTTATGAGGATCAAAGATGGTGGACCAATTTTTTTTACTGGTTTTATTTTTCACAACCGTTTAGATAGATAATTTTCTTCCACAATGCTCTATAGTTTAGATAATTGTTTATTTTATTCACTTTATTTATTCTAAAAGATTTATTAAGAAAAAATATTGTGATAGGGGTGTAGGAAAAATGAGATATTTGAGGTATCAAAGGACATGAATTATTTTCATATCTTTATTTAGATACATGTTATTTAAAATCTTTATAATTGATATAGTTACTCTTACACTCATTATTCCTTACTTTATATTGTACTTTTTCAGTACTTTTGATCAACTTTAGACTTTTTAAATCCTATAAATAAACTTGAGTCTTTCATGAACATTCATATACTTGTCTTATAATCTTATATTACCCACCAAAGAGAATTTTAATGAGGCTTGGCATGTATGAAGAAGGTGTGAGTGGTGGAAATCTAAAATTTATATTTTTAAGGATGTGTTGGGTTGCCCATTCATAATGCTTATGTGTATTGATTTTAATGTGAAACATTAGTAAAGAATGGAATGGAATGGAATCCTTTTAAGGTCCATAATAACAGGTACCTTGATTATGGTTTTAAGTTAGATTACAACATATGATATCATTAAAAAAGGGGGAAAATGCAAAAAAATTTATGGTTGACTAAGCAGATTTGACATGTACAACTATAGATCTAGCCACATGTTAACTCCATCTTCTACATAGGTATTTGGATCCTAATTTTAGTACGTATATTCATATTTGTCAAAACTTCATCATTATTATGGTACATATCATTAATTGGAGGATGGGCACATGCAATGCCTAGGATATAGTAGGCATCAATAACCCTATAGTTTGAGGTTTTTATTGGCACATTTTAGAGGTTTTTTACACCACCTCCACATATAAAGAGGTCAACGCATTTGTGAGGTACATTGTATTTGTCAAATTTTTTTATGGAGCTTGAAATCAAATATAATTTTGTATTTAGATGCTCTCTTTGCTATAAGATTAATGGATAATTATTGTGTCTCTTAAGATACCTATTTAACTCTCTCAAACTTCATGGTTTATGAGGATCAAAGATGTTGGACCATTTTCTCTGAATGGTTTTGATTTTCACCAACATTTAGATAGAGAATTTTCTTCCACAATGCTCTATAGTTAGATAATTATTTCTTTTATTCACTTTATTTGTTCTGCAAGATTGAGTAAGAAACAATCTTGTGATAGGGTTGTAGGTAAAATGATATCTTTGAGGTATCAAAGGACATGAATTATTTTCATATATTTATTTGGATACATGTTATTTAAAGTTTTTATGATTGCTATAGTTACTCTTACACTCATTACTCACTTTATATTTTACTTTTTCAGTACTTTAGATCAACTTTAGAATTTTTAAATCCTATAAATAAACTTTAGTCTTTCATGAACATTAATATCTTATATTACCCATCTAAGATAATGTTAATGAGGTTTGGCATGTATGAATAAGGTGCAAGTGGTGGCAATCTAAAATTTATATTTTCAAGGAGGTGTTGGGTTACCCATTCATAATGTTTATGTGTATTGATTTTAATGTGAAACATTAGTAAAGAATAGAATCCTTTTAAGGTCCATAATAGCAGGTACCTTGATTATGGTTTTAAGTTAGATTAAAACATATGAGATCATTAAAAAGGGGGGGAAATGCAAAAAAAGTTCTAGTTGACTAACTAGATTTGACATGTACAACTCTAGATCTAGCCACGTGTTAACTCCTCCATCTTTTACATAGGCATTTGGATCCCAATTTTAGTATAAATATTCATATTGGTTGAATAGCATCACATATATAACCATAAAAATGGTCTCACCATATACCATGTTTTTTGTCTTCATTTACATTCATCTACTACTATGCATATTTCTATGTTGTTATGGCTATGAGGGAAAAGTAGACTCAAAGTGTATATAAAGTGAAAGATACCATATGGGAAAAGGGTTTCCTTGAGAAATGGATTTTATTGATTTCCCTCCAAATTTAGATTACTTAGAGACTGAGTAGTTTCTATTTTGGGCCTTTAGGTATGGTTTTGATCTCAGTACACCCAAGTGAGTTGATGGTGGGTATCCCCTCATAGGATCTAAATTTAGTAGAACGTGAATATACATATATAATATATTTGTAGTATAAAAACACATTTTTGATATTCAAACTTTTCACATTTGATCCACCTATGATTGAAGTTTTTGTTCATCATCTTTTCTTTTTTCAACCCATTATCCACTATTTAATCTCTCAAACTAGTCATATGTGAAAGATGGTGAGACCCTCAATCCATGTGATGAATTGAAATGTGATATATAAATAGATTTAAAACCATATATCTCTATGATTTCTACATCAATTGGGGATTTGATAAATGTTAAGAACTATGATTTATTAATTTTAACCATCCATGCCATTTTTAAATATAATTGACACACATGATCCATTTATATAGGGGTAATTATAATTATAATTGGAATTCCATAAACAAAAATAATACCTATGTAGTTGTCAAATTTAACCATTACATATGTAGGTGTTTTAGGTGGTGTAAATCCTACTTCGTAGATAATGATTCAAACATAATTGAGCATACTATTACCAAGACCTAAATAAGTTCATAAATTTTTGGCAAACATCACTCTTGAACCGTTAAAAATAAATGATTAAACTTCCAATTGTTCATCATCTAATCAAGTAGCTTGTTGATTCAATGTATATAATTTTATCTTATTATGTTGACACACATTTTCATTTGTTGAAAATAAATGTATATGTTTTTTAAACTCTTCATTTTCAATTGTTTCAAGTGAAGCATATATTCTAGTCATAAAAAACCATCCACATTCAATGGATGGATGGGCACCTCTTAGATTTATTAGAAGTTGTTGAAAACATTGTTATTATTCACTTTGACATTGTCATAAAAAAACATGTCTAGTGTAACAACAATTATAAAAAAATGTATATAATAAATTTTCTTGTGTTTTTCTTACATATGAAGGATTATCCATTACTAGAGGAAACCATTCCAAATCCCTAATGAAAATCATAGATATTCCACTAAATCACATATATAAATTTTATGGAAATGTTTGGAATAGCCAAGAATCAATTTTTTGATGCATATTTTGGCTTATAAATCCCATATCAATAATCGAAATATAATTTATTGGTTTGGCTCCTCTAGGGACTCCTAAGTTTTCTATTTTCTTTTGTAGGTGCTTTATAGTGTCAGTTCTAGTCAAAATTTAACTGGCTTCTATTGAGGACACCTTTGTTCTTATTTTTAGCACTATTTCTTTTTTGGTTTTGTTGAGCTTTAGTCCTCTGGGAACCCCAAAGGTTCTTTTCCATTAAGAAGGTGTTTAGGTAAGTATATTCTTGATTGGTTCCCTTTGGGCATGGGGGTTGTATCCTATTGAGTGGGAGATTTGGGCCTCTTTCTCTTCAATTCTAGGCTAGTTTCTAGTCTAGATAAAACTATCTAGTTCCTAAACTAATTAATTGTGGTTGCTACTCTGGTCATTTTTTTTGCTTCTTTTGATTGGGTCATTTTTGTTTTCCTAGTGTGCTTCACCTTCCTTTCTCTTTTGTAAGCTAGGGGGAGACCTAAATTTTTAGATAACTATATTCTTGGTTGGTTCGCTTTGGAAATTGTTGTTGTAGACTATTGAGTGGGAGATTTGGGCCTCTTTCTCTTCAATTCCAGGCTAGTTTCTAGTCTAGATAAAACTAACTAGTTCTTGAACTAATTAAATGTGGTTGCTACTCTGGTCAATTTTTTTTCTTGTTTTGATTGGGTCCTTTTTGTTTTCCTAGTGTGATTCACCTTCCTTTCTCTTTTGTAAGCTAGGGGGAGACCTAAACCTCCTAATGTGTCCAAGCTAGATTCCACACTAGTTCAAAAATGGGTTAACCTTAATCTGAACAATCAAAATATACTTATCTTATCATATTTATTCTTAAGGTTTTTTAGATATAAACATTACACTCCCCTATTTTGGGATTTGAACTCAAATATATTATAACATGGTAATGAACTTAGAATTATTTTTACTTATTGTATCTTCTCGTAAATGGAGGATTTTAAGCTTAATCAACATTAAAAATGCCATTTTACCATTTTTGGGATTTAAAATTTTATTAATTAGAAATTTGTAAGGCATCCATAATTTTTTATATTTATTTTATCATCTCAAGTTGAGTATTTTAAGCTTACTTGACATATAACATAACATTTCCAAAACCTCCTTGACATAGAATATGCCATTTCTTTATTTTTGGGATTCGAACTTTGATCAATTAGAATTTAGTTAGGAACTTTGAAAATTTTGTTTTTATTTATAGAATCCTCTCTCAAAAATACATTTTTAAGCTCACTTGAATCTAAACATGCCATTTAACCATTTTTTATATTCATACTTAGAGTAATTATAAATTGGTAACATATTCAATTTTTTTTAAATTTATTGTAGCCTCTCAATTGAAGGTTTCTAAGATTGATTGACATAGAAAAAATTACATTTGAAATAAAATATAAAATTCGAAAACATCATCAACACATAACATACCAATTCCCCATTTTTAGGATTCAGATTTGGATCAAGTAGAATTTTTTAAGGCACTTGTAAGTTTTTGTTTTCATTTATTGTTTCCTCTCTCAAACGAAGTTTTTTTTATATTACTTGACATAGAACATGACATTTCCAAAATATACTTAATATAGAACATACCATTTTCCATCTTTTGGATCAATTATAATTTGTTAAGGCATATAATTGTTTTTAATTTAATGTAACCTCTCTCAAGTAAATGTTTTTAGGCTTTCTTGACATAGAACATGCCAGCTAGCCATTTGGGAGGTTTTTAATTTTTTTTTGCATAGAACACATAAAACACTCCATTTTAATTTATTGTTGTGTCTCTCAAATAAGGGTTTTAATCTTTCTCGACATATAACATACCATTTACCCATCTTTTTTATAACAATCTTATCTA
>JARHVA010005102.1:835000-855000 GCA_037957365.1 Torreya grandis | reverse complement strand
ATCAATAAGTCCATTCTCCCTAGCTAGTGTGCACTTTGGATTTCAACATATCTTAATGAACCACAACACAAAGACAAAGAGACTATGAAGAGATATTTGGATGGGTGTTTCCCCATGACTTAATGAACCACTAGTTGGGGGAAAGGAGGCAATTTATTTATGTACGGTTTACAACAAGAAAAAAAATGAAAATTATTTTATCAAGTGGTGTGAGAGTAAGCATCATGGGACTGCAAATTTTATTAACTGCAGAGCTCCCTAGGAGGGTAAAACTAAGTATGTTAAAAAAATATAAGGGATATGTCAATTTCCTAGCTTATTTAGATATAATAGTTCTTAAAAGACTAGTTTAGAGGCACCGTATATTAACACATCCACCTAGATTCTCCAAAGTCAAAAGATTTTAATATCTTAAAAATATATTTCCAATACAAAATAGATTACAATGTTTCATTAATGTTTTTATTTATTTATGTCAATATTAAATATTAAACACACTCACACCATTATGACTTTCCAACACACCTCAAATGCCACTATATATCAGTGTACTATATGTGTGAATTTTTAAATGATCTCATTCAATATTGGATTACCATTCATCAAAATGTTTTAGAATAAATTTTTACCCACTATTTATTTACCTTTTATTAATTATAAAATTGACCTTCTATTTAATTTTACAAGTGCACACTATATTTTCGAGATGGGTCACTATTACAATGTAGTTTGAACATAGTATAAAAATTGAAACACTCTGATTAAAGGATGGGTTATCATGCTTATAAATATTTTTAGACATTTTTTTATTATTAATTGGGATACAAACTCATCTAGACCTTATTTCACATAATTATATCAAAAGACATAACTTATAGTGACATCAAGGTCGAAAATAATTTGATGTCATTCTAGTGAAAGGAAAAAAGGAAGTTGACATTATTTTATTAATTTTATTTTTAAAACAAAAGAAGGAGATTTAATCTTCCGACATAGATATCACAATTAATTTTTACAATACCATCTATTTATTATGTTTCATTGTACAAAATAATTTTCAACTATACATTGTAACTTTTGTCAATATCATAGTAATTTTTTGGTGTCACTGACAAGGATATTATGGGTGATAATAATGATAGTATTATTTCTAAATCTGAGAAAAATGAAGAGATATATATGCTCATAATACATTGTTATATTACTCAAATAAGAAGTGATCTTCTGATTTAGGTTGACATTCTTTTATTATCCACCACACAAAAATCTCCATTAATTTTTACAATACCACATATATATTATATTTCAATATAAAAATAACTTTTAACTTTAGCATTGTTTGTAAAAACATTTGATTCACAACAAATTTTTGGTGTCGTCAATATGTCTAGTGCGAGTGACAAGAATAATAGTAGTAATTCTAATTTTCAGTATAGAAAGGATAGATATGATCACAAAACATTTTTATATTACTCAAATCAAAATGGTATCTTTTGATTTATACTATTTTAATTGAACACAAAACCTTATTATTAATTTTTACATTACCACCTATATATTATAGTTCAATAATTTACCATTGTCTATACTATTGAAAAGAATAACAAGCATGCAAATTATTTTATAAAGTGGTGTAAATGTAAGCATCATGGGACTATAAATTGTATTTACTGAAGATCTCCTTAGGAGGGTAAAACAAATAATGTTTAAAAATATAATGGCTATGTCAATTTGGTGGCTTATTCATATTAGCATAGGTCTAAAAAGACTAGTTTATAAGCACCGTATCTTGACACATATGCGTATATTATCCAAAGTAAAAAGATTTTAATATATTAAAAATATTTTTCAAATAAAAAATAGATTACAATGTTTCATGAATGTTTTTTCTTAGGTTATATTAGTAGTAAAGAGTGAACACACTCACACCAATACAACTTTCCAACACACTATGAATACCACTATAGGAACATCTATCAATGTAATTATAATCACCTAAAAGTAGTGTTGGATTCTAAGAGTGTACTTTGAGTTAAAATATCCCTAGGGTATCTATAGACATATCCTTGAGCATTAGACTTAAATTTTCAATCATTCAACATACCACAATCACCTACAACCACTTAAGATAGTCCAAAAACTATCATCCCAGAACCTAATCCAACTTTATAAGGAGTCTTCCAAAAAGACATTAGCACCATATTTTGGACACTACAGCCACATAGTGGTAGTGTCCCCAACTAGGTGCTATTATCCTTAGCACTAACTCTTCCCAACGGATAGTTTTTCAAATGTGTGTCACTCTTAAGGGAGGCCTAAGCTCATTTTCTTAAACACAAAAGCATTAGAACCCTATAAATACAAGTCTAATCCACCTCTATTAACTATATTCAAAATCTATTCAAACTAAAGAAAAAGTTGTGAAAAATCAAGGTATTTTATCCCTATTCTACCCTAGTTTCTGCATACTACCATCAATAATAGACCTAATTCTAGTTTTCAAGAATTTCAATATCAAGCACATTCAAAGTATCCAAGGCCACTCTCATTCTAGCATTTGATTTCATATACATAAAGCACTAGGTGGGAGAACTACATCAAACATGATCTATCCTTAGATTATTGGTATGTAAGAAACTCTTTACACAACAAGGTGTTGAGGATGTCTAGTCCATCCTACTATAACACCCAAAATTATTTCTAATCCCATAATTTTAAGGAGATCATGTTTTTCACACTAAATCAAGTTTTCTAAGTACAACACAGAGCTACAGGTTTTTCTGATGTAAGAGTAAGACCTGTAGACACATTCACAAGTGCCCCTAAAAAACAAGAACATCCCTGCACAGGGAAAATTAGCACCACATTGAGGACACTACACATAAATGGTGGTAATTTTTAAATGAGGCACTAATATTTTTTCTTAAGGTGTATTTTAAGTCTTATAATTTCATTCCATGTCATATTAGCCTTGGTCATTAGTCATTTTAATTGTTATGTCTTTTAGAGTCATTTTAGAGGTCATAAAAGGAGCATTAAATGAGTTATATGGCCTCCTTGGGTAAAGTGAAGGTTTAAAACTATTATTTTATGTGAAATGTGTCATATTAATCCTTAATCAATTATTTATAACTAAAAAGTGGTAAGTTCCTCAAAAGAAAGAGTAATTTTCTTAGAAATAAGAGGAATTTGGCCCTTTTAGAACCCATAATTGAGTGTCATAGGTGGGATAAGGTTGTGAGATAAATATTAAGCTTCATAAAACTAATTTTCATGATTGACATACTATAGAAGTTCCAAATTTGAGATAAAACCATTCTACTCCTTCTTTTCCCTTTTAGACACACAGAACCAGTCAATAGGTTTGTGCTTGGTAAGGCCAGCAGGGGAGGTTCCAGGAAAAATTATTTTAAGGGTGTCTTCTACACTCAGCTAAATTATATTTGATGTTTGTTTATAGAATCATGGTAACATGTAATTTATAAAACATTCTTAATAAGTTGACCTATCCAATTTTCTTACTAATATGTGCATCTTATAGGTTTTGATCTTGTTTAGATAAGCCCATATAATCTAACTATTCATTTTGATTAATCTAACTATTGACATTGATTTTAGATAATTTTGTCTCTCTCCTAAAATATTCTCCATGCTTGGTTTAGTTTTTCAAGTTATTTTCAAGATCAAATCATCTTAGGTTTGTAGATTGATCTCATTTAAAGATAAAAGGCATGTTTCCTCCATTTATAGGATATTCATGTTTTAATAGTGGTTTTTGAGGGTAAAGATAGGTTTTTTTACATGTTTTTAATGTCCTCTTGTTAAATTTAAACTTTAAACCTCACTTAAAAAAGCATTCTTCATGGAATTGTAGTCATATGCAACATATACAGTCAATCAACCATGAATATACGTCTACAGGCAGCTCCTAGAAGGATATCACATTGGAATAGAGTTTTTGAGACTTGTTTCAATTACTTAATAGTGATATATATTAATTTTAGTCATTGGTAAGGATCTCATGTTTGTTTATGAATCTATTCATTATGCATATTACACCAGTCCTACTCACTGCCTGAATATAACTCAACATGCACCTACAAGCGGCCTCATTGAACTAATCATGTTGAGAAGGAAATTTTGAGATAAAATGTTTTTATAATGAAATGAGTCTATTTGGAATCATTTGAAGATCTCAAAACTCATTTGAATTTCATAAATCATGTATTCTACCAACTTACTCATCTTCATTGCATGTATGTGCAAATGGCCACCTACAAGTGGCTTAATAAAGCACTGAGGAGTCATTTTAGAGCATTGAAACAAGTGGTGGAACTCATTTTGAAGTCCTAGTGTGAATTAAGATCATAAAAGACCTATTTGTATAGATAGACTGCTTAACAAAGGTGAAGGTTCACTCCCAAATCCAATGACTATGTATTCAAGGATGAAATCCCTAAAATAAGAAAATAGAGGTCTGAGCCATTTTGCCAAAGTCGTAAAAAAAGGTTTCTAAGAGCATTGGGGTATGTAATTGACTAAAACTTATAGATTACATACAATACAAGAGATATGAAAAAAATTGAGGGTAGATGACTACGGGAAGACAGTTTTTATAAGGCCTAAAGTTTCCCTTTTTGTACTATTTTTAGGCAGTGACATCTACAGTTTTGAGCCCCAATGAGACTTTCCACCTCAGGGTTTTAATAAAAACTGTGTTTGATGATTGAATAGTTTTATATGGTTTAATATATCATTAAATACCTAGGGATCATTTATATAATATCATACACTATATTTTTGGCCCCACATACACCTACAAGTGTGCCTAATTCATAAATGACTGACCTACAATAGACTATTAACCTCTGCATCACTCATAGTAGGGGCCTCAACATAGATATATCAACATTTGTTGATGTAAGGTGAATTAAAAATAACATAGAGGATATCCAAAAGATAATGACACATATTCTAATATAAATTCACCTACAAGATCATGATTATCTCAACACAATTGACTGTGTTTGACTGTGACAACAATAAGCAAGTTTGATGGTGTAAGCATTGGTAGTACATGAAGTTGAGAGAAATGAATCCAATAAAGTAAAAAATTAATCCAAGGAGATATAAAGTGTTCTATAGACATTTTAATCAAGCTTAAATATATAGGACTACCTACAAGTACCCTCCCAAACAAGAAATATAGTTAGAGGTGGAACTCAGTCTTGTCTAGGCAAGGTATATGGAAGATTATGTGAGAGGTTGGAGAGACAAATGAAGATTGGAATTCATAAAATATGATCTTATTATATATATATATATATATATATATATATATATATATATATATATATATATATCATGATAGACATATAATAATTAAGGGGCTCTAAACAGGTAATACACATTCCATATGATAGAAACACTGTGCACAGTTTGCTTACCTACAATCTGTCTTCAGTATTTGAGGAATTGGAAGGTAAAATCATAAGAAAAAGGGATGAAATTTAATTAAAAGGGTATCCATAACTTGTATAATCCCCTTCAGTATGTTATTGGTCTAATAAAATAGTGGACTTGCCCTCTCTTTTGTCTGAGATAGAGGGTACTCCCATTATGCATAAACTCTACAGTTTTTGAGAGAGGGAATGATCAAGTGAACCAAGATTTGTTTATCACTTTATATGAGGTGTAATAATTTAGAAAAAACCTAGGAAAACATATAAAAATAATCAAATAAGTAGTAAATTCAATAAGGTGGTCTAGACCATAAAGGTTACAATCAAGCCTAAAATGCAGGGTTTTGTCCTAGTGTCAAAATGGGAAGTCACTTACACTTATAGCCTTAGATATGAATTATAACCTATTGGATAATGTTTATGGGATCATAAAAGAGGTTTTGAATATATTTTTTTTGTATAGAAAGCATAATAATTCATTTATTAGCTTAGAGATAAATCAGACCTATGTAAAATGGAGAAACAAGTTTGATAGGAAAAGCTTGGTTTCTCATATCTTCTTGGACACCTTGCATGGAGACTCAAGAACCTAGGAAAAGTTAGGTAGGGTCTTAAAAAACATTTTTTTGGAATTGAATTGAGAATTTAACATCAAATCTTCATCAACAATGGCTAAGAGGTTAAAACAAGCCTAAACTTGTCAAAACCCTTGCTAGTGAGTAGTTTGAGAAGATGGAGTAGTTAGTGCACCAAAATGACATATTTTTCCTAGAATAATAATTTTATGTTATAGGGGAATATTTTAGGATACTCCCCATCCTTTTGGACTGTATGAAACTATATAGATAGGGTATTTTTAATATTTTTATATGTTTTATAGGTTTTAAAAGGAGTTTGAAGATGCCAATAATATCAGAGGAAATATTGAGATTTAAGCTAAATACCTAATCCCATTTAATTATTAATAACAAGTCATAAGCTTTCCTACAAGTATATTCATCTTAGCCAGTCAAAACTAGCATAGTGGACATAATGGTGAGAAGTGTGATAACTTCAAGTGGAAGCCTTTTTAAGGTGTACATAAGCAATCTAACACCATGGAGGGTCTTGAAACATGTCATTCACTCCATTGAATGTATTTTCATGGAAATTTGAAGCCATTTTGGAATCCAAGTGTGAAAGGTTTGTGAAAGAGGAGTTTCTTTTACTACAAGTAGTGATGGCTCACTTTCAGAAGAATCTAAGTGATTAGGAATGCAACCAATGCATGGATAAGCATGTATACAACCATTGATTCTCATTATAATCATTATACATGTCCCTAGTTAGTTTTGGGATGTTTAAATAGGGGTGAATGATGAAGGCATTTTTCTTGTGTAGAATGAGAATACTTATGCCACATTTCATGAGTTACATAGTTTGAAGAGCCATTTGTCCTATTAGACCTTACATGTTTTATCTCCTCCTTTATTATTATGCACATTTAACTCCTTTTCTTAGTAGGACAAGTGTCTTTATGACCTTTTGACTTCTTCCTTATCTTCTCTCTCTCAATTTCTATAAGAACTAGCCATTTTAGCTATTGTAAAGATGTTCCACCTAAGTATGGTGAAGTCCTACTCATTTTCATACCATAGATCAATAAAGACTATTTATTTTACCTCTTATATGAATATTCATAGTGTGTTAACTTAAATGATTGATCTTTGTTAGTGATGACAAGTTTTTCCTTAGCATTAGTGTCTCAGTCTTTCACTTATTTTTAGCTTGAAAGATTCTTCTTGTAGGTCATGTGAAGTGTTTAATGAAGTGTCAAGGTTACATCAATTAGTCTATTCAAATAGTGCCATTCTAGGCCTCTTATCTATTCTTCCTAGCTAAACATTTATCACAACCTCATAATGAAATACTGATGTGAGAATATTTAGATTAGAGAAGTGTATGTCTAGTTAGACTCTTGGTCTCATGTGTGCATGCAACTAGTGGTTGTCATCACTTATTTTGGTGTATCACCTCATTTAGGATAGTTTAATTTTAGTTTTTTCTCACATTTCACTATAATCATAGGTGTATTAGGAGCTAAAATTAGTACATGAAGGGAGCTAGACCTATCTATAAATTCACCTCATTATTAGGTTACCCATAGCCTAAAGGTATTTCAATTGTTTCACTTGGATGAGGAGAACTGAGAAATCTCCTCAAAGGGTGGAAATATAAGTGACAACAGATTTTAGCATGCCTAGTGGGACTCATTATCCAAAAATTTGAAAGTTTTTTGGTGTTATCTTTCAGCACATTATCCTTTATAGGCATCTATTGAAGCATCAATGGTGACTCTAAAATTACATCAATTGGTCAAGCAGCCCAGGTTTTCCTTTTGAATATTATTGGTAATTTTTCTTTGTGTTCTTGCTTCCAAATTAATTTACATGGCTAGTTTTGGTGTTGAGTATTATTTTACTTAAATTGATGAGGTATCTCAAGATTATGGCATTCCCTATCATCCTTTGTATGATTCTTATTATCCTTGTCATGATCCTTACTAGCTCCAATATGAACCTTAACAACCTTATCATAAGTTTTATTAGTCATATAACTAGTCTTCTCAATACCTTTTTCCTTCTACTTAACCTAGTCACTTATCTAATCAGTCCATTTCAAATTTCAAGAAAACTCTCTTATGGTATGAGTGGTAAATGATAGATCTTGACACATAAATGGGACATGCTCTAGATATTCATAGTCATCTCATTCATAATTTGAGAGATGTGTTAGAGCTAGTTATAAGAGAGTGAACACCTATTAAGAGAGCAAATTAGAAAAGGATCACAAGAGAGATGCTTGATGTGAGTGGCCTAGTTGCATCCTTAGAAGATAAACTATGATTTCATGAGGAATAAATTCACCAAGTCTATTAGCCCTCATATCCACCTCCCCAAGATTGATATCTATTCTACTTGATGCCTACTTATGAGCCCAATCAAGCTTATCAAATTCATATTTTTCCCAATCAACTGGAAGAGAGAGTTGGAAAGATAAACCTTATTTTTGAAGCTAACCTTGATAGGTAGATTGACTTATCCAATAAGTAGATAAATTTGTCCATCTCATTAGAGAGGTAAGTGGAATTTAAGCCCTCATTTTCCTCTCTTATTACATTAACACCTCAAGAAGAGACTCCTAGATATGAAACCCAAGGTTGGAGACAAGGTGAAAAATCCAAGCCTAAGGAGATCCCAAGTTTCTTAAACACTCCACCCACTCCTCAACTTACATCACTACCTCAAGAAGAGACTCCTAATCCTGAAATCCTAAGATGGATTAAGGTAGCGGAATAATGGGAAAATAAATGGAAGAGAATCCTTGATAAGGAGTGTGAAGCTGAGAAAAAAATTGAACCAATGCAAGCCCCTCCCACCCTTCCTCAAGAGACCTCTTGTTTTCCATATCAACCCTCTTGTATTCCCTATCCTTATGAATATGTCCATCAACTTCAAGAGAGATTTTTTCAAGATAACTTAACCAATAAAATTAGAGATTTAGAGTCATAAATGAAATTATTAAGTCAAGGTGTAATGGAAGGTTTAGAGCAAAAAAATATCTTATGGCTAAACACACCCCATCTAACCTTCCTAAAGAGAATGCTTAAACTGAATCAGATGTCAATGAAGTGATTATCAAATGGAAGGAAGAAAACCAAGCTACTTTAGCCTAAGGTTTTCCTCCCTTTCCTCAATAACTCCCAAGAGGATCCCCTACAATTCATTCTTAATTTGATTTTGAGTTCTATGTTTCACCTCCACCAACTAGTTCATCTTGTAATTGTCCTATCACCCTTTGCCTTGATGGACCTATGGTATGGGAATCTAAAGAAGAGCATTTGGTTGATAATAATTCATAACTCTTGCTTGAAGAAAACATAGCTCCTTGGAAGATTCATTGGATTAAGTCATCTGGTTACAAGATTCCTAGTCTTAGCATCACCAAGAAAGAGAAGGAAATTGAGTATCTTTCAGCCCTTGAGAAACAAAATCATATTATAATAGTTGATATACAACCTGAGATTCCTCAATATTTTCACTATTATAAATAAGAAATGAGTCCTTGTGTTGAGTCTTCTTGTTGTGTTTATAATGAATAATGCCTTCCCTATGTCAAAGAAGAAAAAATGGATGAAGTAATTTTGGATTATAAAGAAGAGGATGAAATATATTATCGTATTTTTTTCCTTCGTGATACTAATCAAATAGAAGATAAGGACTTGTGGCAGCAATTTGTAAGCATTTGCAATGATTTTGAGTCTCTCAAGGGGTCTATGATTTCCTTAGAGCTGATTACAAGTGATTGTAAGCAAGATGATTTTTTTTAAAATGTCATAGATGAGCCAGAGCAAAGTTCACCTCAGCCTTTGAAGGTCAAAACAAGATTCTATCGGCTTGAATCTTCCAAGGAACAAGAAACTACTCTTGAAATCATGCCTACAAAGAAGATGCAAGATGATCATGAGATGAAGAGTGGGAAGTAGTATGAAGTTTGTGTACAAGGCTAAGAGGAATACTTTTAAATTGGAAACCTATTTGAAGATAGTCTACTTGAGATCATAGCAAGTGAAGTGCCAAGAAATAGGCATGATCTATCAAGTATCCAATCTAAAGAGCAATATGCTTGGCACTATGATTCATCTCATGAAGAAAGAGATTCAATAAAATTTCCTTATGACCATGGAAAATAAGTATGATTAGTTTTTATTTGTTCATAGTTGTTTATTTTCTATTTTTCCTAAGTAATTTGAGCACATGTGTGTCTTATTAGTGTGTTTGCTTTACTTTGTGTGTGTCCTTTGTTTTGTGTGGTTGAGGTAATTAGTTGTGTTGTCTTGGTCAAAGCCTTGTTGTCAAGTGTCAGGTCTTCTTGTTTTGTTTCAGACATCAGATGACTCGTTAAGCCCATGGATAGGATAAGGCTATTGATCTTTAGCATAACATGCATGATACCCCTATGAGTCACCAATTTGTTGACCAAATTTGACCTTACAGGTCAAATTAGGACCCCTATAGGTAAAAAATGGATATTTAAGTGTTTTTATGGGTCTAATATTTTGTCTTAAGGTGTATTTTAAGTCTTATAATGTCATTCCATTTTATATTAGCCTTGGTCATTAGTCATTTTAATCTTTATGTCTTTTAGAGTCATTTTAGAGGTCATAAAAGGAGCATTAAATGAGTTTTACAAACTCCTTAGGTAACTTGAAGGTTTAAAAAAGTTATTTTGTGTGCCATGTGTCCTATTATTCCTTAATCAACTGATTCTAACTAAAAATTGGTAGGTTCTTTAGAAGAAAGAGCAATTTTCTTTGAAAAAGGAGGAGTTTGGCACTTGTACAACCCATAAGGGAGTGTGACACATGGGAAAAATTTGTGATATGAATCTTCAGCTTAATAAAACTAATTTACATGCTTTACATACTCTTAAATTTCCAAATTTTGTTAAAAACATTCTACTCCTTCTTTACCCTTCTAGACACATAGAACTAGTTAGTAGGTTTGTGCTTGGTATGGCTAGCAGAGGAGGTTTCAAGAAAAATGCTCTTGGGGGTATCATCTACCCTAAGTAATATTATATTTTATGTTTGGTTACATAATAATGGTGGCTTTTATTTTATGAACCATCCTTAAGAATTTGACCTATTCAATTTGCTTGATAATCTATGTATCCTATAGGTTTTGCTCTTGTTTGGATAAGACTTTACAATCCAACCACTGATTTTGATTTCAAATTATTTTGTCTCTCTCTTGAAATTCTCTCCATATTTTTTTTAGTGTTTCAATATTTTTTCATGAGCAAATCATATGAAGTTTGTATATTGGTCTCATTTAAAGATAATAGGCAGGTTTCCACCATTTGTAAGATATTCATACGTTGATAGTGGTTTTTGATGGTGAAGATAGGTTTTTTTACATTTTTTAATTTTAGTTTTAGTCAAATTCACCTTTTAACCTCTTTTCCCAAAGTAATCTTCATGGAATTGCAGTCATATATAATTAGGCAGTCAAGAATATATGTTTGTAGGCATCTCTTAGAAAGATATCACATTGGAATAGAGTTTTTGAGCCTTGTTTCAATACCTTTATAGTGAAAAAAATTAATTTTAATAATTTTTAAGGATCTCATGTTTTCTCATGAAACCATTCACTATGCACATTATACCAATCCTACTCACTACCTGCATACAACTCAACATGCACCTATAGGTGCCTTCATTAGACTAATCATGTTGAGAAGGAGATTTTGAGCTAAAAAATCTTTTGATATTTAAAGGAGTCTATTTTTAATCATATAAATACATAAAAACTCATTTGAATCTTATAAATCATGTATTTTTCCAACTTACTCATCTTCACTACCTGTATGTACAAATGACCACCTATAGGTGGCTTAACAAAGAGATGAGGAGTCATTTTGGGCATTAAAATAAGTGGTGGAACTCCTTTTGATGTTCCTAGTGAAGTAAGATCATAACATGTCTATTTGGAAAGCTAAACATCTAGGCAAAGGAGAAGGGTCACTCTCGAAGGCAATGATTGCGTATTTAGGGATCAAAAAATAGGAAAACAAATATCTGAGCCATTTTGCCAAAGTAATAAAACAAGGTTGATAAGAGATTTGGGGTATCTAAATGAATAAAACTTGTATATTACATAAATGATAATCACTATGAAAAATATGGAGGATAGATGACTAAGGGAAGATGGTTGTTAGAAGGCCTAAAGATGCACTTTTATGCAGTATTTTCATGCAGTGACATCTAATGTTTTAAGCCCCAAAGAGACTTTCCACCTCAAGGTTGTAATACAAACAATGTTTCATGATTGAATAAATTTATATTGTTTAAGATATCATTCAATATCTAAGGATCATTTATAGATGATCATATAATATATTATAGGCCCCACATCCACCTACAGGTGTGCCTAATTCCAAAATGACTCACCTAAATCAAAATGTTAACCTTTGCATCACCCATAGTAGGGGACAAAGCATAGAGATATAATATTTAGTTAATTTAAGGTGAATCTTGAAGATATAAAATGATATACAAAATAGAATGACACATATTCCACTATAAAGTCACCTACAAGATCACACTTATTCTAACATAATTGATTGTGTTTGGCTGTGACAACAGTAAATAAGTTTGATGGTGTAAGCATCAGTAGCACATGAAGATGAGAAAAATTGATCCAAGAAAATATAAAATTAATCCAAGAAGATCTAAATGGATTTTTAGACATTTTACTTAATCTTAAACATATAGGACTACCTACAGATACCCTCTAAAACAAGAAATATAGTCAAAGATGGAACTCAGTCTTGTCTAGGCATGGTGTATAGAATAATATATGAGAGGTTGGAGAGATAAATTAATATTTTAGTCCATGATCATGATGGTATTATATATATATAATTATATACATATAATAATGAATGGGATCTATACAAGTAATACATATTTTATATGATAGAAACACTGTATGCAATCTGCTTACCTACAGCCTGTCTTGGGTCTTTGAGGAATTGGAAGGACAAATCATAGTACCAAGGTCTGAAATTTTTATCATATGTTATAAATAACTTATATAATCCCCTCTAATATGTGACTTTTCTAAAAAAATGGGGTAAGTTCCCTTTTTTTATCCCAGACAGAGAGCACTACCCTTATGCATAAACTTTATAGTTTTTGAGAGAGGGAATGATCAGGTGAACCAAGAGTTGTTTAGGAATTTATAGGTTGTGTGATAATTTGGATAAAACCTAAGAAAACTTATAAAAACAATCACAAAAAGGAGGAAATTCAACAAGGTGATCTAGACCACAAAGGTTAGAGTCAAACCTAAAAGGCAGGGTTTTATCCTAGTGTCAAAATGGGAAGTCACTTACACTTATAGCCTTAAAAATGAATTATAAAATATTGGATAATTCTTATTGGATCATAATATAGGTTTTAAATATATTGGTTTGTAAATAAATCATAAGTAAATCAGTTTTGAGCTCAAAGACAAGTCAGACCTAGGCAAAGTGGACAAACAAGCTCGATAGGAGAAGTTTGGTTGCTTATATCTTCTTGGACACCTTCCATGGAGACTAAAGAAACTAATAAAATTTATTTAGGCTCAAAAAGAACCATTTTTTGTATTTTAATTGATATTTAAACATAAAATTTTCATGAATAATGGCTAAGAGGGTAAAACATGCCTAAACTCATCAAAACCCTTGTTAGTGACTAGTTTGAGAAGATAGAGCAGTTAGTGCACCCAAATGGCATAGTTTGCCTACAATAATGATTAGATGTTATAGGGAACTCTTCCAGGATAATTCCCATCCTTTTGGTCTATATGTAACTATATGGATAGGGTATAAAATACTATATTTTTGATAGTTTTATGTGTTTTGTAGGTTTTACAAAGGGTCTGGAGATGCCAATCACATGGAATGAAATCTTGAGAATTAATGTAAATTCCCATTTTAATTTAATTATCTATAAAAACTCCTATTTATCTCTACAAGTAGCTTCATCTCATCTATTAAAAACTAGCATGGTGCATATAATGGTGAGAAGTGTGAGAACTTCAAGTGGAAGACTTTTTAAGTTGTACATAAGAAATCTAAGGCCATGGAGGGTCTTAACACATTTAATTCACTCCATTTAATGTATTTTCATAAAAAACTAAATCCATTTTAGAATCCAAGTGTGCAATGTGTGTGAAAGATGGTTTTTTTACTATAGGTAGTGATGACTCACTTTCAGAGGAATCCAAGTTATTAAGAATACAACTAATGCATGAAGAAGCATGTATGAAACCCTTACATATTATTACAAGTGTTATAGTTGTCCCAAGTTAGTTTTTGGATGTTCAAATAGGGGTGAATGAAGAAGGTAGTTTTCTTGTGTAGAATGAGAACTCCTACACCACATTTCATGAGTTGCATAGTTTGGATAGCTATTTGTCCTATCAGACCTTACATGTCTATCTCATAATTCATTATTCTAAACATGTAAGTCCTCTTAGGAGGAAAAGTGTCCTTGTTTCCTTTGGAATTATTCCTTCTCTTTTCAATCTTAAGTTCTATAATAACTAGCCATTTTGACTATTGTAAAGATCTTCCACCTGAGTATGATGAAGCCCTGATCATTTACATATCATGTATCAATAAAGACTACTAATTTTACCTATTGTATGACTATTCATAGTGTGTTAAATTAAATTATTTATCTTTATTTGTGATGAATGTTATTCTGTTAGCATTATTGTCTCATTCTCTCACCTATTTATATCTTAAAATCTTCTTCTTGTCGGTCATGTGAAGTGTTCAATGGAGTGTCAAGGTTAAGTGAGTTAGTATATTCAAATGGTTCCATTATATTCCTCTTGTCTAGTATTCCTATCCTAAACATTCATCATAAACTCATAGTGAAATACTGATGTGATAAGATTCAGATTAGAGAAGTGTATGCCTAGTTAGTCTCTTGGTCTCATGTGTGACATGCATCTAATTGGTAGTCATCAATTATTTTGGTGTGTCACCTCTTTTAGGATAGTTTACTTTTAGTTTTCTCTCCCTTTTCCTTACAATCATAGGTTTATTAGTGATATAAAATGGTAAATCAATGGAGTTATCCTTATCTATAGATTCACCTCATTCTTAAGCTATTCACAGCCTATAGGTGTTTCAATTATGCCACTTGGATGAGGAGAGTTGAGACATATCGTAAAAAGGTGAAAATATAAGTGAAAATATTTAGTCTTAAAACCCTATATGTAATGATGCTATTACACCTTTATTAGATCCCACTCAAACAAATCAAATAACACAAACCAAGCTTATTATTAAACCATTTGTGATAGTTACACCATGTATAACTAGTTTTTTTCCTCAAGATGTACAATCCCTTATTTAGCAGCTTTTTTATATGTAATATAAGGTGTTACATATTAATCAGGCTTCATATAATCCATCACATGCCTTGTATTCCGACATTATCTTTCATACACCTTCATCACATCACATTGCATCAACTCCTTTGTTGTAAAAACCCTGTTGGGTTTGACATAAAACAAATATAAATTAAACACATATAACAAATATAGATTACACAAAGAGAATATATAGAGTCCATAATAAATACTCAAGGTGTGATCATAGTAAAAAGCATAATACATCACATGATACTGATCTCTAATACCATAAGAGTACATGTCATAAATCAACTATAGAAATTAATCACATTAACTCAGTTACAATTGAATCAAGTCTATAACCACCACTATCAAAGTAAAATAATAAGTAATTACAACTCTTCATGACAATATTTATTGATAAGTACAATACAATACAATGTACATATAAGATACAAGTGTTCCTAGCTCATAGTTCTTGAAATCAAGTATCTGTGGCAATCTTAAGTGTCATCTCGATAAGTAGTACTATTATGGGAAGGGAGAGCATCATCTAGTAACTTTCCCACACCAACCACAGACCAATTATTCCCTACACTAATTTGATCAGGAAATGGCCCTACCTTCATGGATGAATAGATAGTGATGACATGAGAATCTAGAGGGGAAACTAAGTACTCATGTGTTCTATTATTTCTAAACCAAACTAAACATGCATTGTATCATAGAAAACTCAATCTATTACAATATATTGCACATACATGTAAATAATACTCATTAAATGATATTGTCTCACTAATCATACTTTGGCCCAAATTTTTATGACTAATAAATAATAACTATCTAGATCAATCAGATTCATACACACCACTTGAACAGACTGCCTTCATCTATCATTGAGATATTGGTAAGCCAATGAAGTCCATCTCACTCCTTACTTTGAATCAACAATGTAGATTGGTCAAATACAATTAAACCAAAAGATTCATTTAATTTACATTTTATTATCAAACATGTCTTATAACATGCTAAACATATGAGTAACCCAAGCATACATTTATTCTATCAAATGTATGATTTAATCTTACATTATTTTTTATCCCATACTAGAAATAATGACTTGAGTTTATACCACTCAAGTCAATACACATTCAAATGTAGTTTTTTACTATGATAATTAGTTTAAAACATACTAAACCATATGGTAACCCATATTACCATAGTCTAATATTCTAAGACATAACTACTAATTTTCCATAAACATTCATAATAAGGTAGTCATAACTACATGGAAATAAAACCTTATATTTAAGAAATTAGATAAGATCATGAAAGTCATAGTTCCCATGGAACAAATAATATTCAATCATGGAATTAATTAAAACTCTCAAATGTTGTATGCACACGTACACAAAGTCTTACCAACTATTACAAAACATGTTAATCATAGTAATAACCATCATTCATACATTAAATCAGTCAAACATAGATATAAGTCTAAACATAAAAATTATTGTATGTATAATTTGGGTATGACATACATTGATAATGTATTACTCTATGATATCCCATACTATCATAGTTCACAACTACATAAAATCACATTACCCAACTTCTGATTCTAAGAATCCAATGATCTATGCATATGATAACTAGTAATCAAGTACAAGATTGTATCACCTGGGTATACCCTAAAAATAAACTAAAAACTAGCATTCCAAAGCAACATAACATATATAAATTCATCATGATGCACCATTATATGCTATGTATGTCTAAACACTTTTACATATTAACATAATCATGTACTACACACAGATATTCAATATATATCTAACATCCAATCAATCATTTGTAGAGAAATAGAGAAATCATAAACTTGTTATTACATTCATTTAAACATCTTGTTATGTTTTGTAAAAGATTGTTTTAAATATGGTTGTATTTTTGGGCCCATGGACACATTAAGACTTACTTCAACCAACTTGGCATAAGCAAGAAATTATAAATTCATACAAAGCATATAATATACATTACTATATTTTGAGGGCCTTATTTCCACACCCTCATAAATTTCTAATATGTATATTTATTTAATATGGTTTAAAACCTAAGTACACACCCCCAAGGTATTAATATATAATAATAGGCACATTTACACCCATTTTAAAACCTTGTTAATATCCATAACACATAACTTATTATAATTCCAAATTTCATACAACCATTTTCATATAACAAATGATCTCAATATTATGTTGAAGGTAGCATCCCCCCTAAGATGTATCATCTCTTCACACGTGCAACCCCTCAACTCGGTGGGTCTAATCATGATCTTGAAAATCCAAATTGATTTAAAGGTAAGGGGATACAATTATGCTAATTTTGATTTGGTAGGTGTTCCACATTATTTAAGCCCTAGTTGTTTAGATGATTTCCAAAAATCTTGTCTTGATCCCCCCATTCTTGCACTTACTACAACCATGGGTAGCGATAAAGATCGTTTAGAGCCAAATTCCTAAAAATAGGCTTGAGAATAGAAGAATACCTTGAAACAACTTAAGAAGGGGGAAATTACAAAGTTTATTGAGCGTATTACCAAGCACAATACCATGATGGTCCAAGATTTAATCATTTCATGGACAAAAAGTAAGGTCACTATGCAGGGTAGTTCCATAAAGATCTTTGATGAGTTTATTGGTGACACCACAGGTATGTCTGGTGCTGGTGCTAAAAAATTCAAAGACTAGTCCAACAAATGGGAATCCTTACAGTGTTTCTTTCAAACCAATGATTTCATGCAAACTAAGAAGAAGGGCTTTCCTCACGCTGACCTACCTCATTACTACCCTGACATCTACCTTTAGGGCCTGAGGTACATGACTTGTGAAGGTAAGTACACCCTAATTTTCTCACACCATTTCTTATTACTTAATCATTTCATCAGTTTTAAAATTAGCATCCCCTATTTCCTTCTCAAGTCTTTGGAAATCATTGTCATTTTCCATCATATTAATGATACTAACCCCATTTTTCATCAAGGCCTTATCCTTCTACTTTTCAAACTTGGCCAGACCCTTCTAGGATAGAAGGTTCCCCTAAGAGGATCTTCCTCTAAGAAGGACTCCCTAGAGGAGGATCCTATAGAGGGATCCCACCCTCTGCGTAAATAATCTCCCAAAAATAGCTTATCCAAATCCCCACTGATGACCTACCACCTAAGTTGTTGATCATTTTAAGGACCAAACCCATCAAAATTAGGTCTCCTACCACCTCAGATTTGAAATATAAGGGCATTTTAATAGAAGAATTTGAGAAAAATAAACAAATGCTAGAAAATTTCAATGTAAAGGTTCAACAGGTGACATTTGGCTTAGAAAAGTTAATACAGGGCTCGAATGAGCTTCATTAGGTGGTAGAGGCCACTATTCAATCTTTTGTGAATTCTACCTAGTCCCTTCCCTAATCCCCTACTTTCAAATCCCCCAAGGTCTTGAAATCCCTCCTAAGTTCCCCTAGGTGGGTCCCCGAAAAGAAAATTTCCTTACAAGTCAAAGGCAGGAAGCATCCTAGGATGATATTTCCTGGGGAACCCACTGAAGGCCCTAGGAATCACACCCAGGCCAAGGTTTAAAAAGACAAACCCAATATTTTGGTATAAGATAGTTCTACCACTCCAAACACCTAGGATGGTCCCTCCACATAAACTATTTTTCTTTCTTTATGGTTTTGTTTCGCTCTAGTCCTTATCTTTTCTTTTTTCTTATTTGATCATGAAGGGCATGTTTAAACTTTTGTATCTCACTCTCATGGTTCCAGGTCAATATAAAACCTAGGTTTACCTTATCAAATAAAAAAATACCAGGTTTGATATATTTGCCTAAGGTACTTATTACACTAAATAACAAAGTTTATAATAAAATTTATATTATTTCCACATAATTGTAAATCACCCATCAATGAATCTATATGTGGAACAATCTGCTATGGTTTTAGGTAAATCAAATTTAGCTATAATAATGATATCACCTATTTTATTAAATTCTAAGATTTCCTAAACAAGAGATTAATCTATATTTCAATAGCAACATTATTTATTTTCAAATTTTGTATTATAATCATTTTATTCTAAATGTATTATGGCATTAAAGAAACCATCTCAAGCCCACTTGTATTTTTAGGTGCTAAAAATTTGGTATATACAAACATATAACAATATGCCATCATTTGAGCCATTTAGGTTTAACAAACTGAATGTATTCTTAAATATGGTGACACCAACCATAATTGTTTCTCTAACTACCACATTTTCCTAAACTTTCTTAGTTAATGGTCTTTATGACACCATAGTATGGTTCAGGTCTAACTAACTAACTAACTAGATATTAATATCTAAGATTTTTTTTTAAAGAATAATGATGCTACAATGGGTCATTTATTCCTAAATGAAACTACAATGATTTTAGACTAAAAAGGGATTATTAAAATTATGTCCACATAATTATACAATGACCAATATAAAGGTAAGGCCTGACAATAATTGCATAGTGACTTCAGTATACACACACACACACACACACAC
>JARHVA010005102.1:705000-832500 GCA_037957365.1 Torreya grandis | reverse complement strand
TAATGACTTGCTTGTTTCCTCTAAATTTAATCCTTTTTCTCCTCTCCTCCATATTCTCCTTAGAATCATGCCTGGTCCCTTTTCCAAATTCCTATTGGATGGTGGAGTTTGATCTTATTATAATGCCTAGGTGTTGATAGGGGGTATGAGAGGGGCAATGCCCCGCCACTTTGGTCACCATGTAGGTATAGGGAGAGGGGAAACCACATTTGGACCCCCCCTTGGTAGGGGTTTGAGGGCAGTGCCCCCAAAGCAAAATTTTGTAAAAAGTGCATTGTGAAATATTGTAATTTCATAATAAATCTGAACCATTCACTATTAGGTCATAGATCTAATGGTAAAAATTATGTTTGTGCATTTTTGCCCTAATATTTAACCCAACTTTGATATGAGGGCACTGTAATCATAGTGGCATACTATGTGTGAGTGAAGAGGATATTATAGTGGGTTTATTGTAGGTTTTTCCCTTCATTTATTGGACTAAATAATACTAAGAACAAAATTAGGTCATAGATCTAATAGTAAAAATTATGTTTGTGATTTTTTTCCCTAATATTTAACCCAACTTTGATATGAGGGAACTATAATCACAATGGCATACTATGTGTGAGTGAAGAAGATATTACAGTCATTGTATTGTATGTTTTTCCCTTCATTTATTGGACTAAATAATAAAAACTATTTGTTTCTATGTGGATGTAGCCCATATTGGGTGAGCCATGTTAAATCTATGTCTCTATGTGTTGTATTTTTTGAATTTTATTTGTTTTTAATTCATGAATATTTCTCTACGATCTATATTCCTAAAAATTCCATGCCCCATGCCTGATTTTTAATTTCAAATAAATAGGTGTAGCCCTTTGATTTAAGGATTCTTTTTTTGCCTTTAATTATTTTTAAAACATTTAGTTCTTTATAGATTTTCTCAATTTTAATAATTTCTTTTCTTTTTTTTTATGTTCTATGTCTTTTCTATATTTTTTCTCCTTTTCAATGAAATTTATATTCTTTTATATATTATAATATGAGACACTAAAATTCCATACGTTTATTAAATTAAATTAACATTCAATATACTATAGCAATTTTAAATGGCAATTTCAAAATTTATAAATAACCTATATTTTAAATCTACTTTTTCCAAAATTATTCCTACCATCATTAATAATAAAACATGTTAAACATGCAAAATAATTAATTATGATATTTTAATTTCTCTAACAAACCACAAAAATCAACACTCCAAGCAAGAAATAAACACACTATAAGAAATTTATTTTAATGCATTTTACCATGTGCTAACTACTGGGATATGTGTAGGGTTTTTCACCAGCTCTTTTTTGACCTTCGATGTCTCCATCTATGTCACCCTATCTGATGATTATTTTCCTCTAACACATTCTGAGGGATGATTTATCTTACGTCTACCTCACAATATGTAGGTAATTAGATCATATCACATGATAAACATATAACAATAATATAATTGAAACAATACATTAACATGATCTAATTGAAAATGCATACATTAACCTACTCATATTAAGCAATAATGTATCATCATATATATTATCAATATTATATTATCCCATAACATCATAAATTTCAAGTTTAGTTTAAAATATCCAAATCTAAATTTTTGAACTATAGATATCCACAGATATTCTAGAAAATTTGCTTGGTGAAGAATGAGAATGTAAAATTTTTGATCTCATTTCATAGCACCCAATCTCACATTATGTGATGGAAAGGGTGACCCATAATATCACCTCAGAGCCTTTTAAGTATCATGCTTGGACTATGTTTCCAATAATTGGCTTCTTATGAAGCCATTTCCACGTAATATCAAGGATTATGCCCTATAGTGGTTCTATGATTTTCCTAGCCAATCTATCATAGAATTCAACCATTTAGAAAATATGTTCTTAAAACACTTATCTATAAAAATAAGTGATAAGATATCATATACACTTGTGGCATAACTAAATCAAAATTCAAATGAGCTCATAGCTGATTATGTCTTATGATAAAAGATAATCTTATCAAAATAGACTAGCCCCATGGTAGACATAGAGCTTCAAGATATATGTAAATAGAGTTTATTACCATCACTTAATAAATTAATCTTATTCAATAAGTTTCCTACATTTACCAATATGTGTCACATAGTTAGATAATGAGAGTTTAAGCTATTATCAATGGGCAAACTCAAGTATACAAGTGGATTACATTCAACTATTAAGAGTAAAAACAAACCTCCATACAAGGTTAGGGCCATAGACAACAAAAGTGATCAGAAGGACATAGTAAATTTAGTTTCAAATCCTTATCCTAGATTGGTTTTATCATCTCTTTAGTGCATAGTATTCACTAATTTACCAAATTCACTAGCATGATTTCTAAAACAACTATTAGAATGCAATGTCATATCTATCCCTCTCATTAAAGAGGTTGATACAACACAACCTATTCCAAATATTTAAGATTAAAATTCACTCTATGAGTATCATAGGGTACTAGGACACATGATAAATAAATGCATTAGCTTGAATCATAATATACAAGATCTCATTAAGGCAAACATTATTGATGTGGGCATACCCACAGAGGCACTGAAAAAACAAACAAAGGCAAATGAACATAATATATTTTAAGATCCTTTCCCAAAGCATATAAATAATTAAGTAAGGTCATGTTAGGTGTTTATTATATATATCAGGATCATCTACCACTAGCTTCTTATCACATATCTATATAAAACAAAACACATCCCTTGCATAACATTATTGGCATGTATCACAATACAGTGCCACCTCTACCACTTATCACATTTTTAGTGTAGGAGTATTTGAATGATGAAATAAATTTAAATGTGATATTCATACAAGCACATATATACCAGCATCTTATTCACAATTCAATGGTTGACAATGGGTGAAGCATATGCATGTGTACCATGACACTCTTACAATACTTGGGATACATAGAATGAGATATATTCACTAAAGATATAATCATTAGTGGTTTCATTGGCCATATTTAGAGATCCATTAATTATATTATGCTTCCATTTCTATTTGGACCCACACACTTAACCACTCAATTTCTATTAGTACATAATGTGGGTGTATTCATCATATTATTGGGTAGGCCATGGTTACACCAACTTCCTATCATCCCATCTATAGTAAATTGATGACTCAAGTATGTATGTATATATATATATATATATATATATATATATATATATATATATATATATATATATATATATATATATATATATATGTTAACTAGTTTGTTAAGATTGATGGCGTCCCATATGAATATCCTCTTCCCATCCCAAAAATTAGTAAAATAATAGATTCCAATCACACTTCCAACACTGACACCATTTACAGTTCTAACACTACTAGATATTACTTGATTATTAGTTACAATAGAGACTAGATCTTATACATACATCATAGTATTCAATAAAGTCCTCAAAATAGGCTAGGTCCACTTCTACAGTGTTTACATGCATGTATTCTCTCCCTTAGAGATACCATTTCATCATAGATACATTACATATTATATATGACCTTTGTCTACTCATTTTATGCTAAGATGAGTTATATTGGGGTTTAGGGGTTCTTAGAATAGGGAACTTACATCACCTATAGGTTTTAAATCTAGTAGATGGGTCCCTAAGACCCCTAGAATTTACAAGGCATCACAATTAATGCAACAACATCATAGCATCATTACTCAGGTACCTTCAAGTTCAGAGTATACAACACACCAAATTATGTGCTCACAATTTCTCTTTCACACCACACGCATGATCACCATTCCATTATTTGACACAGGTCACAATGATGGTGAATCTCCCATGAGACTGATAGGTTCTTATGGTTTCTACCCTTTTACATACTTCTTTTTATCTCTTTCTCCTTGTGTATAGCTATATTCATATACTTGTGTATAGATTATACTCAGAAAACACCAAAACATTATAATATGTCTATTGACCAAATTTTACCTTTTACATTAAATTGGGACCCCTATAGGTAAAAAATTTATTTTTAGATGTTTTAGGGGTCTAATATTTTATCATAGGATATGATATATTCCATTTGATGTAATTTGATGATTTTTTAGCCTTAGTCATGATTTAATTAGTTTATATGTCATTTTAAGTCACTTAGTAGGCATTTAGGGGTCATAAATATGGGTGGAATGGTTTTAAAGGTGTTAAAGTTTCTTAGTATTCTTTCAAACATCCAATAAGTTATATTTCCAATCAGGAATTTTAATCCCATCTGAATCTTATGGGTTATTTAATTAAAATATAACAAACCAATTGAAAAGGAGGAGTTTGACACTTGTATGACACATAAGGGAGTGTGACATGTGGGAGAAGGTCATGGAATGTCTCTTAAAATTAAATTGACTCATATAAACACTTTACATGCTTTGTAAGTAATAAAAAAGGTCCAAAATTGTTCTGCTCATTCTTCACCCTTTTAGACACATAAAAGTAGTCAATAGATTTGTGCTTGATATGGACAGTTGAAGATATTTTAGGTCAAATGCCTTTGGGAGGTTAAAATAAACATATATAGATAAATTTACATAATAGGATTTCAAGGATTTGTCTAATGTTCTTTATGAATCATCCCTAGTAAATTGATTGTGTTTTTTTGCTCACTATTTTATACACCCTATAGCTTTTGCTCTTGTATGCATAATTTCATACAATCCAGTTACTAAGGTTGATTCCAAATGAAATTTTATCTCACATATAATTATCTCTATTCTTGGTTTCGCATTTAAAGGTGTTTGGATAAGCCAAGCATCCCAAGTTGCAAGACAAAGCACCATTTTGTGTTGAAAGCAGATTTCCACTATCTTCAGAATGTTCATGCTTTAATGATTCCAAAGGGTTGTGATATTTTCATTCAAATTTTATCAATGTTATAATAATTAAATTCTACTTTCAATCTCACCTCTAAAGCAACATTCCATGAGTTTTTAATCATAAACACCATATAATCAATCTATTCTATAACTGTCATATACAATCAAGTAGGTGAGTTACACAAAGCTATGAAACAAATTCATGAAGGAGTCATTATGGTCTCAAGATTTTGATTAAGATATTAGAGCATGAAAAAACAAGTTAATACCAAGTGACACCATATATAGCATGAGAAGAAAAGTCTTAATATGCACATAACCTTCCACCATTAATGAACATGTATAGGTATCTCATGAAGACCAATAATGATTGAAAAGGAGTATCTAAGATAATCAGTGTTTTTGATATTAAGATGAGTCTATTTTGAATTTTTGGAAAAGGACTAAACCTAATTAAATGTCAAAAAACATGCATACTTCTTATTGGTTCATTAATTTCCTGTACATTGGAATGTCCACCTATAAGTGGCACTAGAAGATATATGAAGGTACCTGTATGGAGGAAATTTAACATGTTGAAAAACTTCTAAATATCATAGTATGTTATGTAGATCATGACAAACATATTTTCAGGTTTATATGAGCAAATTAAATTACAAACTACTATGAGAACATGAGATGAATGTGTTTATGGATCAAATCTGTAAAACTATTAAAACAGAGGTCTAGGCCCTTTTTTGAGGTTTCTCATACAAGGTTGCATTGAGTTATAGGACCTAAAAGTTTAATTGTATTCAATATCCCACATAGGTATATCAATTTTCAGAAGAAGAGAGGTGTTTTAGTTGAGGAGGATGGTTTTCAAGAGCCCTCAAGTTACTCTTTAAACATTGAAATTCCATAGTGTTATCTATATCAAGATGAATTAATAACATTTTTACGTCCAATGAGTGGATTTTATTCTTGAGATTAAATTAGAATATCTTGTTTCACTAATAAACACAAATTTTATAAATATAAGCATCAAGGCATGCACGGAGGATGGTTTACATTCATTAGTGGAAATGAGATGGTCTATAAAAATGCGCTAAGCATAGTCACCTACAGCGAACCTAAGGTGCAAGTTTGAGAAGGTGTTTCTTTCTTGTGGACCTAGAGCATAGTTACCTAGAAAAATGTGTGGAATTTTTTGGTAATAAAGACCATCAATAGAGGATGGTATATTGATTTTTTATCATATAAACACCTACAGGTGTCTTGCCTACAGACTAATGACCTACAACCAAGGGTCAAACTCTCATACCATCCAAAGAAAGGACATAGGCATGGAGATATCAAATTTTGATAGTAGAGGATGATTTAAAATTACTTAGATTATATCAAGATGGTGTATAACCTATTATAAGAGGAATCTTCACCTACAAGGTGTCACTCTTTCCAACACAAAGGAATGTGTTTGACTGAGAGAGGTAGCGAGCATAAAATATAATGTTCTTAGTGTTGGTATAGCCAAAACATGAATGAATAGCTAAAAATTATTGATGGATGATCTGAGAAGGTTTTAAAATTACCCATGCTTTAAAGTCTGATCCATATAAGGTCACTTATAGGTGTCCCTCCAAAATAGAGACACGGTCAAAAATTACACATAGTCTTAACCAAGAAAAGAGTATGAGGAATATGTGAAAGTTTGGAGGAATGAATGAAAGTTATAAAACCTTAATCACAATAATAATAGTCTCATTTCAATCTTAGTCTATATATAAATCAAATAAGGGACCATAAACAATCAATACATAACCCATTACTTAAATCTTGTAGACATTCAATTCTCCTACAGGTTTGTTTAAAGATTTAATGTGTTTAGAGGGTTTAGATATCTGATAAAGAGTTGAATTTTTGTATAGATCACCTCCATAATTTGGATAAAAAATTAAAATAATTAACTTATCTAAGTAAATAGACTAAGTACCCTCTATTTTATCTCAGATAGAGGGTACTTCCCTTTGTATGCAATCCCTGCATCTTTAAGAAAGGGAGATAAAGGATGGGCTAAGAGATGATAAAACCTTGTAATGAGGTGTGATAAGTTTTATCACACCTAGAAAAACATTAGAAACATCTCACAAAATAAGGGAACCCAATAGGATGGTTTGGATTGCCAAATATGAAGACAGGTCTGTTAGGCTTGAAGAGGCATAAAACCCAATTGGGGGTCCAAATTCACTCCCATCTATTAGTGGGATTTCTACCCTACTAGATCATGTTTATAAGATTAATTTAGATATGTATGAGCTTTTTTGATGCAAAATAATGCATGAATAATCCATTTTTGGTCTTTAAGACATCTTAGGCCTGTGTAAATGGAGAAAAGAGCTCGATAAGGCAAATTTTAGTGTTCACATCTTCTCTAAAGATTTGCATGGAGATCTAAGAAGTTTATACATGTTAACAAGGGTCTGAAGTATTGATATTTTTTAATTGTTTTGTAATTCCAATGTTTCATCTCTATGAACAATGTTTAAGATCCTAAACCACTCAAAACCCTAACAAACCCAGGTTAAGGACCTGATTGGGAAAACAAGGAAAGACATGTATCCAAATGGACCATAATGGTTTGGAAAATTATTTTAACCTACATGGGACTTTCTAGGTACCATTTATATCCATTTGAGTTGAATCCTACCTATATGGATAGGGTATAAAATTGCTTTTTTGACTATTTTATGCATTATACAAATTATAGAAGGTGTAAAGAGATTAAATCAACTTTGGGAGGAAGATAAATACTTTTTATAACTCATTATGGTCATTTCACAATTAATAAAAACTCATAATTGTGTTTACAAGTAGATTCATCTCAGCCAGTCAAAATTGTCAAATCGAGCATGTGTTGAGAAGTGTAAGAACTGAAAGTGGAAGCCTTTTTATATTGTACTTGAGAAATATAAGGTCATGGAAGGTATTTACAAGTGTAATCCACTCCCTTTTATGTATTTTCATGATAAAATAAATACATTTTTGAAGCCAAGTGTGTAAGTTATGTGAAAGAGGAATTCTTTGATAGGAGATAGTAAGGGATCAATTTCAAAGGAATCTAGGTGATTAGGAATGCAAAAAATGCATAGAGAAGCATGTATGAATCTTTTACCTCTTAGTCCAATGATAATACCTATCCCTTGTATTTTTTAGGACATTCAAATAGGGGTGAATGATGAGGATAATTTTTTGGGCCAACAAAATGAATTTCATGCCAACTTTCAAGAGTTTCATTTCTTATATTGACACTTGTGCTTTCTAACTTTGCATGATTAGTATCACATTCTCTTTGCATGCACATGTAACTCATTTTCACATATTGACACTTGTTCTTGTGACCTTTGGTCTTATTTATTCTATTTTCTCTCTCATGTTCTATAATATATAGCCATTTTGGCCTTTGTAAAATATGTTCCATCTGAGTATGGTGAATCCCTTATCATTTGCATACCATGAATCAATAAAAACTACTAATTTTACCTCTTCTATAAATATTCATTTTATGTTCACTTGAATTATTGATCTTTCTTAGTGATGATAATTATTTCCTTATTATTTTTGTCTCATTCTCTCACCTATTTTCAACTTGAAAGCTTCTTCTTGCAAGTCATGTGAAGTGTTATTTGAAGTGTTAAGGTTGAGTGAGTTACTCTATTAAAATAGTTCCATTATAGGCCTCTTGTCTAGTCCTCATAACCTAAACATTCATCACAACCTCATAATGAAATCCTAATGTGAGAAGATTTAGATTAGAGAAATGTATGCCTAGTTAGTCTCTTGGTCTCATGTGTGACATGTAGTTAGTTGATAGTCGTCAATCGATTAGGTGTATCACCACCTTTAGGATAGTTTAATTTCAATTTTATCTCTATTTTCATTGAAATTATATGTGGATTAATGATCTAAAAGTGGTAGATCAAGGGAACTAGCCCTATCTATGGATTTACCTCATTATTAGGCTACCCACAACCTAAAAGTTGAAAGATTTTGGCATATCTAGTATGACTCACTATCCAAGTAGTTGAAAGATTCTTGGTGTTATCTTTTAACACATTATACTTTGGAGGCATCTATGGTGACTTTGAAGTCACATCAACTGGTCAAGAAACCTAGGTTTTACTTTTGAATATTGTTGGTAATTTTTCTTTATGTTCTTGCTTCTTAATGAATCTCCATGGCTAGTTTTGGTGTTGAGTACTGATTTACAAAAGTTGATACTATACCTCAATCTTGTAGCATTCCCTATCAGCCTTTGTATGATTATTTTCAGCCTTTTTATGAACCTTAAAATCTTAAATATGACCCTTATCAACCTTTTCATGAATTGTATCAGTCATATAACCATCTTTGTCAATATCTTTCTCCTCCTAGTCAAACTAGTCACTTATCAAATCAGTCCATTTTAAATTTCAAGAAAAATCTCTTGGGTTATGAGAGGTACATGATATATATTGACACATAAAGGGGAAATGGTCAAGATTATCTTATTAGTCTCATAAATGATGTGAGAGATGCATTAGATGTGGAAAAAAGAGAGTGGGCACCTATTGAGAGAGGAAATTGGCAAAGGCTCACAAATGAGATGATAGATGTGAGTGTTCTTATTTCATCCTTAGAAGATAGGATAATAATTCATGAGGAATAGCCTCACCAAGTATATTATCCATTATATCCACCTCCCCAAGATTGATATCAATTCTAATTGACCCTTACTCATGAACCAAATCAAACTTATGAAAGTCATCTTTTTCCCAATTAAGTGGAAGATAGAGTTGGAAAGATAAACCTTATTTTTGAAGCAAACATTGATAATAATAATATTGAGTTATGTAATAATCATATGCATCATTCAATATAATAAATAAATTAAATTAAATATAATCCTTCATTTCCCTCTCCCATTATATCCCCACCTCAAGAAGAGACTTCTAGATATGAAATCCTAAGTTGGAGAGAAGGTGGAGAATGCAAGACTACGAAGTTCCCAATTTTTATTGAACACTTCATCCACTCCTAAAATTTAATCACTACCATAAGAATAGACTCCTGATCCAAAAATCTTAAGATGAAATAAGGTATTTGAATCATGGGAAAAGAAAGGGGATAAAATCCTAGATAAAGAGTTTGAAGTTGGGAAAGAGTTTGATCCTATGCAAGCCCATCCCCCCTTCCTCAAGAGACCTCTTGTTTTCCATATCATTCCTCTTTTATTACTTATCCTCATGAAGATTCCTATCAACTTCAAGAGATAATTTTCCAAGAGAACATATCTAAGCAAATTGAAGAGTTAGAGTCAAGAAGGAAATTGTTGAGTCAAGGTGTGATGGAAGTTTTAGAGCCAAAAGAAGATCCTATGCCTAAACACAATCCATCTAACCTTCCTAAATAGTGTGATAAAGATGAATCAAATTTTAATGAAGTGATTGTAAAATGGAAGGAATAAAACATAAATATTTTAGCCCAAGGTTTGCCTCCCCCTCCTAAAAATCTTCCAAAAGGATCCCCTACAATTCATTCTCAATTTGATGTTGAGTTCTATGTTCTAGCTCTACTAACCAGTTCATCTTGTCCTCACCCTATCACCATTTGCATTGATATGCATATGGTGTGGTAATCTAAAGAGGAGAATTTGGTTGATAAAAATGTATAACTCTTGATTGAATAAAACATAGCTCCTTTATAGCCTCATTGGACTAGGTCACTTGATTACAAAATGCCTAGCATTTGCAATACTAAGAAGGAGAAAGAAATTGAGGATTTTGAAATCCTAGAGAATAAATTTAAGTTTATAGTAGTTGAGATACAACTTGAAATCCTTCAATAGGTTCTAAATTCTGAATAAGAGGTGACTTCTTGTGTTGAATCTTCTGATTGTGTTGATATTAAAGAATGTCTTCCTTGTACCAAAGAAGAGGAAATCATCGTTGGTTCTTCCATCACTATCAAATATATCATATATGGGAAATAAAAAGTCTCTAATGAGCCTTGGGATGAATTTTTTTCAATAATTAAATTAGGTTATACTCCTCCTCAATAAGGCTATGATCTATTCAAAAATGGAGAAGGCAGCCTTAAGACTCAAGTGGGTATGCAAAGAAGAAACAACTTTTCAAATTTTTCATTTCAAGAGGCATATGAATCCCATGATAATATGTTTGAGACAATAAAAATGGGTTATCATCCTCTCAAATCTTTGGGAGAAACACATCAAATTTTGAAGGATAGAACAAGCTTCTATTGGCCTTAATCTTCCAAGGAACAAGAAGCCACTCCTCTTAAATCCATGCCTACAAAGAAGATATAAGTTGGAAATGAGATGAAGAGTGGGAAGCAGTATGAGGTATATGTACAAATTCAAGATGAATACATTTACATTGGAGACCTATTTAAGGATGATCTACTTGAGAGAAGATCAAGTCAATTTCACAAGAATAGGTTTGATCTAGCAAGCATCCAATCCAAGGAGCAACATGCTTGGCACTGTGATTCATCTCATGAAGAAGAAGATTAAAGGAACTTTATTTTTTATCTTGGAAAGGAATTATGCTTAGTTTCTAGTTCTCCATCGTTTTTTGTTTTTTGATTTTGCTAACTACTTTGAGCACATGTGTGTCTTGTTAGTGTGTTTTCTTTACTTTATGTGTGTCCTTTATTTTGTGTGGTTGAGGTAATTATTTTTCTTGTCTTGGTCAAAGCCTCGTTGTCAAGTGTCAGGTCATCTTGTTCTATTTCATACTTTATATGACTCCCTAAGCTCATGGTAGGATAAGGCTATTGATCTTTAGCATAGTAGGCATGGTACCCCTATGAGTCATCAATTTTTTTACCAAATCTAACCCTGTAGGTCAAATTAGGACCCTTATAGGTAAAAAATTGATTTTTAGATGTTTTAGGGGTCTAATATTTTGTCATAAGATATTTTATAGTCCATTTGATGTAATTTGATGCCTTTTTAGCCTTAGTCATGGTCTAATTAGTTTATATGTCATTTTGAGTCACTTAGTAGGCATTTAGGGGTCATAAATGCAAGTGGCATGGTTTTTAATGTGTCCAAGTGTCTTAGTATTATTCCAAACATCCAATAAGTTAGATTCTCTATTAGAAATGTTAGTCTTATCTGAATCTTACAGGCTATCTAACTGAAAATCAAGAAACCAATTGAAAATGAGGAGTTTAGCACTTTTATGGCCCATGAGGGAGTGTGACATGTGGGAGAATGTCATGGAATGTCTCTTAATATTAATTATACTCATATAAGTTCTTTACATTCTTTGGAAGTGCTAAAAAATGTCCAAACCAATTCTTCTCGTTCTTCATCCTTCTATACTCAGAAATAATCAGTAGGTTTGTACTTGGTATGGATAGTTGAAGAGGTTTTAGGTCAAAGACATTTGGGAGGTGAAACTAAAATTATAGAGATACATTTCCATAAAAATATTTTAATTATTGGTCAAATATGATTTATTAGTCATCCCTAACAAGTTGACTATGTTTTTTGCTCATTGTTTCTTACACCCTATAGGTTTTGATCTTCTATGGAAAATTATATACAATGTAGTTCCTAAGATTGATTATAGATTATTTTTTATCTATCTTGTAACTCTCACCATGATTTTTTTCATGTTTAAATATTTTTATATAAGCCAAGTATCTAAAGTTGTAGGAGAAAGCACCATTCTATATTGCAAGCAGATTTACACTATGTTTAGAATGTTCATGCTTTAATGGTTCCAAAGGGTTGTGATAGTTTAATTTGAATGTTATATATGTTATATTTATTACATTATCCTTTAAATCTCACCTATAAATCAACATTCCATTATTTTTCAATCATAAACACCATACAATCAATCTACTCTATAACTATCATATATAGTCAACTAGATGAGTTGTTCAAAGCTATGAAACACATTCATGAAGGAGTCATTATGGTCTGAAGGTGTTGATAATTATATTATATAATGAAAATACAATTTAATACCAAGTGACACCATAGATATCATGAGAAGACAAGTCTTAATATGCACACAGTCTTCCACCATTTTTGAACATGTACATGTATCTCATGAAGGCAAATCATGATTGAAAGGGAGTATTTGAGATAATAAATGTTTTTTATAGTAAGAATATTCTATTTGTAACTTTATGAAAAGTTAAAAACCTCATTTAAACTCAAAAAACATGCATACTAATTATTGGTTCATCCACTACCTATACATTAGAATGTCCACCTACAGGTGGCACTAGTAGAGGTATGAAGGTACTTGTACTGAGGAAATTGAACATGTTCAAAAACTTCTTTATCTCCTAGTATGTTATTTAGATCATGGAAAAAATATTTTTAGGGTTATATGAGAAAATGGAAGTGGAAAATACTATGAGAACATGAAATGATGGTGTTCAGGGATCAAATCCCCAAAACTATCAAAATAGAGGTCCAATCCATTTTTTGAGGTTTGTCATACAACATTGCATTGAGTTCTAGGACATCCAAGTATGATTGTATTCAATATCCCACATAGATATATAATTTTGAAAAATAAGAGAGGTTTTTGAGTTAAGGAGGATGGTTTTCAATAGCCCTCAAGTTGCTCTTTGAACACTAAAATTCCACAGTGTTATCTACAACAAGATGAATCAAAAACACTTTTAGGCCCAATGAATGGATTTAATTCTTGAGATTAAGTAAGAATGTCTTGTTTCACTAATAAACACAAATTTTTGTAAGATAAGCATCAAGGCATTCATTAAGGATGGTTTTCATTCATTAGTGGAAATGAGACAGTCTGTACAAATAGCCTAGGCGTAGTCACCCACAACCAACCTATGGTGCAAGTTTGAGAATGTGTTTATTTCTTATGAACACATAGCATGATGTGGACCCTATTGAGAATAAATATATTTAAGAGATGTTGGTATATTAATTTTTGATCATATGAACACCTACAGGTGCCTTACATATAAACCAATCACCTACAACCAAGGGTCAAACTCTCATGCCATCCATAGCAAGGACTTAGGCATGGAGATATAAAATTTGGAGAGTAGAAGATGATTTTAAATGACTTAGATGATGTATAAACCATTTTAAGTGGAATATTCACCTATAGGGTGTCCCTCTTTCCAACATAGTTGATTGTGTTTGAATGAGAGAGGTAGTGAACATAAAATGCAATGTTATTAGTATTGGTATCACCAAAAAATGAATTAATAGATGAAATTTATTGAGATATGATCTAATAAGGTTATATAAGGATACAAAAAATATTTTAAAGACTAATACATAGAAGGTCACCTACATGTGTCCCTCCAAAATAGAGACACAATCAAAAATTACACATAGTCTTGACCAAGCAAAGAGTATGAGGAACATGTGAAAGTTTGGAGGCATAAATTAAAGTTATAACACCTTAATAAAAATAATTTTAGTCTCATGGCACTCTCAAGATAGATATAAAACAAAGAAAGGACCCTAAACAATCAATACATAGCCCGTTACTTAAATCTTATAGTCAATCAATTCCCCCATACGTATTTTTTAGGATTTAATGCATTTGGAGGGTCTAGATGTCTGATCAAGAGTTGAATTTTTGCATAGATCACCTCCATAATTTATATAATCATCTTAAAAAATTAACTTGTCTGATGGAATATGGTGAGTACCCTATGTTTTATCTCAGACACAGGGTACTTCCCTTTGTATGCAAACATTACATCTTTAAGAAAGGGAGATAAAGGATGGGTTAAGAGATGATAAGAAATTAAAATGAGGTGTGATAAGTTATAAAATTCCTAAAAAAATATGATAGACATATCATAAAAGAAGGGAACCCAATAAGATGGTATGGATTTCCAAATATGCATATAGGTCTGTTAGGCTTGAAGAGTCCTAGAGCCCAATTGGGGGTCCAAGTTCACTTCCAGATCTTAGTGAGTTTATACCATATTAGATCATGTTTATAATATGAAATTGGATATTTTTTAGATATTTTGATGCAAATTAAGACATGAATAAGTTAGTTTTAGTCTTTAAGGCATCTTAGGCCTGTGTAAATAGATAAAATAACTTGATAGGGCATCTTTGAGTGTTCACATATTATTTAAATATTTTCATGGAGATCCAAGAAGTTTGGAGACACTAAAAGGGTCCTAAGAATTAATATTTTGTAATTGGCTTGTAATTTTAATGTTGCATCTGTATGAACAAAACTGAAGAGCCTAAAACACTCAAAACCCTCACAAACCCTAGTTAAGGACCCAATTGGGAAAAAAAGGAAGGATATGTATCTAAATTAACTATAATGGTTTAAAAAATTATTTTAAACTATATGGGACTCTATATATATCATTTACATCCACTTGAGTTGAACCCTATCTATATGGATAGGGTATATAATTGATTATCTTGATTATTTTGTGCATTGTGCAGGTTCTGTGAGGTTTCAAGAGATGAAATCAAAATTTGAAAGAAGATAGAGAATTATTATAAATCCTTATCATCATTTAATTATTTTAAAAAAATCTTAAATGTGTTTACATGTAGCTTCATCTCAACTAGTCAAAACTGGTAAAGAGAGCATGATGGTGAGAAGTGTGAGAATAATAAGTGGAAGCCGTTTTATGGTGTACCTGATCGAAGGTATTTTAAAGTTTTATACACTACCTTTTATGTATTTTCATGAGAAAATGAAGCCATTTTGGAAGCCAAGTGTGCAAGGTATGTGAAAGAGGAGTTTCTTTGATTATAGGCAGTGAGGGCTCAATGTTAGAGGAATCCAAGAGATTAAGAATGCAACAAATGAATAGAGAAGCATGTATAAACCCTTAAATATTATTAAAATTATTATACCTATCTCTAGTCAATTTTGGGATGTTCCAACAGGGGTGAATAATGAAGATAATTTTTTTGGGCCAACAAAAGGAATTTCATGCCACATTTCAATAGTTTAATTCATTGGATTGATACTTGTGATTTATAACTTTGCATGATCAGTTTCAAATTATATTATCATGCCCATGTTACTATTTTTTTGAGATTTAAACTTGTCCTTGTGACCTTTGGGATTCTTTCTTCTCTTTTCTCTCTCAAGTTTTATAAGAACTAATCATTTTGGCCTTTCTAAAATATGCTCCATCTGAGTATGGTGAAGCCATGCTCATTTGCATACCATGGATCAATAAAGACTATTGATTTTACCTCTTATATGATTTTTCATAGTGTGTTCACTTGAATGATTTATCTTATTTAGTGATGATTTTTGTTTCCCTAGCATTGTTGTCTCATTCTCTCACCTATTTTCATATTGAAATCTTCTTGTAGGTCATGTGAAGTGTTATATGAAGTGTCAAGGTTGAGTGAGTTAGTCTATTCAAATAATGCCATTATAGGAACTATTATTCCTATCCTAAACATTCATCACAACCTCATAATTAAACACTAATGTGAGAAGATTCAGATTAGAGAAGTGTATGCCTAGTTAGTCTTTTGGTCTCATGTGTGGCATGAAGCTGGTTTTAAATCATCAATAAATTTGGTGTATCAACACCTTTAGGATAGTTTAATTTTATTTTTATCTCCCTTTTACTTGAAATCATATGTGTAGTAGTGATTTAAAATTGTTATATCCAGGGGGCTATCCCTATCTAGAGACTCACCTCATTCTCAGGCTACCTACAACATAGAGGCATTTCAATTATACCACTTGGATGAAGAGAGATGAGACATCTCATCAAAGGGTAAAAATCCAAGTGACAACAATGTCAAAATATAAAAATATTTATATATTTCAAAAATCTAAAGTTTTATAGATTGTATACATTACTATGTTTACATTTTTACTACTTGACATATATTTCATATTGTTAGATATCCTAGTATAGTCAATTTTATCATACACATATGATTATTCTTATCGAGTGCTTGTAGATTCTAGATAGGAATCTGATCTACTACACCAATCCAAACCAACTATCATCTACCCAATGGGGTCATTCACATCGATATAGGTTTATACATTAATACATATTCCCACTTGAGGGAATCTCATACATAGTTATTATAACCTGGTTTTATCTTTAGATATTATACATTCTAATTTATGCATTGATTTATTTTGATATTGATCATTACTCCTTATTTCTCATATTTTTTATGACTATCACTACTTAGACTCAGTATATATGCATCTCAACATTTACATAGATTTATATTACATAGTTATACATGCTTTCACTTCAAGTTCCTATATTAGACTTGATTATGTTTCCTATGCGTCTTCCATTTTGAGGGTATTTGAATATGCCATTGTTCCTTGGATTCTATGCCACTTCTCTTCTTATATGCCTTGGACATGTGTCCATGTCCCTTGTGTGTGCTATTTCATGATTCTATATGCAAACATTTGAACATGTCCTTCTCTATGGCTCTACACCAAATTACTTATATTTTGCATATGTGTATATTTGAACATGTCCTTGTATGTTTTCATTCTCATATTTAGTGACATGTGTCCATGTCCCTTGTATTATGGCCTCTTGACCTATATTTTTGTTTTCCTCATGACCCTATATGTTTTCTTATTTTTATGTTTCTATACCATGACACTTGTACTTTCTTATCACACACACACACACACACACACACACACCATTTTTCAATGCCATGAAGGATCTCATGCATCTACCTATCCTAGTTGGGAGCCTTTATGGACACCATGACTCATCCCCTTAGGTAATTACTTAGATTTTACTTTTTTATACGTTGATTACATCTATCTTGATAGCCTTGTGTAGTTCTAGATTATAACATACATCTTACATTTTCTACTTATGCTTAGATATATTTACATTATGATGTTATGTTTTACATTTTATTGGAATATCATGCACATGCTCCATTTAACACATTTTACAAAGACACATTTTTAGAGGGTAGGTATTCCATCATTTTCATAATTACCCTCAAAAGAAGGGGCATTTACAGGGGTTTTCATATAGATTAGGATCTCACATTTATTTTCACACACACATGTTAGCACACAGACTTAGCTTCATATATCAAACCTAGGGAAGACATAAAATAGAATAGAGACTCAATTGTTGGTGTAGATCACACAAAAATTAGACCAATTAGTCATTAGTGCCCTGATTGAGACACTAGTGACATAGGGTGTTACCATCTACTACAGGGTGTTATTTATTAGTAGCTCTAGCATTAAGACAATCTAGATCATTCAAATCAGTGCACCAATTAAATTATGGATTTGCATAGATACAGTTAGAGGTTTGGAAATTATGTTGAGATTTAGCTTAGATTCATTTACTTCAGTTTAAATTCATACTAGTTACTTAGATTTAGGGTCATCATGCATTACACGATCACTCAAAAATTGAGACTAGTTACATAGATTCAATTTTTACATACTTGATTTAGATTTAGTATACTATAATACCAAATTAGGGGTATGTGTGTGGCACATAGTTTCTATATACTCATATATAAATAATTTATTCATATGAAATGGAAAGATCCATGTCATTCTCTACATTATATACACTTCCTATCACATTCTAGGTTGTCACTAAATTCATGTCTTACTCCATTTGTAGTGGTTGACATTCCTAAGTGGTCCATAGCTACCTAATATACCCGATTGGCCACATAACTAAATATATAGCTAGATTACTCATTTAGATACTTTCATCACTTTGCACAATACAATTACATATACATCTACTTCGCATAGGGGTAATGATGGAATCATGGCCTATTTGATTTCTTGATACACCTATATAATAGGTTTTGACATAATTATAGTCTTATATAAGCTATTCACAGAGATCAGGATCCACCAAGTAGGGGTGGGCAATGAGGGTGTCAAAAATGGATTGAGCTCTTGAGCCACCCATATGAGGATTGAAGAAGCCATCATCTCAATTCAAGTTAATTAGTGATATGATAAATATGCACATTCACATACATAGGTTATGACTAGGTTCATGCATTGGTTCATATATCCAATGAGGTGTATTAATTCCTTTCATCTCCCTTAACTTAGCTTTATTCAGTTATTTCATTTCAACATAGTCTTTTTCTTTTGATTGTATTTTAAGGACTGATTTTTGCATGTTTAATTGTAGAAAATTGCTTTAGATCATGTTTCACATACGCAGACCCATATTCACATACTCAAACTTAGCTACACAACATTCAATTCCAAGTTAAGTTGAGGTTTGCTTCTTTTTCTTTTATACTAGTCATTTCACTTTGTTGCATTACTATCATAAAGGAGGGGAAAATGGAATCACCTAAAAGTGGTAATTACAAGATAAGAGTGTCACTTGAGTTAACATATCCATAGGATATATATGTGTTTTTAGTATCCCAAATGTGGTACTAATATCCTTTTGGTAGACTGATAAGAAAGTTGGATTGGGATCTAGGATGATAGTTCTTAGACCATATCTTGAATGGCTGTTGGTGACTGGGGTCTACTGAATGACTAAAAATGTATGTCTAATGCTCAAGGATAGGTATATGTACTTATCCCTATCTCTTTCCAACATATATTTTTTTAAATGTATGCCCATCCTAAGGTCATCATAAGATCATTTTATTATCCACACAAGCAACATAACCCTATAAATATAAGTCTAGTCCACCTCTATTGACTAGATGGAAAATTGATGCAAAAGCTATTCAAACCAAAGACAAAGTTGTGTAAAATCAAGGTATTTGATTCCTATTCTTCCCTAATTTTTACATAATACCATCTACAACATCTGTAAGTCCAATTTTCAATCATTTTAAATCTTAAGGATATTCAAGGTCACTCTCATTCTAGCATTCACTTACACATACATCAAACTCTAGGTGGGAGAACTACATTTTACTTGATCCCTCATTGGATTATTGGTATGTAGGAAAATATATACATAGTGGGGTGTTGAGGATGTCTATTCCATCCTATGAACACACAAAATTATTTATAATACCATACTTGCAAGGAGATTAAGGTTTGCACATCAAATCAGGTTTTCTACGTATAACATAGAGCTATAGGTTTTGATCATGCAAGAAGAGGTCCTATATACATAAGAATAGGTGCTCCAATAAAATATAAATATGCCAAAAAAGGTACATTATCACCATATTAAGGATACTACACATATGGCACTACTCTCTAGTGAAAATATGAGTACCAAAATCCTATTCATGACATAGATTACTACCTATATATCAAATTTTAGAACCCAGATCATTCACGATAGTCACTTTTTATATAATTATATATTTATGAATATTTATTAATAAATTTTAGAAAGTAAAATAAATTCAAAGGCCATAACAAATTATTACTTAATTTAATGAGACATGATACAAAATTCTCTATCAGCATCCATTGTGGGGAGGTAAGGGGGCACCTATGATGGGGATGAGTTGTGTACTGACTAAGACAAGATACAAATGAGACATGATAAAATTATCTATAAATTTTGGGGAGGTAAGGATGGAGATGAGTTATGTATTAATTGAGATGAGACATGAATGAGACATGATACAAAATTCTCTATTAAGGTAGGTGGGTGGAGGGGGATGGGGATGAGTTGTGTACTAACTGAGATGAGACATAAATGAAACATGATACAAAATTCTCTATCAGGGTGGGTGGGGGGTGATGGGCATGAATTGTCTACTCAATGAGACAAGACATAAATGAGACATGATACAAAATTCTAACTGATTTAGACATCTTAGCCCTTTAAACAAACATAAGAATTACATGTGTAAAACTCTAAAAGGTTAAATCATTAATATATGCATGAAGTTTTAAATGATCTCATTCAAGATTGGATTAGAATTAATCTAAATGTTTCGGAATAAATTATTAACCACTATTTATTTACCTTATATTAATTATAAAAATGGACCTATTTATTATTGCAAGCACACATTCTATTTATGAAGTGGCTCATTATTCCCAATGCAGTTTGAATGTAGTAGATGAATTGAAGAAATTAGATTAAAGGTTGGGTTACCATTCTTATAAATAATTTTAAATATTATTTTTATTACTAATTGGGATACCAACTCATCTAGACCTTCCACATAATTACATCGAGAGACAACTTTCAGTGACATCAAGGTAGAAAATAATTTGAAGTCGTTGCCATGAAAGGAAAAACTGAAGTTGACATTATTTTATTAATTTTTATTTTTAATAAAAAAATATGGATATTTAATCTTTCAACATATAAAGCCCTATTAATATTAAAAATAAATTCTAACTTTACCTTTATCTATACTTTTTGTCTTTTCACAACATTTTCTTAGGGTTCACTAACATGGCTAGTGCATGCGAAAATATTAATAATATCAATTCTAAGTGTGAGAATAACAAAGACAGATATGTTCATAAGTCATTATTATATTATTAAAAAAAAATGTATTTTTTGATTTATTTGATTTGAATTGAACATAAAAACTTTCTTTATGATATTATGATGCAGTTTGAGAATAAAAAATTTATCCTTTAGGTTAACTTCTTGCATTAAAGACAACGTTGAATTGACATCATGCACAAAATTGGGGAGAGGGATAATTAGTTATGCAACCTAACTTTATAGATGTGTATAACCATGTAAGTGCTTATTATCAAATAGACCTTGTTATATTACGTAACATGTGACCCTACCACATCAACATTTTGATTTGGTGTGTTTAACGAGACGGAAACTACAATTTTGAATTGACTTATTAAATCATTAAAAATATTAATGACCAGTTATTAGACATCTTATGTGGCATGTTGTGATTGGAGCTAACAAATTATTATTACGTATAAGTTATATTACAATATGATGTTTCTATAATAATTATTAATCTCTTTTTATTTTAAAATTGATCATTTCAATCATATAGTATTATAAATATTAGGCCCAATCCAATAATTCGTATCTCACTTCTAAGTGCTCCAATCACATTCTCATAATTATACATATCCATTTTGAATCCCACAAACTCAATATTCTCTATCCAAACCCAACTCTTTTTGAAATTTTCTTCTTTCATACCTATAATTTTCTATATCTTATCTAAATTATATTTGTTTGTGTTTGTATTGGTAATGTTTTGAGTGGGATTCTCATATTTTTCCAGTCCTCTCATGCACTTCATGAGGAAAAGATAATTCATAATTCATGTCGCTCCTATTGTAGAAATACGACTTTATAGGAAAAGATAATTCATTTATGAAAATGTAATTCATACTTATAGCCATCGATGTCTATATGTCAATGTCGATGTCTATCTTTGAATTTAGTTTACATGCGTTACACAATCTTCAATTCTTGGAATTAGCCAATACATTTTATTGTTTTTTTCTAAAATATGTGTTCCTTAACATTATCCCTACCTTGTATTTATCATAGGAGGAAAAAGATGTATTTATCTAGTCTTTGATATTACTAGTAGTTACCCTTAACATGCAAGTTACGCTGACTATTTTAGTAAAGTGAGTGTTTCTAAGTGAAAGATTGTAAATCAACATTATTATTCTACTTGAATGTCATGACTATAATTCCATTTTACATTTTGTGTACAAAGTGTTAAGCAACTATAATTTCATATTTATTTTGGAATTGACAATGTAAAAAGACCATTAATAATAATTGTCATCTTTTTCACAACTCGTAGGATTATTTTTATGATGGGTAAATATAGGGAGCATATTATCATATTTTGTTGTATAGTAGGAAAAACATGTGCCTATGTTAACTATGGGACACATTAAGCTATTTGTAGAACTAACTTAGGATGCAATATAGTATATCATCAATTTAGCAAGTTTTGAATAATACTCTGATTTAATTGGCAATGAACCATTGGTCATCTAGGAGATTCACATACCTTCCTCTAAACTACATAGAGCATGAAAGCAGTGAAAGATTTAAAGGTGAGTTGAGCGGTGATAGTGACTAGTAATGATATAGTATTTCAAGTGATTGACTCAAATAAACCTAGACATATAATCCTATAATTTTTAGTGACATGTCATATCTATGAATGTAATTTATAGCTTTTGCTAAACTATTACAATTACCTAATACATGATTGAAACAAGTGTCATATAATTGAAAATTGGTGTCAAATATCAAATGAGTCCTCTACAAATATAGATAATACACAACATGCCAATTTAAATGAGTATAAAATTAGTTAGAAGAAAATTATGACTGATTTAATTGTGTAAAGCCAAATTAAATGACTCTAAAACAATCTAGACAAAAATTGGAAAGGCTTATCCAATGAAAGATGCGTCTTATATATTTTGTTCCACCAATTCAATATTCCATATGAAAATAGATATCGGTATAAATATTTCCAAGTTTTTTCCATGTTTATTTTAATTGTAATGCTAAAAACATTTATTGTATTAGTAATAAAAGTTTCATACGTCTATATTTGAATTAAGTTTACATGTCCTTGTATTCCATGCTATATAATTATGTAGTAGCTAAGGAGTGAATTCATGGGATGTATAAGGCGTAATGAATTTTTCAATTTTTGGAATCAACCAATACATTTTATTTATATTTTCTAAAATATTTGTTCCTTAACATTCTCTCCACCTTGTATTCATCATGGGAGGAAAATGATATATTTATCTAGTCTTTGATCTTACTAGCAGTTACCCTTAACGTCCAAGTTACGCTAATTATATTGGTAAAGTGAGGGTTTTTAAGTGAAAGATTGTAAATCAATATTCTTATTCTACTTGAATGTTATGATTATAACTCCATATTATATTCTATGTATGAAGTGTTAAGTAATAATAATTTGATATTTAGATTCGATTTGATATTTTAAAATGGACCATTAATAATAACTTTCATCTCTTTCACAACTCATAAAATTATTTTTATGATGGGTAAATCTAGGGAGCATATTATCATTTTCTATTGTATATTAGGAAAAACATGTGCCTATAGTAACTATGCGACACATTAAACTATTTGTAGAACTAACTTAGGATGTGATAGAGTATATAATGGAATTTGTGGGTTCTGAATAATATTCTAATGTAATTGGAAATGAATTAGTGGTCATCTAGGAGATTCAACTACCTTCCTTTAAACTACATAGAGCATGAAAGTGGTGAAATCTTTAAAGGTGAGTTGAGTGGTGATGGTGACAAGCAATGATATAGTATTTTAGGTGATGGGCTCAAATAAGCCCAGACACGTACACATGCAATGTTTAATGACATGTCATATCTATTAATATAATTTATATCATTCCCAAAACTATTTGAATTACCCAATACATGATTTAAATGAGTGTCATATAATTGAAAATAAGTGTCAAATATCAAATGAGTCCCCTAAAAACATAGAGAATACACAACCTTCCAATTTAAACAAGTATAAAACTAGCTAGAAAAAAATTATGACTATTTAACTATAGAAAGCCAAATAAGATGACTCTAAAACAAACTAGACAAAAAATGGAAAGCCTTACTCAATGAATGATGCCTCTTATATAATTTGTTCCACTAATGCAAGATGCCATAAGAAAATAAATATGGGTACAAATATTTTTAAGTTTTTTCTACATTCATTTTAATTATAGGGCCAAAAATATTTTTTGTATTAATAATGAAAGTGATCATTTGTATTTATTTAGTGAGTAGAGAAAAGGTAAAATTATTTCTAGGACCACAAGCACTACTAATTTTTTGTAGTCTGCTGGACCTGGGTTTGAATCCCAACCAATCAAAGTACATACATGTGTGTGTGTGTGTGTGTGTGTGTGTAATTATTTAGAGAGAGAGAGAGAGAGAGAGAGAGAGAGAGAGAGAGAGAGAGAGAGAGAGAGAGAGAGAGAGAGAGAGAGAGAGAGAGAGAGAGAGAGAGAGAGAGAGAGAGAGAGAGAGAGAGGAGAGAGAGAGAGAGTTTGTGTGACATGGAATCTTTATCATTTAAAAAATCATTATAGAGACTAGTCGGCATCCATCCATAAGTACTTATAAATTATTTATTCATATTTATATTCAATGTTAATGTAATCAATTTAACAACTAGCATACTAAAAGATATAAATATTAGTTGAATGAGGCATACAGAATGTTTTTTATAAGGTCAAAATCTACATAATAACAATGAATCTCTTGTAAATATTCACCAAGGGTTAAATTTTATGGTTATCTTGCCCATCATATTTTTTTATGAAAACCATCCATTAAACATGTCCCTTCAAGATCTAGGATAATCCATCTTTAAATTAAAAAATATTAAAAGACTAAATATACATTTACTATAAACTAAACATATATATTAGACCAACAAGACATTACAAACTAAATGATTCACTTTGTTTCACACCCATCACATGCCTCTTCACCGCTGTGAGTATCAAAAGTGTTTCCCCAAATTAATAATAGGTGGTGCACCACAAAGGACCCTCATATTTTTTGATATTCTTCATGATATCCTATCCTATTAAATCTTGGCTTTCCATTTATTCATCTTATATTTACTACCTATTTTTTATATTATTCAATGTACCATTGAACTCTCCCTTTCATATTTTCACTATATCTTTGGCAGTCCTATGGGCTAATCTTGGCCTTTCTAGACATTAATATTTACTACTGATGATAATATATTTTTTATATAAATTAACTAGATTATTATTCTTATTAAAAATTATATTTTTCATTTTTAATTAATATTTTTTCTCAAAAAAATAACAAGAAAACATTCCCTTGGTTAAACAAAGTAGTGCTTCAAGGGACCACATTTCTTATTAGTCATATAAAAATGGGAATAGGATTGTAGTGTTACAATACTAGTCAAACAAGATCATACTACTATGACCTAGGTTAAAGCTTGAAAAAAGAGAAGAAAGATAAAACAAAGGGAAGAAAGATAAAATAAGGGAGAACATTTAAAACAAGAGTAAGAGGAAGAAAACATGACCAAAATATATAAAACATGTGCCAATAAGAGCCTATATGAACTTATGATTTAAAAACACAAAATTACCCTATAACAAAGTAAAATGACATCTAAAACTAACCTTCAACTAACATTACATGTATACATAGATATGTGATATGAAACTCCTACCTTCAGTCCAAATGGATTGCAAACATCTTTCCTTAGATCTTGTACATTATTCTAGTACATATATTTAATTTGAGGATGGGTGAAACCAACATCTAAGATGCAATATGATTATGGTTTTATTGGGACATTTTCGAGATTATTCACATCACCTCCACATAAATACATATCAACATATTTCTAAGGTATATTTTATTTGTCAAATTTTTACTAGGAACTTAAAATCAAATATTATTTTGTATCTCAACACACTTCTTGATATAAGATCAAGGGATAATTATTTTTTGTCTTCAAAGGCTTGTATAATTGTCTTTACATCCTCATGGTTTGTGAGAATCAAATATGGTTGACCATTTTTTTATTATTTTTATGTGTGGAGGAGAGTAATATTATCTTATTATTTATATGTGGAGGTGATAAAAGAAGCACAAAATTTTAGGGAAAAAAATGTAAGGGTGAAAGGACCCATATGTAAAAAGGGTAATAAGATTGTAGTCGTACAATACTAGTCAAACAAGATCATACTACTATAAACTTCCTTGATATGAGATCAAGGGATGATTAGTTTGTCTCTTAAATGGCTTATTTATTTATCTCTAGATCTTGATGGCTTATGAGAATAAAATGTGTTTGACCATTTTTTTGATCCATGTTAAATTTTTTCCAATGTTAAGTAAATAATTTTCTTCCATGATGCTCTATACTCAAAGAATTATTCATTTTATTTCTTCTTGAAGATTGAATAAGAATCAACCTTTTAGAGGACCTCAAATAATTTCATATATTTTATTGAATATATGTCGTTTAAAGTTTTTAGACTTGTTAAATTTACTCTTACACTCTTTAATTCCTTATTAGTCCCTATCGAGGTAGGACTTAAGAAATCAATTTTCAATGAAGGTAATTTTGGATGAACTAATGCAAATAGTTAAACCTATATTATTTTAAAAATTGGAAAGGTTCACATAAAGCTTCATAGAAAATAATAACAAATTTTGAGGGAACAAAAGAGAAGGATTAAATTACCCACAAATAAAAATGGGACTAGGATTGAAGTGGTACAGTACTAGTCAAATAGTATCAAACTATTACGGCACTAGTCAAAGCTATAAAAAAGAGAAGGAGAAAATAAAGGAACGAAAAATAAAAGTAAGGAGGACATTGAAAACAAGAGTCAGGGGAAGCAAACATGACCTAAAATATAGAAAACATTTGCCAATAAGAGCCTAATATGAGCTTATAATTAAAAAACACAAAATTAACCTAGAATAATGTAAATTGATATCCAAAACTAACCTTGAATGAATATTATATGTATAAATAGATATGTGATCTAAAAATCTTACCTTCAGTCCAAATGGATTGGGAACCTCTTTCATTAGAGTTTATACATTATTATAGTACATATCTTTACTTTGAGTACAGGTGCATCCAACATATACGCTACAGTAGGATTGAATAACTATGTAGTTTGAGGGTTTTATTGGTAGATTTTAGAGATTATTCACACCACCTACACATAAAGACATATCGACACATTTATAATAACATAGTGTTTGTCAAATTTGTTCTGACAACCTAAAATCAAATATTATTCTATATTTAGACACACTCCTTGATATGAGATGAAGGGATAATTATTTTGTATCTTCAAAAAATTGTATAACTATCTTCAGATATTCATGGTTTAAGATAATAAATATGATTGAATTTTTTTTTGAGCCATGTTTAATTTTTGCCAATGTTTAACTAAATAGTTTTCATGCACAATGCTCTATACCAAAAGAATTATTCATATTATTTCTTCTTGAAGATTGAAAAATAAATAACCTTTCAGTGGACCTCAGAGCTTTTCATATATTTTATTAAATATATGTCATTTTAAGTTTTGGACATGTTCAATTTAGTCTTACACTCTTTAATGCCAAAGGGAGGACTTAAGTAATATGTTTTCAATTAGTGTAATTTTGGATGAATCGATGCAAAAAAGTTAAAACTATATTAATTTAAAAAATGGGAATGTTCACTTACATTTTCATGTCAAAGAATCATAAAACTTTAGAGAATAAAAGAGAAGGGTGAAAGGACCAAACATAAAAAGGGGACTAGGATTGTCATGGTACAATACTAGTCAAACAAGATCATAAAAAGGGTACTAGGAGCTTCTTTTCTTAGAGCTTATACATTATTTTTTTACATAGCTTTACTTTGAGTATGGGTGCAACCAATGTCTAGGGTATACTAGGATTCAATAACTATATATGTGAGGGTTTTATTAGCACATTTTAGAGATTGTTCACACCACCTCCACATAAATACTTATCAACATATTTCTAATGTATATTGTATCTATAAAATTTTTTTTAGGAACCTAAAATCAAAAATTATTTTTTAGTTAGATGCACTCATTGCTATGAGATCAAGGGAAATTTTTTTTGTCTCTTGAAAGACTTGTATAAATATCCTTATATCTTCATTGTTTATGAGAATCAAAGGTGGTTGACCATTTTTTATTATTTTTATATGTGAAGGATAATAATCTTATCCTAATGTGTGTGTGGAGGTGATAAAAAAATCAAAAAACTTTAGGGAACAAAATATAAGGGTTAAAGGAACCACACATAAAAAGGGGACTAAAAATTTAGTGGTACAATACTAGTCAAATAGGATCATACTACTACGACCCTCCTTTCTATAAGATAAGGGATGGTTGTTTTGTCTCTTCAATGAATTGTATAACTATCCTTAGATCTTGCTGGTTTATTAGAATCAAATATGGTTGATCATTTCTTTGAGCCATGTTTAATTTTTTCCAACCTTTAATTAAATTCTTGTCTTCCATAATGATCTATATTAGAATAATTTTTCCTTTTATTTCTTCTTGAATATTGAATAAGAAAAAATGTTTTGGAGGACCTTAGATGTTTTCATATATTTTATTGAATATATGTAGTTTAAAGTTTTTTGACTTGTTAAATTTACTCTTACACTCTTTAATTCCTTATTATTTCATGCCAAGGTAGAAATTAAGTAATCAATTTTTAATTAAGGTAATTTTAGATGAACCAATACAAATAATTAAAGCTATATTATTTTAATTTTTTTAAAGGTTTGCATAAAGTTTTAAATAATATAAGCACAAAATTTTATGGCATAAAAGAGAAGGATGAAAGGACCACACATAAAAAGGGGACTACGATTGTAGCGGTATAATACTAGTCAAATAAGATCATACTACTATGGCCCTAGTTAAAATTAGAAGAAAGAGAAGAAAGAGAAAACAAAGGGAAGAAAAATAAAATTAGGGAGGACATTCAAAAAAAGAGGAAGTAGAATAAAAAATGACACAAAATATATAAAACATGTGCCAATAAGAGTCCAATGTGAACTTATAATTGAAAAACATAAAATTACCTTAGAATAATGTAAAATGGCATCTAAAACTAACCCTGAACTAAAATTACATCTAAACATAAATATACTATCTACAAATCCTACCTTTAGTCCAAATGGATTGTGATCCTCCTTCCTTAGATCTTATAATTTATTATAGTACATGTATTTTCTTTGAGTATAGTAGAAATCAACGTCTAGGATACACTAGGATTCAATAACTGTGTAGTTTAAGGGTTTTATTGGTATATTTTAGAGATTATTCACACCACCTCCACATAAATACATATCAACATATTCATAAGGTACATTGTATTTGTCAAATTTGTTCTAGGAACTTAAAATCAATCTTATTTTGTATATAGATGCACTCCTTTCTATGAGATCAAGGGACGATTGTTTTGTCTCTTCAAACACTTGTATAATTATCTTTATATATTCATGGTTTAAGAGAATCAAAGATGGTTGACCTATTTATTACTTTTATTTGTGTAAGAGAATAATAATATCTTATTTTGTGTATGTTTGTGTGTGTGATGGTGATTAAAGAAGCACAAAACTTCAAGGAAAAAAATATAAGGGTGAAAGGAACCATACATAAAAATGGGAATATGATTGTAGTGATATAATAACAGTTAAAAAAGATAATACTAATACAGACTTCATTGATATGAGATCAAGGGATGATTATTTTATCTCTTTAAAGACTTGTATAATTGTCTTTAGATCTTAATGGTTTTTTAGAATAAAATATGGTCGACCATTTTCTCGATCCATGTTAAATTTTTGTTCTTGTTTAAACAAATAGTTTTTTCCTTGATGCTATCTACTTGAATAATTATTCATTTTACTTTTAATTAAAGACTGAATAAGAAATAACCTTTTGAAGGTACTCAAATATTTTCATATGTTTTATATAATATATGTCATTTAAAGTTTTTGGCCTTGTTAAATATGCTCTTACACTCTTTAATTCCTTATTTGTCCCTACCAAGGCAGGACATAAGGAACTAGTTTTTAATCACTGAAAATTTTTATGAACTAATGCAAATAATTAAAACTATATTATTTTAACAATTGTAATGGTTCACATAAAGTTTCATAGAAAATAATCATAGATTTTTAGTGAACAGAAGAGAAGGATGAAAATACCCACACATAAAAAAGTGACTAAGATTGTAGTGGTACAATACTAGTCAAACAAGATCATACTATGGCCCTGGTCAAAGCTATAAAAAAGAGAAGAAAGAGAAAACAAAGGGAAGAAAAATAAAATTAGGGAGGACATTAAAAACAAGAGGAAAGGGAATTAAACATGACCCAAGATATAGAAAACATCTGCCAATAGGAGCCTAATATGTAATTGTAATTAAAAAAATATAAAATTAACCTATAACAATGTAAACTGACATCTAAAACTAACCTTGAAGTAAGATTACATTTTTAAATAGATATATGATCTAAAAATCCTACCTTCATTCCAAATGGATTTGGAACCTCTTTCCTTAGAGTTTCTACATTATTATAGTACATATATTTACTCTGAGTATAGGTGCATCCAACATCTAGGCTACACTAGGATTTAATAACTATGTAGTTTGAGGGTTTTATTGGTATATTTTAGAGATTGTTCACACCACCTCCACATAAAGACATAAAAATATTTATAATTTACATTTTATTTGTCAAATTTGTTTTAGAAATGTAAAATCAATTATTATTATGTATTTAGATGCACTACTTCATGTGAGATGAAGGGATGATTGTTTTGTGTTTTCAAAGACTTGTATAACTATCTTTAAATCTTCATGGTTTATGAAATAAAATATGGTTGACCATTTTTTTGAGCCATGTTTAATTTTTACCAATGTTTCACTAAATACTTTTCTTCCACGATTCTCTTTACCTTAGGAATTATTCTTTTTTTTTTCTTCTTGAAGATTAAATAAAAAATTACCTTTCAGAGGACATTAGATATTTTCATATATTTTCTTGAATATTTGTCATTTTATGTTTTTGGGCTTATTGAATTTACTCTTAAACTCTTTAATTATTCATTAGTCTTTACCATGGTAGGACTTAAGGAATCTATTTTCATTTAGTGTAATTTTGGATGAACCAATGCAAAAAATGTGAAAACTATATTATTTTAAAAATTGTAAAGGTTCGCATAAAGTTTCACATAAAATAAGAACAAATGTTCAGAGAACAAAAGAGAAGGGTGAAAGGACCAAACATAGAAAGAGGACTAGGATTGTAGTGGTACAATACTAGTCAAACAAGATCATACCACTATGGCCCTAGTCAAAGCTATAAAAATAGAAGGAAGAGAAAACAAAGGGAAGAAAAGGAAAATCATGGAGGACATTGAAAACAAGAGAAAATGGGAGAAAAACATGACCCAAAAATATAAAAATGTGTGACAATAAGAGCTTAATATGAACATGTAATTGAGAAAGACAAAATTACCCTAGAATAATGTAATCTGACATCTAAAACTAACCTTGAACTAAAATAACATGTATACATAGATGTGTGATTTAAAAATACCACCTTCAATCCAAATGGATATGGAAGCTCTTTCAATGGAGTTTATACATTATTATAATACATATCTTTACTTTGAGTATGGGTGCACTCGACATCTAAGCTACACTAGGATTCAATAACTGTGTAGTTTGATGATTTTATTGGTAGATTTTAGAGATTGTTCACACCACATCCACATAAAGGCATATAAAAATGTTAATAATGTACATTGTATTTGTTAAATTTGTTCTAGGAACTTAAAATAAAATATTATTTTGTATTTATACACACTTTTTGCTATGATATGAAGGGATAATTGTTTTGTCTCTTCAAAGACTTATATAACTATCTTTATATCTTCATGTTTTATGAGAATAAAAAATGGTTGACAACTTTTTTGAGCCATGTTTAATTTTTTCCAATGTTTAAGCAAATAATTTTCTTCCATAATGTTCTATACTAGAATAATTATTCCTTTTTTTTCTTCTTGAAGATTGAATAAGAAACAACATTTCAGAGGACCTCAGATCTTTCCATGTATTTTATCGAATATATGTTGTTTAAATTTATTGAAATTTTTTAATTTACTCTTGCTTCTTTAATTACTTATTAGTCCTTACCAAGGCATGACTTAAGGAATCTAATTTTAATTAGTGTAATTTTGGATGAAGTAATTCAAAAAGTTAAATTATATTATTTTAAACATTGTAAAGGTTTGGATAAATTTTCACATAAAAGAAGAACAAAACTTCAAAGAAAAAAAGAGAAGGGTGAAAATACCTCACATAAAAATGGGGACTACAATTGTAGTGGTACAATACTAGTCAAACAAAAACATACCACTATGGCCTTGGTCAAAGCTATTAAAAATAGAGCAAAGAGAAAATAAAAGGAAAAAATAAAATCAAGGAGGACATTGAAAATAAGAGGAATGGGAGGAAAACATAATCCAAAATATAGAAAACATGTGCCAATATGATCCTAATATGAACATATAATTCAAAAACCCAAAATTACATTAGAAGAATGTAAATTGACGTCTCAAACTAACCTTGAACTAAAATTACATGTCTACATAGATATGTGATCTATAGATCCTTCCCTTAGTCCAAATGGAATGTAAACCTCGCTACTTAGATATTCTACATTATTATAGTACATATATTTTCTTGGGTGCATCCATCATCTAGGCTGCACTAGGATTCAATAATTGTGTAGTTTGAGGGTTTTATTGGGACATTTTAGATATTATTCATACCACCTCCATGTAAAGACATATCAACATATTTATGAGGTATAATATATTTATCAAATTTGTTCTATGAGGCTAAAATAAAATATTATTTTGCATTTAGATGCACTCCTTACTATCAGATCAAGGGATGATTGTTTTGTCTCTTCAAAGACTTGTATAACTATCTTTAAATCTTCATGGTTTATGAGAATCAAAGATGGTTGACCTTTTATTATTATTTTTTTTGTGGAGAATAATCCTATCTTACTATGTGTGTGGAAATAATAAAAGATGCACAAAACATCAGGGAATAAAAGAGAAGGGTGAAAGGACCCACACATAAAAAGGGGACTAGGATTATAGTCATACAGTATTAGTTAGAAAAGATCATAGTGTAAGACTATAAGTTCAAGTGATGATTATCTTGTCACTTCAAATACTTGTATAATTATTTTTAGATCTTCATGGTTTATGAAAATAAAATATGGTTGAACATTTTTTCAAGCCATGTTTAAATTTTGCCAATGTTTGACTAAAGAGTTTTCTTCCATGATGCTCTATACTAAAAGAATTATTCATTTTATTTCTTCTTGAAGATTGTATCAGAAATAAACTTTCATAGGACCTCATATATTTTCTTTAATATATGTCGTTTAAAGTTTTTGGACTTGTTAAATTTACTCTTACAGTATTTGATTCCTTATTAGTCCCTATGAAGGCAAGACTTGAGGAATTAGTTTTCAATTAATGTAATTTTGGATGAACCAATGCCAAAAATTAAAACAATATTATTTTAAAATTTGTAAAGGTTCACATTTCACATAAAAATATTAGAATGTTACTTGAGTGTTATTTACAAATATTCCTTTTAAAACTTCTCTAACTGAATTTATTGGCTAGAAAATAGTAATGTGATTTTGGATCTATGACATTTGGGAGTGGAGATATTTCATAGATAATAATGATCAATTAATTAATTAATTAATACTAAGGAAGTTAGATAGTAGGGTGGGAGGATCACAATTACAATATTAATGTTTTTCAACCTCTGTATTAGATGCACTCCTTAGTTAATTTAAACCTATTATTTTGTTAAACCTAATGCACTCCTTAGATGCATTGGAGCTAGTTTAAACCTCTGCATTTAGTTAATTTTATGTTTTTCAATTACAATATTATTTTGTATTTAGATGCACTCCTTACTATGAGATCAAGGGACAATTTTTTTGTCTCTTCAAAGATTTGTATAACTATCTTTAGATCTTAATGGTATATGAGATTCAAAGATGCTTGACCTTTTTTCTATTCTTTTTTTTGGAGGAGAATAATATTATCTTACTAAGTGTATGAAGGTGATAAAATATGCATAAAACTTCAGGGAACAAAAGATAAGGGTGAAAGGACCCACACGTAAAAAAGGGACTAGGATTTTAGTGGTACAATACTAGTAAAAAAAGATCATAGTGCTACGGCCTTCCTTGATATGAGTTTAAGGAATGATTTTTTTGTCTCTTCAAAGACTTGTATAACCATCTTTAGATCTTCATGGTTTATGAGAATAAAATATGGATGACTATTTTTGCGAGCCGTGTTTAATTTTTTCCAATGTTTAACTATAGAGTTTTCTTCCACGATGCTCTATATTAGAAGAAACATTCATTTTATTTCTTCTTGAAGATTGTATCATAGACAATCTTTCAGAGGACCTTATATAATTTCTTAAATATATGTTGTTTAAAGTTTTTGGACTTGTTAAATTTACTGAAACACTCTTTAATTCTTTATTAATCCTTGCCAAGTCAAGACTTAAGGAATTAGTTTTCAATTAATGTAATTTTGGATGAACCAATGCAAAAAATTAAAACAATATTACTATAAAAATTATTAAGATTCACATAAAATTTCACATAAAAATATTAAAATGTTCCTTGAGTGTTATTTATGAATATTCCTTTCAAAACTTCTCTAACTAAATTTATTGCCTAGAAAATAGTAATATAATTTTGGCTATGTGGCATTTGGAAAATGGATCTATTTCATAGATGATAATGATTAATTAAATAATACTTAGGAAGCTAGGTGGTAGGGAGGGAGGATCGCAAGAGTTTTAATTATTAATCATTAGGTGGGTCTTTTACCATTTTAAAGATAATTGGTTTCTTGAAACTTTTTTTACCATTTTTTTTAATAGTGCTTTACGTCTATTTTTAACCCACCACGTCATCTTCTAGATATTCTCGAATGTTGTGCATCCACGTATCTTAGCTTTAACGATCAATGGTAAACTTTAAAACCATAACCTTCGTGATTAAATTGTACTCACAATATTGACAAGATAATCTTGATAAAGGTGTAAAAAAATGGTTTTTTCACTGTGGACATGTGGTAGTTATCAGCGCAATTCTTGTGGTGCACATTACGCAACTTGCATTAGTTACTAGTAAATAGGAATTTATTTATTTCTCTAGCTAAAATAACAGAATCTGTTTTCAGTTGATCGTTGTTATGTAAAACTTTGGAAAACAAAAAAATTACATGTATACATAGATATGCAATGTACAAATCAGACCTTCAGTCCAAACGGATTGCAAACATCTTTCCTTAAAGCTTATACATTATTATAGTACATTTATTTACTCTGAAGATGGGTGCATCCAACATCTAAGATGCAATAAAACAAAAGAGAAGGGTAAAATGACCCACACATAAAAGGGGAATAAGATTACTTTTCAACAGGGAAAAACGTTAAGGAAGTTGACATATATCTATGTACAATATCAAAATTATACAAAACACGTTTAAATTATATTAGAATAAATATAACTATAATTTAATATTTCTAAAATACTAGAATCGTATAAAATTACTTTTCAGCGGAAGAAAACGTTAAGGACGCTGACATGTAGGAAGAGCGTTTGACGTACTACCCATTCACAAAATCAAAATCTGTGTGTATTGCTTTTAATGCGAAACACAGGGAATTAGAGCGCCAAAGTATGCAAAGAATTTGCTTTGAGGTTGTTGACTGGATAGATTTAGACATGTAACACCCTCGCTCTGACCACGTGTTAACTACTCCACCTTCTATGGCGGCCTATGGATCATATATATATATATATATATAACTTCACCTAAAAGTAAAAGTAGATGTAGATGTACACTTGTCTAACCTTATGCAATTGCAGGGTTATAAAGAAAATAGTGAAGGGTTTTCCTAGACCTCAACTGGGTCTGAGCGCACAACAATTTGCCAAAGGTTTTGACACTGAAGATGGACTGCTCCAAGAGAGACCAGTAGCTCAGTGGTAGAGCACTCCAGCAGCGTATGGAAGGTCCTAGGTTTGAGTCCTAGCTGGTCAATGTCTCAACAATTCCCTACATTGAACTCACAGGGTATGTTGGCACCAATGCTAATCTCCAATCTAAAACTGGAAAGCGAGTAAGTACCACTACGAACACTAGCACTAGTTATTTTATTATTATTTATGTCGTAACATTCAATACCATGCAGCTTTTGGCGGGGCTTCTTGGAGTGGAATCGGGGCAGGATGCAGTGATCCGTAGCTTGTTGTACGAGAGGAAGTTTGAGAGGGTTGCGCCATATCCATACACAGTGGCTGAATTTACCAATACACTTTCTACGCTGAGAAACAATCTTGGGCACACTGGAGTGGTGGACGAAGGTCTGATTGTCAAACAAGCACAGGGCGCTGAAGGAAAGGTGAAGGGCAACATTCTTGCAGGTGATGAATACTCTCTGGCCTATGCAAGAACTCCTGCTCAGATTCTCAGAATAGTCTATTCAACTGGCAACGAGTCAATGCCTGGAGGATTCTTCCCTCTTGGTGCTGGTGGAAGGATTGCTCTCGGCTATCTTCAACACTGATCGCTCATCTACTTTCTACTTTCAAATAAACGTATTGTAAATTCCTTATCAGATAAGGATCCTTGTAATTTGCCATTCCATATTGCATATTTACTATAATTTAAGGTGAGTTTTTTTCTGCTTATAATTTTTTATTGAACGAGGTGAAACATCGGAAGAGGACTCTGTATTTTGTTGGGGGAACTATTCGATTAACTCTAATTAATCCTAATTACTTCACCTCGAATTTTCTTTTTAAAAAATTACACTTGCTTTTTTCTTAATCTCCTTACTTTTATGGAGTTTATACGCCATTTTGTCTATCCTTAATTAATTGGACAAGTGGACCTTCTATTTATTTAATTGGACAATTGGACCATCTCCTTATGACATGGTCTAGGCTTGCCAATGCATCTTGAATGTAGGTGGCAAGAGTTTAATTACCATATATTTAAAAAAAAAATTATCTATTATTAATGGAAGATATTATGTTTCAAATTAAAACATTTGGAAAGGTTTTTAAGTTTGTTTGAAATATAACATGCTATTTTTTTATTGGTGTGATTTGAATTCGAATCAATTAAATTATAAAAATATTACAATCTAATTATATTGAATTAATTAAACATGTAAATCTTTTATTTATAAAGTTATGATTACCAATTCAACTTAAACTAATATATATATATATATATATATATATATATATATATATATATATATATATATATATATTAGATTAGTCTATGTAAAATATGTTGAATGATATCATTTTCGAAGCACCTATATTATATTGAATGTTTGTCACAAATAGAATAGATACCTCGAAAATAATATCTATACAGTAGTTTACATAGATTTATCCAATATATGTATACTAATAGCACTTATCACCACATAAAATAAAAGTAAATATTTATTGTTTATGAAAACAAAATTTATATTTTTTTTCATTTCATTTAATATAATTAATAAAATTGAAAATAAAAAGTGACACAATATAATTAATTTATTGTAGTCTCTCTCGAATAAGGTTTTCAAGCTTGCTTGACATAGAACATACCATTTACCCATTTTTTGTCTAACAAATTGTTTAATTTATTGTAGCCTTTCTCAAGTGGAGGTTTCTAAGATTGATTGGCATAGAGAATGGAATATTAAGAGGGATTTAAGATTAATTTAGATAGAAAATATCATATCAATAAAAGATTATTTTCCTCTTGATAATAAAGCCATTAGTTTTGCTATAGGTTTTTCCTTAACATGGTTCATCTCATTAGGTTTTTCAAACCTTGTAGTTAAAGGACCCCCTCTTATTTTAGAGATAATTTCTTATATGACTAAAATTTATGAACCTAATTCCAAATCATGATTCTCAGGAGTCATAGATCCATGCACATAATTTGTTGGGAAAGGGAATCTTTCCACCACGAAGTCTCCCCATTTATTTTATCACTTATATAGGTTGAATCTAAGTGACATGTATCAAAACATCTATTACATCAAAAGGGTAACCCCATGTAGTCTAAGGATTATTTGTAAGATCAATCCGCCACCTTCAGATCAGTTATTGCTATAATAGTTTTGTAGATATCAATGCCAACTAGGGTTCTAGAAAAGGTTATGTTAGAAAAATTCAAAGCAGATGAACCTATTAATAAGTTTTCTTCCATAGTATCCCTTATGACTTTAAGGTAAGAATCTACACAAAAATTAAAAGGAAGATGTGTTAGTTTAACCCAAATAGGCTTGGCATTGAAGGACTTAATAATGGTGTTGAAATATAAGAACTAGGGTTTCAATAGATGGAGGTCCTCCCCCTAAGCTTAACACCCATCTAGAACCACATTCATATCCTTAATAAGATAGAAAAAAACACAATAAAAAATCCCATTACATAAGGGTAGATTTATAGTTTATCTTAAAAAATGGGTTGCCATACTTCTATTATCTAAGCATTCATATCTATGAGACATGGCCAACAACTATTTAACTTATAAATCACTCTATTGTTTATGAGGTAGCCTTCTATTTGGAGCACCTTATGAAGTGCCTTCTTATTGATAGTAACTGAAAGTGGATTTTTTCATCCTCCAATGGTTTAAACCCTTGTCTAGTGGATGACCTAGGATGAGAAAGAACATCCAAAAAGTATTGGGAACCACATTATCCTCCCAATGATTATGGGTCATAGGCCCTAACTTTGCTTGTCTTTCTTTGCTCACCACCATTGAAACTAGTTTCTTGGTGAGGTTTGAATCTTATAATACACTATTAAAATTTGTTGCCCTAATCGAAGCTTCCCCTGGCTCCCCTGACTTCATGTCCTAACCATCTCCAATCCACTTAACCTTCTCTTGAGCATCATCCATTTTCATTGCCTTCTGATTGCCTTGTAATTCCATTGCCTAACGGTCACCTTCCAACACTTCCACTTGACCCGATTGGGAATGAAAACCTTGTAGCAAGATAACCCATCACAGATTCTCAAATATAATGTAATGTTTTGAAATAAAAAAATTAATATAAATATAAATATTATAAAAAAATTAAAAAAAACATAAATAAATGGAAATATATGAATTAAAAAAAAATTATTGGATCAAACATCAGAATAAATCAGTAGTTGTATATAAAATACATAGAACACACCATTTCTCCATTTTTACGATTCAAAATTGGACCAATCAGAATTTGTTAAGGATCCAATATATTTTTATTTCTATTTATTGTAGCATTTTTCAAATGAAGGTTTTTAAAATTGATTGACATAGAACATGCCAAATATTTTATGCATTCACAGTCCATACAAAATGAATGTTACAATTTTTTGGAACAATTATGTTCCTATATTTTGTATCAACATTTTAGATAACTATTTGTGATCCTTCATCATGAGAATATGATCTATGATTGAAAAATAATAGATCACTTAAATATTTTAGAGAAAAATGTTCACATGATGTAATGAATGGGATGGTAGTTGTTGCTAATGTTGGTGTAGGCTTTTCCCCACTATGTGGATTTACCTACATGATCTAGTTAGCTTGCTTAGGTATAACTTAATCGTTTAATAAAGGCTATTGTGGAAGATAATCCCAAATTTGTTAAGATTTGAGGACATGTCTATCTTCCTCCTATATATGTACCTTTCCTAAATCTATTTGTCTGATTAACCTAGAATGTTATTGCATTGAATGCTTTTTCACATTATGATGTTTTTTCCTCTCATATGTTCATGATTTCATTACTCTATATACTTTCAATTTATTTTATTCAATCCTATCCAACTATCAATCCTCAAGTGTGGCCCACTCCAACATGGTATCATAGATTTTATAGTAGTGGATGTCATAGCATCTGTTGTGAGATCTAGCATTTTAACTTATTCATTTTTTTCATTGATTTTATTTTTCAAAGTTTTCTTGTGGTTTCATGTAAATCCATACAAACTATACTACCAAAGTGTATATATATATATATATATATATATATATATATATATATATATATATATATATATATATATATATATATATATATATATATATATATATATTCCAAATATAAAAAATTCCAAAACCTTTGAAATAACTTTAAATATGAGCTAGTTTTGTGACAGTCAGTTTTTCACTATTTTAGAGGCTTTAAAGGCCATTTTTTGAATTAGACAAAATCATTATAATTTAGTACTTGAAATGAAAAAGTATTTATAGTTTTTTATAGGTTTCTTTAAAATACTTTATCGGTCTCTACAATTTTATGTTTAAAACATACAATTTATTCATGATTTGGTGTTTCCTTTTTGTTTTATCATCATTTGTAGCCTTCTACATATTTTGGTCAATTGGTACACACACACACACACACACACACACACACACACACACACACACACACACACACACACACACACACACACACACACACACACACACACACACACACACACACACACACACACACACATATTTAAAATATAGAAGATTCCAAAACCTTTGAAATAACTTTAAACATGAGCTAGTTTTGTGACAGTCAGTTTTTCACTATTTTAGAGGCTTTAAAGGCCATTTTTTGAATTAGACAAAATCATTATAATTTAGTAATTGAAATGAAAAAGTATTTATATTTTTTTATAGGTTTCTTTAAAATACTTTATGGGTCTCTACTATTTTATGTTTAAAACATACAATTTATTCATGATTTGGTGTTTTCCTTTTTGTTTTATCATCATTTGTAGCCTTCTACATATTTTGGTTGATTGGTAGACATTACCACCCTACCAGAGATCCTACGGTGGATAAAAAACTTTGAAAAATATTTCCACATTTCCAATACCTTTAATATACATATTTTTCTAATTTATTATTCCCTTTGAAGTAGAATTTCTTAAGATTTATTGACATAGAACATAACTTTTCCAAAACCTCCTTGACATAGAACATACCATTTCCCCATTTTTGACATTCAAACATTAATAAATTATAATTTGGTAAGGCACTTTTAATTTTTTAATTTTATTTATTGTATGTTATCTTAAACAAAGGGTTTTAAGATCATTTGACTTAAAACATTAAAAAAATCCATTTTGGATATTCAAACATAGATCAATTAGAATTTAATAATACATCATCATCATCATCATCATCATCATCATCATCATTTTTTAGCCTTTTAATCAAATGTTTTTATTATTGCTTGAAATAGAACTTAACATTTTCACTTGACATAAAAAAATAACACTCTTAAACATCATTAAAATAGAATATACCATTTACCCCTTTTTGGGTTTCAAATTTGGATCAATTAAAATTTGTTATGATACTTACAATTTTTTTTGGTTTATTATACCTCTCTCAAATGAATTTTTTTTAACTTGCTTTATGTAAAAAATGGAATTTATCCATTCTTGGGATTCTAAATTTGTAAGGCAATCGTAATTTTTTAAATTTATTGTAGCCTCTCAAATAGAGGTTTCTAAGCTTGCTTGACAAAGAACATAACATTTCCACTTGACATAGAACATAAGATTTTAAAATCTACTTAATATAGAACATACTATTTCCCCATTTTTGGATCAATTAGATTTTATTTTTTAGGCATATTTTTTTATTTTATTTAACGTAATCTCTCTCAAGTGAAGGTCTTTAAGCTTGCTTGACATAGAACATACCATTTGGCCACTTGGGAGGTTCTTAAGATTTTTTGGCATAAAACACTCAATTTTATTTTATTTTTAATTTATTGTAGTCTCTCTCAAATAAGGTTTTCAAGCTTTCTTGACATAAAAACATACCATTTGCCCATTTTTTGTGTAACATTTTTTTTCATTTATTGTAGTCTTTCTCAAGTGGAGGTTTCTAACCTTGATTAGCATAGAGCATGGGATATTAAGAGGGGTTTAATATTTTTTACATAGAAAATACCATAATAAGAGGATTTTATTCTTGTTTTGCATATAATATGATATTTTACTATTTGTGGGATTTGAACTTGGATCTAATAACTTATAAATGTAAGACCACACCAACATATCAAGCTATTTGTTGGCTTTCAACTCATACCAATTAATTTGAAAGTTTAAGTTAACAAAAAAAACCAAACCAAGGAGATTTATAAGAATATTAGAATAAAAACTATAAATAAATCATAATAATATAATTAAAATAATTTTTTGAGGTAAGGGTAAAAGTACATGTTTTGAAAGGCCAAATAGCCTTGTACAATGGAGAAAGAGATATATAAATAAAGCTCACAAGAAATTCCTCTTCCAATTGAAAAAAATAAATAAATTGTAAACCATCAAACCATCCTTTAGCCTTCCTTCTACTAACAATACAAGATTAGTCAGTGTACATGTAGAAAACCAACCATCAAAACTATTAAAAAAATAGTCCACAATCCAACCTTCAGCTTTTATAAATCCATTTAAAAGAGATCAACAAAATTGTCAAAAATATATTCTTCCACCATTATCTCTTATTTGAGAGTGTAGGATCATATTATTTGTTGTATAGTCCTTTTTGAGTCTACCATTTATTTATTCCATAAAATAGTGACTTAATCTTTATCTTTAGGATCTAATTTAGGGAAAATTGGGATAAACACTATAATACAATCAAATTCCTTGAATATGTCAACATAGATTATTTTCCTCTTGATAATAAATCTATTGGTTTCACTATTGTTTTTTAATTAACATGGTTCATCCCATTAGGTTTTTGAAACATTATAGATAAAGGATCCTCCCTTACTTTATAGATAATTTCTTCTAGGACTAAATTTTGTAATTTGGTTCTAAAACATGATTCCCGAGAGTTATATCTCTTTCCACTATAATTAGTTGGGAAAGGGAATCATTATACCATGAAGTCTCTCCATTTATTTTATCACTAATATATGTTGAAACTAAGTGACATGTCTCAAAACGTTTATGACAACATAAGGGTAATCCCTCATAATCTAAGGATTGTTTGTAAGATCGATCCCCTGCCTTCAGATCAATTATTGCTATAATATTTTTGTAGATATCAATGCCAACTAGGATTATTACAAATATTATGTGTGAAAAATTCAAATTAGATGAACCTGTCAATAAGTGTTTTTCCATAGTATCCCCTATGATTTTGAGGTAGGGATCTACACAAAATTGAAAAATGAAAATGTGGTAGTTGAACCAAAATAGCACATACCATTTTCCAATTTTTTGTCTAACAATTTATTTGATTTATTGCAGCCTTTGTCAAGTGGAGGTTTCTAAGCTTGATTGGCATAGAGAATGGAATATGAAGAGGTCTTTAATATTACTTTACATAGAAAATACCATATTAAGAAGCTTTTAATCTTGCTTGGCATATTATATGTTGTTTTACTATTCGTGGGATTTGAGCTTGGATCAATTACCTTATAAATTTAAGTCTGCATCAAAATATCAAGCCATTTTTGGGATTTGAACTCAAACAAATTAATGTGAAAGGGTAAGTTAACAAAAAAAACCAAACCAACATGCTTTATAATAATATGAGATTAAAATATCGTAATAATATAATTAAAATAATTTTTTTAGGAAAGGGTAAAATTACAAGTTTTTAAAAGAATTTTAGCCTTGTATAATGGATAAATATGTATAAAAATAAATCTCCCAAGAAATGCATATTCCAATGGAAAATGAGAGTAAAAATAACAAACAAATTACAAACCATCAAATCAACCTTCAACCTTCCTTCTACTAATAATCCAAGATTAGTCAGTGAACATGTAGAAAACCAACCATCAAAACTATTAAAAAATTGGTCTACAATCTAGCCTTTAGCCTTTAGAAACCCATCCTTAAGAGATAAACAAAATTTTCAAAACTATATTCCTCCACCACTATCTCCTTTTTGAGAGTGTAGGATCATATTAATTAGTGTATAGTTATTTTTGAGTTTTACCTTTTTTTCTTTTGTACAATAGTTCAATCCTCATTATCTTTAGGATCTAAATTAGGGAAAATGGGGATAAACACTACAATCAAATTAAATTATTTGAAACTATCAACAAAAGATTATTTTCCTCTTGATAATAAAGACATTGGTTTTGATATATTTTTTTCCTTAGAATGGTTCATCCCTTTAGGTTTGTCAAACCTTGTAGCTAAAGGATCCTCACTTGTTTTAGAAAAAAATCTTCTAAGACTAATTTTTTTTAACTTGGATCCAAAGCATGATTCTTGGGAGTTGTATCTCCATCCACTATAATCAGTTCAAAAAGGGAATATTTAGACCATGAATTCTCACCATTTATTTTATAATTTGTAAAGGTTGAAGCTAAGTGACATGTCTCAAAATGTCTATGGCAGCAATAGAATAACCCCTCATAATCTAAAGATTATTTGTATGATCAATCCCCCACCTTCATATAAAATATTAAAATAGTATTTTTGTATCTACCAATGCTTACTAAAATTATATAAAAGGTTATGTGAGAAAAATTCAAAGTATATAAATGTGTCAATAATTGTTCTAGTATCCACTATGAATTTGAGGTAGGAAATTACAAAAAACTAAAAAGGAAGATGTGGTAATTGAAACGAAATAGGATTGATGTTGAAGGACTTGATAACTAGGTTGAAATATGGGAACAAGGGTTTAAAAAAATGGAGGTCCTTCCCCCAAAGCTTAACACCGATCTAGAACCACTTTCCTATTTCCAATAAGATTAAAAAAATATAATAAAAAATCCCTTTGCATAGGTGTAGATTTATAGTTTACCTTGAAAAATAGGATACAATAATTATATTATCTAAACATTCATATCTATGAGACATGGAAAACAACTATTAAACTTATAGATCACTCATCTATTTATGAAGTAGTCTTCTATTTAGAGCACCATATCAAGTGCCTCCCTATTGAAAGTAATGAAAAGTGTATTTTTTCATCCTCCAAAGATTTAAACCCCTATTTCATGGATGACCTAAGATGATAAAGAACATCCAAAAAGGATTTGGGAACCACATTAGCCACCCAATGATTCTAGGTCATAGGCCCTGGGTCTACTTGTCTTCCTTTGTTTGCCACCATCCAAACTAGTTTCTTATTGAGTTTTACATCCTCCAACACACCATTCAATGTTTCAGTCCTAATGAAAGCTTCCCTTGGATCCCTTAACTTGATATCCTAAACATATTATATCTATTTCATCTTATATTGAGCATTATCGACTATCGTTACCTTTTGATCACCTTGTAATCACATCATCTATCAATCACCTTATAACATTGTCACTTAACTTGATTCAGAATGAAAACCTTGCAATCGAAGAACCCATCAAAGATTCACAAAGATAATTTGAAGTTTTGAAATATTTTTAATTAATTAATTAATGAAATGAAAAAATATGAATAACAAAAAAAATGGATCAAACACAAAAATAAATCATAAATTATATATAAAATACATACAACATACCGTTTCCCAATTTTTAGGATTCAAAATTAGATCAATCAAAATTTGTTAAGGCTCTTAGAAATTTTTGTTTTCATTTATTGTAGTATTTATCAAATTAAGGTTTTTAAAATTGATTGACATAGAACATTCCAAATATTCTATGCATTCCTAGTCCATAAAAAATGAGTATTTTCACTTTTTGGAACAATTATGTTCCTCTATTTTGTATCGACATTTCAAATCAACATTTGTAATACTTCATCAAAAAAATAGGATATATGAGTGAAAAATAATAGATCACTTAAATATTTTAGAGAAAAATGGTCACATTATGTATTGAATGAGAGGGTAGTTTTTGTCAATGTTGGTGTAGGTTTTTTTCTTCTATGTGGTTTTACCTACAATGTCTAGTTAGCTTGCTTAGTTGTTACTTAGGTGTTTAATAAAGGTCATTGTGGAAGATAATAACACATTGATGAGGATGTGAGGACATGTCAATATTCTACCTATATATGTACCTTTCTTAAATCTATTTGACTAATTAACCTAGAATGTTATTGTATTGAATGCTTTTGAACATTGTGAAACTTTATCCTCTCATATGTTCATAATTTCACTACTCCATATAGTTTTTATTTCTTGTAGTCAATCTTATCCAACTATTTATTATCAAGTGTGGCCCACTACAACATGTTACTAGATATTTTATGGTATTAAATTCCATAGCCTCTATTATGATATCTAGAATTTTAGCCCATTCATAATTTTTTCATTGATTTTAGTTTTCGAGCGTTTGGTGAGGTTTCATGTAAATCCATGAAAACTATACTAATAAAGTATCTAGATGAAAAATAAATATTTCTATTGAATCTAGAAGGTGTCAAAACCTTAAGAACAAGTTTAAACATGACCTAGTTTTGTGATAATCAAATTTTTATTATTTTAGAGGATTTGAAGGCCATTTTTTAAATTATAGAAAATAATTACAATTTGGATCTCAAAAATGAAAAATTATTTCTATGTTTTATAGTTTTTTAAGAATACTTGATGGATCTTTATTTTTTAATGTGGAAGGCATACATATTTTTCAAGATCTAGTGTTTTCCTTGCAGTTTTTTCATCATTTATAATCTTTTATAGAATCTAGTTGGTAAGTAGACTTTATCACCCTAGAGGACATCCTATGGTGGAGAAAAAAAAATTGATGCATATTTCCACCCTTTACAACACATTAAATAGGTTTTGATGGATTTAATCTCCTCAACAGAGATTTAGGGTTTGATAGATATTTATCCCTACTCATACACCTAACATGTTACATGATCCCTGTATGCATAATAGGCAAACTTCAATCCCATTGCATGCACACACAACAAGTTATATAACACCTTATTACACACATAGTGGGTTTTGGAATCACTATATATAAACATGACAAGACTCAAACTAACTACTTACATCAATAGTAGACTCCAACCCTATTACTTTCACTAATGATTGACTGCAGTCCTCATACTTGTACTAATGGTAGTCTCTGGCCTTTTTTCTTGCATTGATTTTGGAATTAAACCCTCTTGCATGAATTGATAACAAAATTTGATGCAATTGTACACACCAATGGCATACTTTCCCCCCTTCAAATGCATACTATGAGATCACCCACCTTGTTTGTACTAAATGATGCCCAAGAAACTATAAAATTTAATTGAGTGAAAAGTAAACTATTTATCTAGAACATAGTGGTAAGTGACATCATGAAGGGGTGATTACTTATCCTTGCCCTTATCCCCTGGTCACATCGGAGTTTAACCCTTATTCACAAATAACCCAAGGGGGCTTAAAATTTTCATGAAAATTGAGTCAAATATTTCGTAAGCTCAAAATATTCATTTTGTAAGGTGAAGTTTTTAAAAGAAATTTAATGTTCACATTATTTTATGCTTATAGGTCCTTCTCAAGAACTGATTTTTTTAAGTGCAATTTTTTTTAGCTCTATGTATTTTTTATATTTTTGTGCCTTGTAAATTGAACCTCTATCATTTTATGGGGTTGTATTTCTTTTTCTCTTCCGCACACTCTTATTCCTTATATATACATGCTGATTGGATATGCATTTAAATGTGTTGATTTTATATAGACTAAATATAAAGTGCCAACCTATGCAACATCAGGGGAATTTTGTGACTATTGCATAGATTGCTCATTTGGACACTTTTTTGGCTTAATATGATGTTACTTATGCATTGTTACTTATGGTCATGTTGACTCACCTATCCCTTATTGGGAGGTACTACATGAGGATAGTTGATTATAATCTATTAGTTCTTCTTGGAAAGACCAATTATGATTCATGATGGATGTACATATAATGCTTTCTCTAAGAATAAGATCTTATTCGATTTATATATAGATAGGTTTTTACACCAATATCCCTTGTCAATATAATGATTGGGCCAACTATTGTGACTATGTTTATGGTCAAAATTTTATGCTCATTTTAAGGGATCTACACCACCATGTGGAGGACACAAACTGTCCCTTCACTATATGGACCACTATTTAGAATTTTCTAAAGATTCTATTGAGATTTATATCACTCCTTTTCCTCTGCATCTTAATTTCTCTTTGTAGATTATTTTACCTTTTACTCCTACATTTATTTATTGTGATGAAAAATTATTGATTGAATATGCTCTTTTTTATATAAAATAACCACTACAAGACAAGATTTTCCTAGACATTAGCTATCTTATTACAGATTCTACATTTTTCATTGATAAGATGTTGATCTTCTAGATCTATCAAAAATTTTATCTTCAAAGGAATCTAATATTTTTAGTGAGAATACACTTATTTATAGCCTCAATGACTCATATGTTCTTGTGGATATTCATTCTATTGTTCTACAAGTTTCATTTATAGTCGAGTCTTTAGTTTTATGGGTTATTGACCCATGCTCTCCTCTTTACATGGGATTTATTTCAATGAATGTTCCATGCCCTTATTATAACAAGTATAACTCAATGGAATTACATTTATTTCTTATGCATGCTATTTTAAGACCTATGCTAGATTTTAGTTTTTGAAATTACTCAAAGATATTTATACTTTTGCCTTCATCTTCCATTATGGAATGAGCATAATTTTAGTACACTCATCATGTTCTTCCTACTGAAAAGGAAAGAAACACTATTCAGTGAAGATAAAACTTATTAATTTTTTAGGCAAAGGATCTCATCATCGACCTTGGTCACTTTGTGAGATATAGAATAGGCAACTTTAGCATCTCCTATGGGGATTTCTTAGTTATCTATTTATTATGTACTTGGGTACCTCATTAGGCCTCATTTCTAGGATCCAATTATTATACCCACCTAAGCTATTCTTAAGTGGGGTGTTGGTGTATGATTTTCATCACTTTGTGATGTTTACCTACATGCTCTACTTAGCTTTCTTAGGTGTCACTTAGGTGTTTAATAAAGGTCATTGGGGAATATAATCCCACATTCATGAGTATGTGAGGGTATGCCTATCTTACACCTATATATGTACCATTCCTAAATATATTTTACTAATTAACCTAGAATATTGTTGCATTAAATTATTTTTCACACTAAGAAGTTTCATCCTTTCATATGTTCATGATTTCACTACAACATACAGTTTCATCTTCATGCATTCGACCTTATCCAGATATTGTCCCACTCTGAAAGCTAAAGTTTTCAAATTATGTTCACCTCCCCTGTTAAATATTGCAATATTTTACCCCAATGTGACATCAAATAAAAAACCAAAAAAAATTAAAAAAATTAAAAATTTGAGCCTCTCAATAAGTAAAATTAACCTATTTTTTTAATGTATGGATAGTTGATTAAATAAATTAATTATAAAGTAATTAATGGAGCATCGAAAGAGGAATCTCTATTTATATTAAAAAAAATACACTCAATTTTGTTGATTTCCTTTTTAGTTAATCTCGATACATTTATGGAGTTTGAATTTAATCTATCTTTAATTATTTAGACAAGTGGACCTTTTATTTAATTGGACATTATGACATGGACTGGGCTTGTGATGGATTTGAATGTAGGTGGAAAGAGTTACATTACCATTTATTTAAAATATTTTTATCTATTTTTAATTGAAGATTTTATGCTTCATAGTACTTAAAATTTAAGTTAAAAACATTTGAAGAGGTTTTTAAGCTTGTTTGGCATATAACATGTTATTTTTTCAATTGTGTCATTTGAATTCAGATAGAAAATTATATAATCGAGACAAATTTTTTTCAAATGATTTAATTTTTACTTATATTTAATTTAATTAGATATGTAAACCTTTTTTTTTACAAGGTAGGCTATGATTACCAATACAATTTAAACTAACATACACATCCTAATTTACACAAGCTTTAAGATCTAATTATATTTAATTAATTAGATATGTAAACCTTTTATTTATAATCTAAGCTATGATTACCAATAAAATTTAAACTAGCATACATATGTTTGATTAATATATGTAAAATAGGTCAAATGATAGCATTATCAAGGCACCTATATTATATTGAATTTATAACACAAGTTGAATAGATGTCTCAAGAATGATATTTCTTATTGTGTTTTACATAAACTTGTTTAATATATGTATGCTAGTTGAACCTATTACATCATAAGGTAAAATTAAATATTTATTGTTCACAAAAATAAATTTAACATATTTTTATATTCATTTTCATTTCATTTGATGTAATTAATAAAATTGAAAATAGAAAGTAACACAATATTGGTAAAACACATGCATGTGCATGCACACGTGCGCGCGCGCGCACACACACACACACTTAATTTTAGTATAGCAACATGTTTATGAAATTCAAACTTTATACATCTAATCCTCCAATGATTGAAGTCTTTGTTATTCATATTTTCTATTTTTAGATGGGCATAACTGTTGACCATTTTGGTCCTGTAGGCCAAAAGTTAGTATCCTTCTTTCCCTACTATTCTGAATCGTTAGTCTGGTCATGTACCCATCTTCTGCAAAATCCCCTTTTCTTTACAATAAGTCTTGTTCTTATAAAACATTGAAAGATCTAAGGACCTACAGGTTTCAATTTGGTATAAGACCTTTTCTCTTTGGGAAGTCAATCGCATAAGCCTTTTCAGCAAAGGAAATCACTCATTTTCAAAGGAGTTCAAGTCTCTTATAAAGCTTGAAGGTTAAGCAGCCCTTGCGGGGGGGGGCATGTGATGAGAAAAGTGGACCATTAAAAAAATTTCAAAGCGTAAATTTGGACTTGATTTAATCTTGTGGAGGATAGCTGGTCAAGGATCCCAAAAGGGACTTGCCCTTCAGGAAAAAAGACAAGGCAAAGATAGAAGAAAAAAAAGGGTGAATTTCTTTGGACAAAAAGTCTAAAGGAATTCCTTCAGACATTTTGTCTGAAGAAATTCACAAGGCAAGTCACCAAACAAGGAAAATTCTTTCAGAAGGAATTCAGTGGAAAAAATAACAAGACAAATCCTTCAGACAAAAGGTCTGAAGGAATTCCTTCAGACTTTTGTCTGCAGGAATTTACCCTAAGAGAAAGCTGACCGAAAGCAAGTGTTAAAACATGAAGGAACATTTCTTTTAGACAAAATGTTCAAAGGAATTCCTTTGGACATTTTGTTCAAAGAATGTGAGAACCAAAAAGAACCCAAAGGACCTTGAAGGGTACGTACCCTTGTTGGAGACTCTCGAATACCAAAAGGGACCTTTTTCCAAGCCCCAAAGGGACACCTTCCCTTCCAGAGGATTAAAAGATAAAGGCTCAGAGAAAAGGAAAAAGCTAAAGGAAAAAAATGACAAAGGGAAAAAGATGAAGGAAAGAAAGACGAAGAAATTTCCCAAGGAAGGTGATGGGCCCGCATACATCAAAATCTAGCATGAAAAACTAGTTGTTGGAGGTTCAAACACCCAGTGATGGGTGCATGAACGTCAAATTTAAGGTGGTGAAATAGCTATTAATTTTGAAATGCTAAAGGACAGGCCGCAAGTGAACTCAGTGACCTACCAAGAAGATAGCCCCGAGTGCTCACAAAGCCAGAAAAAGACAAAGCCATGAAGAGACAAAAATAACAAGGGAAGATGGGAAAAGTCTAGTTGGAAAAAGAAGATGTCGGCGAAAGGAGTTATTCTAGTGGTTGAAATATTCTCCGCTAAATGGTCATCAAGGAGTGCAAATAGTGAATGATGTAGCTTTTTTTTCCTCATTTTACATTAAAGAGTAGACAATCGCATAAGTCTTAAATAAGGGCAGCCTTGTCATTAAAATAATTGGGTGACCCATGCTTCTCAAATAGCATTTAATACATTTTAATCACTAAAGTCAAGATTGGTGACTACACAACATGGTTCTGTTAGGCCATTTCTACAAGGATGATATCAGCATCAGCAACTTCCTCTTCCCAAGGCATTCAACGTAGTATGGGTCATTTATTTTCCAAAAAGTACCAAAGTATTTTCCTAAAGGCTATATATTGTAATCTCTCATTTTGTAAAAGGATCTCTCAACTTGTATGGTGAAGCCCTACAGGATTTTACCTTGAATCAAGACATACCATTTTTACCTCCATTTTGAGTATGCACTTTTGCATATGTCTATGGTTTTGTCTGGTGTTAAGTCATTTTATTTCATGCTTTCACATAATGATTCTAGAAAGTCTAGTGTATTATGATTTATTCTTTTATATGTTAGCTAAAAGTGTCTACAACAAAGTATAGGTGCATGTGAATAGGCTGTTATAATGTGTCTTAGAACACCTCTAGTGGTTCTTCCTCCCTGTATCTCTAGATGACCCTAGCTCACTGATGCAGAAGAGTTTCTCATATCAAATGAAGTGTATATCAGCTTCTTCTTGGTGTAAAGTGTATGTCAAAGCTAAGTAGATCAACCATTTTTGGTGCATCACCATTTAGTTTAGGTTCTATTTTCAGTAATCCTTCTCTCTTTTCACCCCCCTCATTGTTAGCAGTAGGAAATCCAGGACCTTAGAGATGCATCAAAGGGAGCTAGCCCTTATCTAGAGATTCACCCCTCAGTTTTTCTAGACCCATAGGCAAGAGAGGAGTCTCCATTATGCCACGTGGAAGATAGAAGCTCAACCCTCTATCAAGGGTGTAATCCACAGCGTCAACAATAACTTAAATTAAATAGAAGTTATTGACAATATTTTTATTCTTCACTTTGACCTTGTCTAAAAAGTTTATTTAGTATAGCAATAATTCCATTTTTTTCCATAATAAATTTGATTGTGTTGTGCTTCCATATGAAGGATTATCCATTACAAGAGGAAACCATCCTAAATCTCCAATGAAAATCATACATCTTCCACTAAAGCACATATCAACATTTTATAAATTCTTGGCATAGTCAAGAATAAGTATTTTGAAGCATATTTTGACATATGAATCTCATATCTATAGTATAAATATACCTATCATATCACATTTATTCTTTATATTTGTAATATTTCTTGACACATAACATTTCATTTACCCATTTGTGGGATTTGAAATCAGATCAATTATCTTGTAAATGTATGTCCACACTAAAAATAGGTTGTTTTATATTTGAATATGCCATTTTCCCTTTTTTAGGATTTGAACTTAGATAAATTATAAATTTGTAAGGCATTCAAAATTATTTTCATTTATCGTATCTCTTCTCAAATAGAAATTTTTAAGATTACTTGACATCAAACATGCCATTTTCCCATTTTTGGGATTCAAATTTAGATTAAATAGAATTTGGTAAGGCACTGATAATTTTTTTAATTTATTTTAGCCTCAAGTAGAAGGTTCTAAGCTTGTTTGGCATAGAACATAACATTTTCAATTGATATACAACATACCATTTCCAAAAACTCATTGATATAAAACATACCATTTCCCCATTTTTTTTATTTGAGCTTTGATCAATTAGAATTTTTTAAGGCACTTTGAAATTTTTATTTTTATTTATTGTAGCTTCTCTCAAATAAATGTTTTTAAGCTCATTTGAAATATAACATACCATTTTCCCATTTTTTATATTCAAACTTAGATCAATTAGAATTTGGGAAGGTATTGAATTTTAATTTTCTTAAAAATTATTGTAGCCACTCAATCATAGCTTTTTAATCTTGTTTGACATTAAAAAAACACTCCTAAACATCATTGACATAGAACATACCAGTTTCCCATTTTTGGGATTCAAACATGGATCAATTAGAGTTTAATAAGGCACTTAGAAATTTTTATTTTTGTTTATTATTGCTGGTCTCAAATGATTTTTTTGAAATCTAACATGGCATTTGATCATTTTTGGGAATCTAACTTTGTAAGAAAATCATATATTTTTTTATTTATTGTAGCTTCTCAAGTAGTGGTTTTAAAGCTTACTTGACAAAGAACACAACTTTTCCATTTGACATAAAACATAACATTTACAAAATCTACTTAATATAAAACCTACCATTTCCCCATTTTCAGATCTATTAAAATTTGTTAGGGCATATAGGATTTTTTTTTGTTTAATTTAATGTAATCTCTATTAAGTAAAGGCTTTTAGGCTTGCTTGACATAGAACATGCTATTTGGACATTTGGTATGTTTTCAATAATTTTTGGCATATAACACATAAACCATTCCATTTTATTTTATTATTAATTTACTGTAGTCTCTCTCAAATAAGTTTTTTACACTTGCTTGGCATAGAACATACCATTTTCCCAATTTTTGTCTAATATTTATTTATTTATTGTAGCCTCTCTGAAGTGGATGTTTCTAATCTTGATTGACATATAGCATGAGACATTATGAGGATTTTAAGCTCTATTTAAAAATAATATTCCACTTTAAAAGGTTTTAAAACATGATTGGCATATAATATGATATTTTCCTACTTGTGGGATTTGAACATAGATCAATTAACTTGTAAATGTAACTCCAGACAAAAATATCAAGCCATTTATGGGATTATAACTCAAACCAATTGACGTGTAAATTTAAGTTAACAAAATAACATCAAACCAAGGTGCTTAATATTAATATTATAATAACCACTATTAAAAAATCATAATAATAAAATTAAAATATTTTTTTGATGTAAGGATAAAAGTAAGGGTTTTGAAAGGCCCTGTATCCCTGTACAATAGATAAATAGATATATTAATAAAGCTCACCATAAAATCTTTTTACAATAGAAAAATGAGGCAAAATGAAAAGCAAGCAAAAAGAAAACAACAAACCATCAAATTAGCCTTCAACCTTCCTTCAAATAATAATCCAGGATTAGTTAGTGAACATGGAGTAAATCAACTATCAAAACTATTTTAAAAATACACTACAATCTAGCCTTTAACCTTTAGAAACCCATCCAAAAGAGATCAACAAAACTATCAAAACCATATTTCTCCACCTCTATCTCATTTTTTAAAGCATAGGATCATATGAATTGGTGTAGAGGCCTTTTTGAGACTTCCCCTTTTTATTTCCTACAATATTGCAATCCTCCCTATCTCCAGGATATGATTATGGGTTAATAGGGATAAACACTACAATCGAATCAAATTCCTTGAAACTATCAAAAATAAATTATTTTCCTCTTGATAATAAAGCCATTGTTGTTATTGTCTTTTAATTTTGATGGTTTATCCCATTAGGTTTGTTAAACCTAATAGCTAAAGGATTCTCCCTCATTTTAGAGATAATTTGTTCTAGGATTGAAACTTATGAACGTGATTCTAAATCATCATTCTTGAGAGATGTCACTCCATCCACTATAAGTATTTTAGAAAGGGAATCCTTCCACCATAAATTTTCCCCATTTACTCTATCACTTATATAGGTTGATTCTAAGTGGTATGTCTCAAAAAAATTATGACAAAAAAAGGGTAACCTTCCTAATCTAAGGATTATTTGTAAGATCAATCTGCCATCTTTAGATAAATTATTGCTAGAATATTTTTGTAGATACCACTCCCAACTAGGATTTTAACAAATGTTAAGTGAGAAAAATTCAAAGTAGATAAACCTATCAATAGGTGTTCACCCAGAGTATGCCCTATAACTTTGAGGCAAGAATATGCACAAAACTAAAAATAAGATGTGGTAGTTGAACCCCAATAGGCTTAGTGTTGAAGGACTCAGTAAGGGGATTGAAAGATGAGAACTAGGGTTATAATACAAGGAGGTCCTAGCCCTAGGCTTGACACCCATCTATAACCACATTCTTATCCTCAATAAGGTAGAAAAAACTACAATAAAAAATCCCTTTACATAGGGGTAGATTTATAATTTACCTTGGAAAATGGGTTTCCATAATTATATTATCTAACCATTCATAACTATGAGACATGGGCAATAGCTATTAAACTTCTTGATCAATCCTATACTTATGTGGTAGTATTTTATTTGGAGCACCATATCAATTGCATCCCCATTGAAATTAATTGAAATGTATTTTTTCCCATATTCCAAGGGTTTAATCCATTCTTTATTGGATGACTCAGGATGAGAAAAAACATTAAAAAAAATATTGGGAGCCACATTATCATCCAAAGAAATCTATGTTGTGGGACCTGAATTTACTTGACTTCCTTTTTTCACCACCATCCAAACTATTTTATTGGTGAGGTTCACATCCTCCATTGCACCATTCAATGTTTTAGTCCTGATCAAAGCTTCCTTTGGCTTCCCTAACTCTCCCAAATTCAAGTCTTAACCATATTTGATCGATTTAAACTTCATCTAAGCATCATCCCTATCGTCACCTTATCACCTTGTAATTTCACTGCCTATTAGTTGCCTTATAACATTACCAATTGACCTGATCAAGAATGAAATCCTTACAGTTGGACAACCCATTAGATATTATCAAATATAATGTATATTTTTTATTTTTTAAATATAAATCAAATAAAAAAATTAATTAATTTATTAAATGTAAAAATATGAATAATAATAAAAATGGATCAAACACCAAAAAAAATCAACAATTGTAGATAAAATATGTAGAACATAACATTTCCACATTTTTAAAATTCAAACATGGATCAATCAAAATTTGTTAATGCTCTTAGAAATTTGTGTTTTCATTTATTTTAGCCTTTATCAAATTAAAGTCCTTAAACTTACTTAACATAGAATATGACTTTTAATTTTATGCATTCACAGTCCAAACAAAATGAACATTATAATGTTCTAGAATAATTGTGCTCTTGTATTTTGTATCAATATTTTAGATCACCATTTATGATCCTTCATCAAGAGAATATGATCTATGATTGAAAAAAAATAGATCACTTAAATGTTTTGGATAACAATGGTCACATAATGTATTAAATAGGAGGGTAGATTTTTCCAATATTGGTGTAAGATTTTTCTCATTATATAGTTTTACCCACATGGTCTAGTTAGCTTTATTAGGTGTCACTTAGGTGTTTAATAAAGGTTATTGAGGAATATAATCTGGCATTCATGATAATATGAGGATATTTCTATCTTCTACCTATATATGCACATTTCGTAGATCTATTTGAAAAAATAACCTTGAATTGTATTCCATTGAATGGTTTTACACATTGTGAAATTTCTTTATCTTATGTGTTCATGATTTCACTAATCAATATAGTTTAGCTTTGTGAATTTGATCTTGTTCAGATATCAATCCTCATGTTTAGACCACTTCGAAATGGTTTTAAAGTTTTTATAGTATCATAATGCCATAGACTCTATTATGAGATCTATAATTCTAACATGTTTAGTGTTTTTCATTGATTTCAGTTTTCAAGGGTTTGGTGGGGTCTCATGTAAATCCATTCAAACTATATCATTAAAGTACTCAAATGAAAAAAAATATATCTCATTTGAACCTAGAAGATACCAAAACCTTAGAAATAACTTTAAACATGATCCAATTATGAGACAATTAGTTTATGTCATTTTGGAGGGTTTAAACATTATTTTTTAAATTCTTCATAATTAGTACAATCTAGTGATCTAATGGAAAAACAATTTTTGGGGTTTTTTGGGTTTGTTGAAATACTTGGTGGGTCTCTACTATTTTGTATGGAAGATGTACTATGTTTTTAAGATATGATTTTTTATTTACAATTTTCTCATAATTTGTAGCCTTCCATAGATTTTATTTAATCAACATACTTTATCACCTAATGGTCATTCTATGGTGGAGAAACAAACTTCAGTGGATATTTCCTCCCTTTCAACACCTTTAGTAGATTTTGGCCCCTCAGTGGACATTTTAGGTTTGGTCAACATTTATCCCTACTTATGCACCTATCAGGTTCCACTAGCCCTATATGCATAATAGGTAGACTTCAATCCTGTGCATACACATAAAGTGATTTCTATGACACTTGATTACACACATAATATGTTCTACAACCCCTACTTGCACACATGACGAGATCTGACCTAGATACTTGCATTGATGATACATCGAGGCCTTATATTTGCACTAGCAATAGACTTTGGTAATTTTACTTGAATCGATGGAAAACTCTTATTATTTGCACTGATGATAGACTTTATCCATTCTACATACATTGATGATGGCATTCAACAAAATTACATAAACCAAAGATAGACTTTGCCCCCTAAAAATGCACACTGTGAATTGCACCCACCTTATTTGCATTAGAATGAAATCCAAAAAACTATGAAATTTAATCGAGTATAAAGTGAAATTATTAATTTGGAACATAGTGGTAAGTGACATCATCAAGTTGGAGCACTCACTAATTCCCTTAACCCCTGGTTATGGGAGTTTATTCCTTGGTCACAACCAACCCAAGGGGACTTAAATTTTCCATGAAAATTTGATTCAAATCTTTTACTAGCCAAAAAGATTCATATTGTAAGGTCAAGGTTTTTTTTAAGAATAATAAACACACATAATTTTCAACCTATAGGTCCTTTTCAAGTGCTATTTTATTTATAGTGCCAATTTTTTTGAGCTTTACATGTTTATGATATTTTTATGCCTTGTAAAATTGAACCTCTATTATTTCATTTTATTGCATTTATTATTTTATTTTACACACTTTAGTTACTTATTTATATGCATTAATTATGTATGTATATAAATATGTTGATTGTATATGCACTAAATATAAAGTGCCAACCTATGCAATATCATGGGAATTTAGTGAATATTTCAAAGATTACTCATTCGGACACATTTTTTATTGAGTCAAACATCCATCACATTGAGTGTGCATGGTTATTTTTTTTTCATGTTGAATAACCTATCTCTAATTGGGAGATACTAAATGAGGATAGTTGATTCTTCTCTAGTGGTTCTTTTTGGAAAGACCAATTATGCTTTATGACAGATGTACATGGAACACTTACTCAAAATAAGATCTCATTCCATTTTTAAATGGATAGATTTATGTCCCCACTAACCCTTGTCAATATAATGACTTGGATAACTCTTGTGACTATGTCTATGATAACTTATTGATGCATGTTTCATGGGATATACACCACCTTGTTGATCACACAATGTCCCTCCGTTATTAAGAGCACTCTTTAAACATTTTCAAATATCCTACTAATATTTATATCAGTCCTCATCCTTTTTTTATTGTCTCTTAAAATACTATTCTACTCTCTCCTCCTAATTCTATTTCCTGTGATGACACATTCATGATGGATAATACTCTTCCTATTATTGAGCCACCTCTATAGGATTCAATTCTTCCAAACCTTAGATATCTTATTTTAGATTCTACATTTGTTGTTATATAGGATGTTTCTCTTCTTGATCCATCATAGGTTTTCACTTCTAAGGAGTCTACTATTTTTAGTGAGATTACACTTATTGAGATCCTTGACAACTCACATGTTCCTGTGGATATTGATTCTATAGATATGCATGATTCATCTATAGTCAAGTCTAGTTTTGAGATTTATTGAACCATGCTATCCTCTTTACATGGGATTTCTTTTAGAAAATCTTCCACACCTTTCTTATAATAGGTTTACTTCAGTGTTATTGCATAAAATTCTTGTATATGATCTCACTACACCTATGCCATACTTTAGTTTTTGATAATACTTAGAGATATTTATATTTTTACCTTCATATTCCATTGTGGAAAGGGAATACTTTCAATACACTCATCATGTTCTTCCTTTTACAAAGGGAAGAAATAGTGTTCACTTTAGATGGAGCTTATTTAGTTTTTAGACAAAGGATCTCATCATAAACCTTGATCATTTTGTGAGCTCTAGTAAGGTCATTTTTTATTGGTGTAGACTTTTATCCCATTAGGTTTTATTTACACAGTGTATTTTAGCTTGCTTAGGTTATTCTAGGTCATTAATGAAAGTTTATCTCACATGCATGTTATTTTTGGGACATGTCTGAATTTCACTTGTAAATGTACCTTTCCTATTACTTTTATAGGTAATGTAAATATTATTTATACAAATTCTCTTTGGTAAGACAAGTTTCTTTTTCTTGAGGGTTTTAAAATTTTATACAAGTTCTCCATATAGGTTCACCATGCAATCTTCATTTTTGTAGTCATATAAAATGCTAAAATTGCTAACTTGAGTGTGGCTTGTGACACCCAACCCATTGGTCCCTCTTGCATGCTTTGATGACCCTTATAAACACATTTTTTATTATTTATAGTCATCTATATAATTTTGAGACCTACTTCTACCTCATCTAGGCTAAATTTCTCATGTTAGTTCCATTTTGTAGGTCATAAGCATGTAGGATAGGAGTGCTTAGGTTCGACTATAGCATTGGACCCTAGGGTGTCCCATTTCCAACGCTTTTTTCTAATCACATTTTAAGCTCAAATGACTATTTCCTTATTATTATTGTTCATTATGTTAGCCTATCATGAATACATTTAACCCATGACCAATATATCTCTATAAAACCCCATTCAAAGATCATTTATAACGGGTTGGAAAATATTACAAAAGTACACAAGAATACAAGTAAGACCACTAAGACAAATTTCCCTATTCTCTACATATAGCCATATAATATAGTACTAGTATATTCAAACCATCACACCAGTCCCTAGTCACCTCAAACACTCTTAATTTGGCATTTTTTCATTCACATAACACTATTGCACAAAGCACATCAAGTGCGATAACTACATATGGCTTGATCCCTCTTTAGAGTATCAATATGTAGGCAGCTTACCAATATAAGGGGTTTGGATACATGTTTAGTGGATCTTACACACACTAACCCCCACTATTTCTCAAGTTTTAGTCAAGCACTATGAAGGTCTAGGGTTGGAGATTAAATCAAATCTACAAGGATCTATATCGACACTCAAGATCTAAAATTTCATAAGCAAGCTCACAAACAGACAATGAACAAAACCTAGAAAAATCAAATCTATATGACCAATTTGTAAAATAGTGGTAGGACATGGACTATAGCATTGGACCCTAAAGTGTCCTATTTTTGGAGCTCTTGTCCTTTCACCAAATAAAATCTAGATCCTAGTTCATGACACTATCCCAATCCTGCATAGTCAGTTTCAACCTCTATCTCAACTATCTTAGTCAAGTTAAAGCTAAGTTGCATTTCTCCTTATTTACTGCTATTTTTAAAAATATATGAAAATCAAATAAATTATACAAATTAGTACTATAATTATTACAATATTATTTATTGATTTATTTTTTCCAGACCCTTAACTAAATTAGGAATAAAACTTCAATATTTCTAAAATAATTAAATCATTTAATGAACCCAACTTACTTTGTTTGTGCATAAAAACACTAAAAACCCTAGGGTAAATTCCTTCTTAATTTTTTACCTGCATATTTAAAGAAAAAATTCACATTAATTTTTAAAATTCCTTAGTAATTTTAAAATATATCATTTTAAAAAACCCTAGTTGCATATATAAGGTCCCTTTAAATCATAATTTTTCTAATTTTTTACCTACATATTTAAATTATAAATTCACATTAATTTTTAAAATTCATTAGTAATTTTTTTTAAAAACATTTTTCAAAACCCTAGTTGCATATACTAGGTCCCATTGCTTTTGAAGTATCACCTTACATGTTTGTGAGCTTCAGATCCTTTTTATGCATTTTATAGTTTGTTATTTTTAGGACTTTACATTTCCTATATTCATTACTTTCCTTCCATATTAATTTCCTTATTACAAATTATTACAAAAATTTTAATCAATTTTCAATTTTTTTCTTACTTTAACAATGGCCCAATACATTGGTTTTGATGAAATCAATAAAAGGGAACTTCAAGAAATATTAACTAAACACCCTAACATGTAAGATGATATGATTAAAATATTAAAAGAAGATAAACAAAAATAAAACAATAGTCAATCCTCTCAAACCATAGAACAATCAGTTGCAAATGACACTATGAGGGCAACTATGTCTCAACAACCCCTATAGTATCCCAACCTTCCTCTATGCCACCACCATCTATATATAGTACATATTTATCTCCTAATGTGGCTATCCTTGTGCAAGAGATAAAATCTATTCAATAATAGGTGTTACATCTTGAGCAAGGTGCTTATAGATGAACATAGGCTTTTGATTCTTTTTCTCTACTTCATACACCATTAGTATGTAATATTGCTTCTACACCCTTACCTCTAGGTTTTTTTCAACCCAATCTCACTTTATATGATGGAAAGGGTGATCTAGAGAAACACTTGAGATATTTTCACATAGCATGCTTGAACTATGTGCCAAATGATTGGCTACTAACTAAGTTATTTCCATGGAGTTTAAAGTATTATGATTTACAATGGTTCTATAGTCTACCAAATCAGTCGGTCAATGTATTTAATCTTTTAGCTCACATGTTCCCAGCTCATTTTAGCATTAACATTAGTGATAAGTTTTGGTATGCCCAAGTTACACAATACAAATAAAGGTCAAATAACCATCTCACAAATTATGTTCTTCGATACAAGACTATCTTGGCTAAGATGACTAGCCCCATGACTGATTAAGAGTTATAAGGTCTCTTCTAATAGAGTCTTCTACCAACATTTCATGAATCAATAATTTTCAAAATGTTCTCTTCCTTCACTGAGTTATGTCATACACTTAAGGAAAGGGAAGTCAAATTAATTTCAATGGGCAAACTCAAGTACATAAGCATATCATAAACAACAAACAAGAGTAACAACAAAGTCCCATACAAAGTAAAGGTCAATGATAGGAAGAGTCAAATTCATAATATAATTAATGCAACTTCAGAGCTCCCTCAATAAGTGGTTTTATCAGCACCTCTTTAGTGAATTTTTACCAATCTACCAGTATCTCTAGCTAGAGTTGTATAGTAGTTATTGGAATGTAATATCATGTCTCCCTCTTATTTGAGAAGTTGATCTAACAACACCTCTTTCATGGGGATATGATTAGAATGAATTTTTTCAATTTTCATAGGGCACCAAACCACATAAAAATAGATGCATCAGTTTGAAACACAAGATATATGACTTGATAAATGGAAATGTTATTGATCTTGGCACTCTAGTTGAGCCTCCTTAGTTAAAGAAAACATAGGACAAATCTTTGAAAATCTACTCAGATCCTTTCCCACAACATTATAAATAAGACACGAGTGATACATCAGGGGTTCATCATGAATATCATGCACATCCTCCACTAGCTACATATCAAAAACCTTTAGTTGAGTTACATCCTTTGAAGAACATAATTGGTGTATACAATTCTAGAGTTCTAGATAGACCTTTGATCTCCTTCTTAGATTAGGATATAGTTGAGGATGATTTGGATTATCATGCACTCTTTATCAGAGCTTACATTAATAATCATCCCATTCATAGTGTTCTAATATATAATGGATCTAGTGTGAACATGTGCACTATGACATTACTATAGCATTTATGATATTTAGAGAAGGATATCACCCCAACAAACATAATTATTAGTGGATTCATTAGGCACATACAATGTTCATTAGGTCAAATTGTACATCCTCTATATGTTGGTCCAACACATGTGGCCATACCATTTACTATTTTTCCCAATGTAGGAGTTTTCAATATGTTACTTGGTCGAATATGGATTTAGAAAATTTAAGTGATACCTTCTATAGTTCATAAATGTGTGAAATACATTCACGCTAATCAGGTTGTTACAGTTGGTGGAGTTTTGTATGAGTTATCACTCCCCATTACAGAGCCATCTACTACTTTGAAGTCATAATTTTTAGCTTCTCTACCAGTTATAGTTCTCCTTTTAGTTTATATTCAAAAATAGTCTAGGACTTCCTCGCTAGCATAGAGAGTTCATACACCTCCACGAATACCTCTTTTAAAGCAACCATAGTTTCAAAACTCTAGACAATTACCATCTACAATGTTCACACCTAAGGTAATATCATTTAGGTATCATGTCTTTACTCATAGAGAACATGTTTAGAGAGATCCTCTTGCAACCAGATGGGTCCCTAAAATCCCTATAGTTTCATCCACTTCTTATAGTTACAAGTGGACTCCACAATTAGTTTCCAACACAAAGATTTTAGAGCATTTATAACATATACAACTTTCAGAGCCATAGTCTGAGCCCTTCCATCATGATTCATGATCATGAATGATCCCTCTAACTAATATAGGACACCATGATAAGGAGTATCTAATGAGACTCATCGGTTAGTATCATCTCTCCTCATCCTTAAATTTACATAGTTTATTTTTTCTTACTTGTACATAGTTTCTAAGTATTTATTGTACATAGTCTCCTAAAAATTTATTGTACATAGCTTATATAAAAAATACTAAAAAATTTAAATATATCAAAAATCCAAAAACATTCAAATATATCAAAATACCAAAAAAAAATTAACATTTCAAAATACAAAAACATTCAGATAATTCAAAAACATAAAAAAGTTTCAATTGTATGCATTATCCATGCTTTACATTTCTACTACCATGCTAGACTTACCATTTTTGTTCTATGATATTGTATGTCAATTTATCTACATTACCATGCTTCAATTGATCTTGTTTGAGTGTGTGCAATGATACCTATATCCTGATTGATTCACTCTACCCATTGAAGGGACATCATACTTTTATATTCAAGACATACATCAATATATCTACCCATTAGGGGTATATTCTACATGACAACACAATACAAGTTATGTCCTTCCTACACCACACACTCTATTTATCATGTTGATCTACATTACTTAATAGCTTACATAGATTGCTCTATCAACATTCACTAGTTATAAAACTTGTGTATTTCTTAGCATATACCTAGTCTTGTAAACCATGATTTGCATACTTTCACTTTTTGATTTGATTAGTTACATGTGATTGTATTTCCAGTATATTACATGCCTTCCTTTCTTGTTTTGTGTAGCTAGATATGATTGAATTTCTTAGTTCCTATTTTTTCTCCTGTATGTGGCTTAGGACATTTGCCAATGTCCTTTGCTTATACTATTTTGTGTGCTTGTGGCCCTCATTCCATCCTTGATTATTTCCAATTTTGTGTATATGTGGAAATTTAACATGCTTTGTATGCTTGCATTTTAGTTTGACTGACATGTGCACATGTCCCTTATTTCCTTGGCCCCTTGGCCACTTATGTGTGCTTCTTTCTTCTTGCCTTGTGAGGTTGTTACTTGTTTTCTTCTCAACGATTTGCAATGCCATGATCCATATCATGCATTATCTTGCTTTCTTTTTTGTCATGATGGACATCATGTTCCATCCCTCTTTGGCAACTAACCCCTAACAATTAACATTTCTAGTTTCAATTAAGCACATTTAATATGCTATTATATTGTTATATCTATATATGCATACCCCTATTGATCTAATAATCTATAATAAAAACTATGTTATATATTGGGACATATTTTTTATTATCATTTCTCTATCATGTATTTCACAGCATAACACACTTGCAAGGCTCTTCCTTCTAAGCACAGTCATTGCAAGGTCTTCATTCCTACCCTCAAAAGAGAGGACAACAAACAAGGGATTTGTCATAGAGATCATAACTCTTATCGATAAAAAAGTCAATTTTTAGAACACTTAGAACATCAATCAGAGGCCAAATTAGGTAGAATAGACTAGAAAAATAGTGATGATCATAGAATAAGCATTAGATTCAACAAAGGATAACAACATTAGACATGTACAATAGCATTGGATACTAGGGTGTCCCATTTTTGGCACTCCTATCCAAACAACAATTTTTTTTTTAGAAATAGGTAGAAAGGTAAGCTTAGATACAATTTTGTTAGATATAGATAAGCTTAGATTCAAAAGTTTTAGTACAATTTTTCTTAGAGAATCTAGATATAGGGGGCATTATGCATGGCATGATGGCCCTTAATTTTATTTTCAAATTGGGTAGTTGGTATAGCTTCTAGATTAGAATCCATGTTATAGACACCAGTGATTGGGAGAAATGTGTGTGGCACATTTGACTTCTTTTATTTTCAAGTTTAGTATATTACCTAGGCATTTTCAGTAGGTGCATTCCTTATTTCATTAGTAGGTAGTTGGCATCATTTCAGAGTGGCTTTCATACAAATTGAATCCCCTCCTTTTAGAGTGTCCAAGATTAGCCTAATTTCTAGTGCACATTTGGCTATCTATGCCACATTATTAGATTTTAGAGCAGTCATGGGCTTTAGAAGCCATCTCATATGACACACATTCATACCAGTATCAGTTCATAGCTTCACTTAGTGGGCAATGATGGAGCCAAGGGTCTAGCTAGCCTTTGTATTCTTGAGCCACCTAATCAGAGGGATTGGACACATATTCCAAACATTGATTAACACACAAATTATCACATAGCTTCACCTCGTAGGTGATGATGGAGCTAAAGAGCCAACCTTTGCATTATTTAGCCACACTCATATAATTAAGCACTTAGCTTCATTCATGATATTACTCTTGGTAGATCACATATCTATCATTACTCAACATCATTTAGCATCAGTCAACATCACACATCTTTATGTACTTCACCCTGCAAGTAAGTTCAAGTATGCTTTCTACTTTTCATTTATCTTAGTATTTCATTTTGTTTCATCACTAGAATATAAAGGGGGGGAATGTAGTCATATAAAATTTCAAAATTGGTAGATTGAGTGTGGCTTGTGATACCCAACCCATAGGTTCCTCTTGCATGATCTCATGACACTTCTAGACACGTTTTTGTTTATTCCCAGTCATCTGTAGACTTTATAGACCTAATTCCAGCTCAACCAGGCTACATTACCATGCTAGTTCATCCCCCTAGGTCCTAATATTTTAGGATAGGAGCATTATACCATAGGGTGTCCCATTTCTAGTGATCCTACCTAATCACATTTTGAGTCTAGATGATTGTTTCCTTTCGATTCCTCTTCTTTATTGTGTTGGCCTAACACGAATACATTTAACCCATCACAAATATATCTCTATAAAATCTTATTCAAAGTTAATTTAGAAGGGGTTGGAAAATATTACAAAAGTAAGTGAGAATATGAGAAAGACCACTAAGACAAATTTCCCTATTCTCTACATACAACCATTCAATATAGCTACTAGCATATTCAAACCATCACATTAGTCCCTAGCCACCTCAAGCACTCTTAGTTTAGCATTTTTGCATCCACATAACACTATTACAAAAGCACATCAAGTGGAATAACTACATATGGATCGTTCCCTATTCATAGTATTAATATGTAGGTAGCATACCCACATAATGGGTGTGGATACACATTCAGTGCATCTTACACACAATAACCCCCCTCTTTCTTAAGTTTTATTCAAGCACTATGAAGTTCTAGGGTTAGGGATTAAATCAGCTCTACAAGGAGATCTATCGACATTCAAGATCCAAAATTTCATAAGTAGGTTCACATAGTGATAAAAGACAAAACATAGAAAACTTAGATCTTTATGACCAATTTGGATAATAGTGATAGGACCTAGACTATAGCATCAGACCCTGAAGTGTCCTATTTTTGGCACTCTTGTCTTTTCATGAAATGAAATCTAGATCCTAGTTCATGACACTATCCCAGTCTTACACAGTCAATTTTAGCCTCTGTCTCAACAATCTCAATCTAATTTTAAGATAAGTTGCATTTCTCTTCATTTACTACTATTTTTAGAAAGCTACAAAAATTAGATAAATTATACAAATCAGTACTCTAATTATTTCAATGTTATTTACTAATTTATTTATTTTAAACCCTTAAATAAATTAGAAATAAGACTCCAATATTCCCAAAATAGTTAAATCAGTTGTTTAGTTCATCTTAGTGTCATATGACATGTTATCAAATCCATTCTATTAGTTGTTTGTTATTTGAATCATGGTGAGATATGTTCATTTCATTCCTAATATTTTATTGATTTTAGTTTTCAAGGGTTTGGTGGGGTTTCTAAAAAACTCATGCAGATATTTATAACTGGTGTCTCCAAATGAAAAATAGACAACTCCATTTGATTCATAGGCTTCCAAAACCCTAGGATTCACTATAAACATGACCTAGTCTCATGACATCCATTTTCAAACATTATTTGAGGGTTTCAAGTAGTTTTCTTACTTTTTCACATTTTCATACCACTAAAGTCTTTAATAAAAATAGTTTCTATGTTTTTCTATGTTTTTTAGATTTCCAAGTGGGTCTTTTCCATTTATGCAAAAGGGTGAATCAATTTTTTTAGATCTAAGTTCATTTTGAAGGCTTATTCACTATTTTTGACTAGTTTAAATGACTTTTCTATAAAATTTAGGACTTAGAAAAATTTCAACTTATTTAGGCCCTCCTTTGCATGACTATATGGGTCATAATCACATGTACATTTTAGCACCTTCATCATCAAAAGGTCTGTCGGTCAAACCCTCTACCACATAATGATACACCATTCATACCTCACACATTTGTATGGCCTAAGGCCCAAGGCACAAACTAAGCCAACATGACCATAAACTTTACGTCATACCCTTGATGGGGCCCAAGGTCTTCTGACCCAACCACCAAATATGTGGTATTGTAAAATATATGTGTTTTCACTTTGTATCTTCATGTGGCCCAAGTCTTGATGGCCCCATCATCAAATTGGTGGTGATGTGAATCTAACCATCACATGATTAATCCTATATAGGTATACAAGTCCAAAGTACATCCTAATATCACAAGAGGATGCAAATGCAATATTGGACATAGTAATGGTACATCTAGATATTAATTTTAAGGCCAAGGACTCCTTATGACATGTGTGCAACCATCAAATATAAAATAGGTGTTTGTGACATTGTTCATGGCCAAATAAGGGACATTGTGGGAGTGACATCACTCCCCAAGTCACATCATAGTGCAACCTCACCATAACAATTATCCCCTTGGGAATATGATGTGGACACATGAGGTAAGCACACAACTTGGCCCTTATCCCTTTGTCATATGGAAATTAAGCCCATGGTCACTTCCAATAAAAAATACATAAATTTTGTTCAAGAGAGGCTTATGTCTTTTATTTTGAAAGTCGATGTATAAAATTTAATTGGGGAAGTTGATCAAAAAATTTACACCCTCTTTCCACCAAACTTTTAATATGAACAAATTTTTAAACATGCATAACTTTTGATCAGTAGCTCGGAATTGAGTGCCACCTTCAAAAGTGCTTGTTCTTTATGCTCTATGAAATGATGGTATTTTTGGGCCTTATACAACTACCTAAAATTTTCACATATTTTACCTCTTGGATGTATTATCAATAGAACCCAACATCTCTCCAGGTCATTGTACCTACACACTTACTACTTAATATGTATTCTTGGTTATGCCTAACATCTATACAAGTGTGATTGTATTTGAAACATTATGGGGGGTCATTACTGATAGTTGTGAGGAGGTATTATGTGGTGATGTGCATTTTATGGTATCTCTTCTATACATTCCTATTTAATAAATTTTGTTGACTCCTACACTTAATCCTCATTTGAACACATTCTCAGTTGTGCTCAACATCCTCTTCATGAGCATGCCTTATTTTAAGGGGCTCATTACAATTGTTTTGTGTAATTTTTCACTTCTTCAATGTCTTTCTTAGTCATGTTAGCTTCACTTAAGAGACACTTATGGGGGAATTTTATTCTCACTAGTGGTTCTTATTAGAAATACAAACTATTCTTTTTGGCATGCTTAGATGCAACACTTGATCATGAGACATAATTGTACTACATTTCTATATGTATATATTCCTACCTATTCTGACTCAAGTGAATTCAAGAGTGGTCTAACACTTCTAACAATGTTTTTATAACCTTACTATTACATGTTTCCATGGATCTTTGTTTCCATGTGGAACATACGTGTCCCTATACTATTTAGAGCATCCTATAGTCTTTTTTCAAATATCCTATTGAGATTTACATCACACATCCTCCTCTATTTCCTATTATCTCTTATAATACTAGTGTCCTGTTACCTCCCAATATTTCTTGTGATAACACATCCATGGTATACAATTCTCTTCATTTTGTTGATCCACCACTATAGGATGAGATTCTACCTAACCTCAACTATCCTACTATAGATTCTACTTCTTTCCTTATTTTAGATGTTGCTCTTGTAGAGACTTCATAGATTGGTATTTTATAGGAATCTATTTTTTCAGTGAGAGTACACCTTGTGAGATAATCAAAAAATCTTCTCTTCCTATGTATATTCAGTCTTTAGATCCATGTGATTCATTTGCATTATCTTCTTCAGCTTCAAGGGTTTTTTATTTTTGATCTTCACTTCACATGGACATTCCTTTTGTGAATGTTCCATACCATAATTTTTCATCATAATCACCTATACTTGATAATACTTATGATCCTAAGCATATCTTTGAGACTAAGGACTTCTCTTCTAGAACATACACCTAAAATATCTATGGGGACACACCTCCACCATCTCCTTGTCACCTTCTAGATATTGAGGAGTTATTCCCTAATCAACCTACCCCTCATCCACTTTAGAAATTATACTAATTCAAGACTTGTTAGACATTAGGTAATTTACTCCATAGGTACAAGGCATTCTAATATCTATTTTAGCCTCTGATTTCACTATACCATCATTGTATAGAGCATTCAACCCTCTTACTATGCATGAAGAGTATAATTCCTTGGTTAGAGTTCTACCAGGAACTTGGTTGACCCATTCCCTCTTCTAGAGAGATACACTCTTTATTGCACCTTCTTCTGATAGGTTCACTTAAGTGACATTACATTCAATGCTTATGCATGATCTTGCGAGACCTATGCCACACTTCAATATTAGACCCTACTCAGTGTGTTTTGTATTTTTACTCCATCTTCTACTATGGAATGGGAAAACTTCCAATACACCATTTGTGTTCTTCCTTTGATAAAGGGAATAAATTTTTTTGATATAGATGGAGCTTCTTTAGTCTTTAGGAAAAGGATCTCATTAGTGTCATTCATCATTTTATGATCTCTACTCTAGGTAACCTCAACACATTATATGGGGACTTATCATTTATCCTCTCTATCTGTGATTTTTCACTCTTACTTATGGATTAATTCTTAGTTATACATGACGTAATTAGAGCATGCACTACTTATCACTTTCCTCTATTTTTTGGAGGATTTTTGTTCCTATGGGTTTTCTTTTTTCCCCACCTTATGGGAGTTGCATTCTATTGTGGTACCTCATTAAGCCTTATTGTTGGGACCTTATTCTTTTACCTAGATAAGTTAATCTTAAGGGGGCTATTCTTGTAGAATTTTTTCACACTGGGTTCTATCTACATGATCTATTTTAGCTTGCTTAGGTTATTATATGTCATTAGTGAATGTTTATCCACATGCATGAGGATGTTTGGACATGTATATCTTTCACCTAGAAGTGTACCTTAACTATTTATTTTATGGTTAATGCAAATATTCTTTCTACAACTTCTCTTTGGTGAGACAAGATTGTTTCTCTTGAGGGTTTTAATATTTTACACAAGTTCTACATACAAGTTCACCATGTAAGATTCATTGCTCAGTTGATCTTGGAATCATCTAAGAGATTTGACATTTTCTATGGTGAATTCTTATTTATCTATTTTTTATGTACTTGGCTACCTCATTAGGTCTCATTTTTGGGACCCAATTCTTCTACCCACATGAGTTATGCTTAAGGGTGGGCATTGGTTTAGGATTTTCACAACTATGTGGTTTTACTTACATGGTCTAGTTAGATTTATTACATGTGACTAGGTGTTTAATAAGGGTCATTAATGAATATTATCCTACATTCATGAGGATGTGAGGACACATCTATATTCCACCTATATATGTATCTTTCATAAAGCTATCTAACTAATTAACATGAAATGTTATTGCATTGAATGTTTTTCCACATTATGAAGTTTATTCCTCTCATGTGTTCATGAGTTCACTACTCCATACAATTTCAACTTCATGCATTCGATCCTATTCAAATATTGATCTTCAAGTGTGTTCCACTTTGACAGCTAATGTTTTGAAATTGTGTCCACCTTTTTTGTTTAATATTGTAATATTTTACCCCAATGTGACATCAAATATGAAAGTAATTTTTTTTAAATATATTTATGTTTTGATCTCCTCAGTAGGGAAAATTAAACTAATTACATTTATTTATGGATATTTGATTAAGTAAATTAATTTTAAAGTAATAATTTGGTCAGTAATTAACTTAATACAATTGTAATGTTAATTACTATCATGATTAATATTTTATGTCAATATTATCTAATTCATGAGATATAAAATTAAAATTAAATTTGTAAATGTATATGATAACCTATATTAAATATTTTTGATAATAGGTCTCTGAGCATGACCTATCCCTAGGACCTCATCTTAATTAAGATTAAATGAGTATTTATTTCAATTGCTTCCATTAATTTTCCTTTATGCAATTCTTTTTCCATGGAGGTGATTCTTGTATATTAAATGCATATAGCATGTTTGGTTTCTCAAAAGTGTTTAGTAAGAGCTGAATTCTCTTTGTTTTCAATTCAAATATCATAAGCATTCTATTTTATTCTTGTGTGGATAGACCTTCCCATTTCCATGATGTAATGGATTCCATATGAGCATTAAACTATATGGAACACATTGTTTAATCGATTGTTCAATGGGTCTTTCATAGACTTTATAATCATGTAAACCTTTTAAATATAATGGAAGGTGGCTTGTATATTTTGATGTTTGCAAATTTTATCTATCTTGTTAGAAATACCTTCAACATATGGAATGAACACTATTGATCCACCATTTAGAGAAACTTATTATCTCAAATATGTCAATATTATCCTTAACATTTTTCACAACCCTAATAGATTGTCTTTCCATGTAATTGAAATTGTATTAAGTTAATTACTAACCAATTTATTAATTTATAATTAATTTATTTAATAAAATATCCACAAATATTTTTTAGGTTAATTTTTCCTATTGAGGGGCTCAAAATTTTAATTTGATTTAAGAATTTTTGGGTTTTTTATGACATCACATTGGGGTATAAGATTACAATGTTGAACATGGTAGGTAGAAAAAAATTCAAAACTTTGCCAATGGTTACACTTTTATTTAATACCTCAAGTGACCATTATTCTCTATATTGTCTAGGTGGAACATGTTTTATATTTAATCATAAATCTAATTCTTTTGATGAAGCATCACGGGTGATATTTTGAAATGTCAAGCAAAAATAGAGGAACATGTTATTCCAAAATGTTTTAATATTCATATAACATTAATTTATTTAGGCTCTCGAGTGGAGGTTTTAAAACTCACTTTACATAAAACATAAGATTTCCACTTGACATAGAGCATAAATTTTTTAAAGAAAACTTCTTGATAAACAACATATCATTTCCCCATTTTTGGGATTCCAACATTGATCATTTTTTTTAATTTAATGTGATCTATCTCAAATGGTATTTTTTAGGTCTGCTTGACATAGAACATGTGATTTGGCCATTTGGGAGGTTTTAAAGATTTTTTGGCATAAAGCACATAGAACAATCCATTTTACTTTATTTTTAATCTATTGATGTCTCTCTTTAAAACATTTTCTAAGTTTCCTTGACATAGAACATGCCATTTACCCATTTTTCCAATTGTTATGTAACATTTTTTTTATTGTAGCCTCCCTCAAATGGATGTTGATAAATTCCATGAAATTAATATGAAATGCACATGGGATCTAGGATGTACAATAACAAGAAAATAGTAAATGGACTACACAGATCAATGACTGATATAGATTTTAATGTGGAAAGACCTAAAAGAGGTAAAAAAACTAAAAGATTATTCATTATTGAGAAACCAATACAATCATAATACAAACTCCTCTCGATATCACTTATCTATTTTACACAAAAATCTTTTTCACGTGAAAATATATTAATTTTGAATGAATTTACAATAGGATTAAGACCCTATTTGTAATATTCAAGAAGGGAGGTGTCCATTGTGTAATAATGTGTCCATCTATCCTGATAACTCATTTAATTAAATTTGGTAATTATTAAATAAACATAACTTTATTATTTATTTTTATGAGGTTTTTACCTTGTCTTAATAAATAAGAACTATTATTATTTAATTATTTTACTAAGGCTAAGGGATTGTAATCCCACTTAGAATTAAATGTTATAACACTCCCCATTAATTCTAAGTGGGGATAAATATCATAATCATCTTGGAAAAAAGGAATTATACTTTGTACACAATTGAATATTTTTAAAAACTTCATCATGAAAAATATCACCTTTTGATTAAAAAAATGAATTATAATTCATAAACTACTCGAAAGTAAGTCTAGGCTAGCATGATAGTGAGACTACATCTAAATGTTTATCATGAATAATAAAAAGGCATATTTGGATCATTTTATAACATAATAACCTCCATTACAAAGTATGTTTTTAAATGTATTGGGGTACAAAATTAAAAATCCTAGATTAAGTTTACAATTACATAACTTCTACACAAATTTTACAATGCTTTAAAAAGATAACAAGTATAGAGAAAGAGAAGAAACACATGGCCATTAGGAGGTGGCATTGTTATGCACACTCCCCCTCAATCACAACTCTGAGAGGCCCAACATTACATGACACCAAGTGGTTTTGTGACTATGTTTGCAACTTATTCATCTATAGGATAGAACTATAAATCAATATAAACATTGAAAACATTATCTTGGATAAAATGCATGTGAACTTCAATATCTTTACTTTTATGGTGATGCACTAAATTTTTCACCATAGCTAGACAACTTTGGTTATCACAATGAAAGATGGTACTATGAAAACATATAAATTAATTTCTTTTAACAGCCTTCATAGCCACATGACTTTTTTGGAAACTTATTTTGAATGTTCTATTGGTTCTACACTTGAATTAGGGATTTAAATAACTAGTGCCACCTCACTATAGATATATTAGTCAGGGTATTTCAACTCCTACATAACCTTTTTCTTAGTTTCTACTCTATTAACATTTTAATATGAAACTGTTAGAGCCTTAGCATCTTATAAAGCTCCTACCTCTACATGTCTTCTAGTTGTAGCAATTTATACACTTATGGCCAAAACTTCCTCATCACCTTTAACAGGTGGAATCTCCTCTTTTGGGCCAATAATAGAGTAATCAATTATAAACATTGGTATAAGATCAAAGGATTAATAATTCCACCAAGTTGAAGCCTTTCTTTTGTTATAGTTCTTGCACTCAGAGGTCAAGGGTCTATTTTTAAAATACCTATGACATTGAAAATGTAGACCTTCATAGTATAGGGGTTGAGTACTTTAAAATTAGGTCAATAGAATCTAGAATATTATTGTAACTATCAATGATTACCAATATTCTTGTAAAGCTGGTGTGGGAGAGCATATCAGTGGCTTTGTTAACTTGATGGAAGTTACCTGGAGAGTTTCCTATTACCCTAAAGTAATGATTAGTATAAAAATAAAATGGGAAGATGAGCTAACTAGACCAGAATGTGTCTGGTGAAGAGAGATTCATTGAAGTGTTGAAACTTGGAAACCAAGGTTTTGTTAGGAATTGGTGCTAATCATAACTCCATTATTTGTCTAGGTTCAATTATTTGTATAAAATAAGATGAAAATAAACTATAAATAAACCTTATGAACTATAGTATAGGTCTATCTTACCTTTAAAGAGATGCTTCCATAGCTTGGATATCTAGGTGTTGAGATCCGAGAGGTTAGGTCAGATATTGTCAAACTAAGAGATTAATTCCCTATCTAAAAAATTTCTTTTATTTTCAAGAAATTATCTTAAATATTCTTTGTCAAAATATATGGAGGGGTTATATGAAACTAGATTGAGAGGATTCATCTCTAAATTTGAAATCTTTTAATAAGGATCATGATCTTTATATCTAATTACTTCCACGAAATTACTATGTTGGGGTAGATAGACCCCGAGGTCGGTGCATCAACTACTTCCTATGAGCCTGAATGTTATTTTATAGTCACCAAAAAAAAGGGTTAAATCTTAGACAAGATAATAATTTGTATATTGGTATCCACTTGGTTTTCATCATTTTGTTGACTATATTCATTCTACTATCTACTACCATTTGCCTTTTATTGTCCGAACGAGGAATTTCTAGGTGGAGAGTAGGAAAAGTAAGTTGGGTTACTATTATTATAAATATTATTAAACATTATTTTTAATGCTAATTAACATACCACATAATTTAAACCATATTTCATATAATTTTTAGACCTTATTCCACATAATTATGTCAAGAGATGTAAGTTATGGTGACACTAAGGGGAAAATCATTTGACGTCATTCTTGTGAAAGGAAAAACTTTAGTGGACATTATTTTATTACTTTAATTTTCAAAACAAAAGAGGAAGGTTCAATTATCCCATATTAAAAATCTAATTAATTTTTACAATACCACATATATGTTATGTTTCATTATAAAAAATAACTTTCAACTTTACATTGTGTGTAACTTTTGTCAAAGTTGAAACAATTTCTGGTGTCACTTACAATGATGTCTTAGATGATATCAAAAATAGTAATTCTGAATTTTGGAATAATAAAAACATATATGATCATAAAACATTGTTATAATACTCAAACAAAATTGGGATCTTCTAATTTAGGATGTGATTATTTTAATACCTACCACATAAAAATCTCAAATAATTTTCAAAATACCACCTATATTTTATATTTTAATATAAAAAAAACTTTTAACTTTGCCACAATATATAATTTTTATCCTTAAAGAAAAAGTTAGTGTGACGGACATGGCTAGTGTGGTCAATAAGAATAATAGTACTAATTTTAAGTCTAAGAATAACAAAGATGTATATTTTCATAGGACATATTTATATTACTCAAACAAGAATAACATATTTTGATTTGTTTGATTTGAATTTAAAGTAAAACCTTTATATTAATGTTTATAATACCACCAATATATTTTATTTTATTATACAAAATAACTTTTAATTTATAGTTGTCTTTAGTTTTTTTTTTCAAAAAATGTTTTTGGTGTCACCAACATGGATAGTGTTGGAAACAAGAATAATATTAATAATTTAAATTTTGAGAATAATAAAGACATATATGCTCATAAGATATTTATATATTACTCAAACCAAAATGCGATCTTTTGATTTATTTTATTTGAGTTGCACTAAATATTTTCTAGTAATTGTTAAAACACCACCTATACATTAAATTTAAATATCCAAAATAACTTTTAACTTTACCATTGTTTTTAACTTTTGTCTTTTCATAACACATTTTTGGGTGTCACCAACATGGCTAGTGTGGGAGATAAAAATAATAGTAGCAATTCTAAGTCTGAGAATAAGAAAGATGGATATGATCATAATACATTGTTATATTACTCAAACCAAAATAAGATCCTTTGATTTCTTTGATTTTAATTTAACATAAAACATTTATATTAATTTTCACAATAACACATATATTATATTTCAATATAAAAATTAATTTTTGACTTTACATATGTCTCTATTTTTTTAATATAAAATATAAATTATATTACAATATGATGATTATTAATCTCTTTTTGTTTTAAAATTTAGTGTTTCAATCACATGGTATTATAGGTATTAGACCCCATCTAATCATTTTTGTCACACCCCTAGCTATTCCAATCCTATTCTCACAAGTGTATTACCTAGGTTATTATTACCTACTTATATGTGTGGTGATTACTATCATGTGCCTATTTTTTATCTATTTTAAAATGACACTTATGTGCATTTTGATACATGTTTCATATATAATTTGATTTATTCATACTATAATGACATAATTTTCACATGGTATAATGATGGTAACTGATTACATCTTTCTATATACAATGATGCATTTAACTATTTTATTTTGACATTGATAATATATAGGTTATATTCTATCAGAAGGGAAATTTTTCCATTCTGACATAGCCATATATGTTGGACTAGGACAAAATTTAGGAACAATTAGATAGTGTTGAATTCATAAAGTGATATGGTGGATGACAAGAATAATAATTCAAAGTTTGAGATCAAAGACACATATGCTCATAAGAAATTGATATATTACTCAAACCAAAATGTAGTCTTTTGATTTATTATATTTGAATTGAACTAAATTTTTTATATTAATTGTTACAATACCACCTACATATTAAATTTAAATATACAAAATAACTTTTAAATTTACCATTGTTCATACCTTTCATCTTTTCATAACAAATTTTTGGGTGTCACTAACATGGCTAGTGTGGGAAACAAAAATAATAGTAGTAATTATAATTATGAGAATAACAAAGATGAATATGCTCATAATACATTCCTATATTACTAAAACCAAAATGGGATACTTTTATTTATTTGATTTTAATTTAGCATAAAACATTTTTTTTAATTTTTAAAATATCACATATATTATATTTTAATATAAAAAATAATTTTTGACTTTACATATGTCTCTATTTTTATCAATATAAAATATAGATTGTATTAGAATATGAAACTTTTATAATAATAATTAGTATCTTTTTTTTTAAATTGATTGTTTCAGTCACATGGTATCATAGATATTAGAACCCATATAATAATTGGTCTCTCACCCCTGGCTACTCAAATCTAGTTATCACAAGTGTATTACATAGGTTATTATTCCCTACTTATATGTGTGGTGATTACTATTGTGTGCCTAATTTTTATATCTATCTTGACATGACTCTTGTATGAATTATGATACATGTTTCATATATAATTTTATGATTTTTTCATATTATATTGTCATGATTTACACATTTTAGAATGAAGATAAGTGATTACATCTTTTTATATACAATGATGCATTTAACTATTTTGTTTTGAGATCAGTAATATACATGTTATATTATAGCATAAGGAAAATTTATCCATTCTCACATATGCATCTATGTCAGACTGGGCCACAATTGAGGAACAATTGGATAAATCTGAATTCATAAATAAATTACTTGTTTGTATTAGGAAAATCAAACATGAGCTAGAAGAAGCTTATTACTTAATGATTGAAAGATTACAATATTAACATTAACATCATTATCCATAATATATTTATGAAGGTAAATTATATAGGTGAAATATAGGCATGTCCTCACTTCCTCATGAATGTGGGATTATCTTTCAAAATGACCTAAAAAGATACCTAAGCAAGATAAATAAACATGTGTTGCAAAAAACCATTAAATGTAATAAAAACCTAGACTAACACCCCTCTTAAGTGTAGCTTAGATGGGTATTAGAATTTGATCCCAACATAAAGTCTTGATGAGGTACCCAAGTATAATAAAATTCCCCGAAAGGAGGATGCTAAATCTACCCAAACCCAAAGAAGAGCTTGTAAATTAAGATATTTGCTCTCAATGAATGGTTTGGTGAATATATCATCAATTTGATCCATTATCAAGATGTAGAGGAGATCAATGACTTTTTCATGGATAAGCTCCTAACTAAAATGCATATGAATCTCTATATGTTTGGTCTATTTATGGAGGACCATATCCTTTTAGATATGGATTATGCTTTGGTTGTCACAAAATATGATTATTGGTCATCAAAATTGGATGCCAAAATTAGTGAGAATCCTTTGAATCCAAATATCCTCAATGGAATCATTAGTACCTCCTTTATTTTTTCCCTCTATATAAGATAAATAAATAACATTCTAATTATATCTTGACTAACTAATCAATCCTAAACTGAGGGGAAAATTATAGCATGAAGTAGACTTATAATTTTGAGTATCACCAACTTAATACAGATTTGTATAAAAAATTAATTAAGCATCGATGCATTCCCCTTAGTGAATCTTGAAACTATGAGTGCCTTAAATGTAGCGAGGAATCATTTACTTTATATTTTAGCTGATATGGTTCCTACATAAATCTGAAGACCATGCACACTGCTTATGAAATATCATGTCTAGTGTGCATAAGGTAGATGAGACTACTAACAAGTTATTGATATGAAGTAGAATCAACCAAAATAAATGGACAATGAGCTTGAATATTCAAAATAGATAGAAAATGGGTCAGATCAAGCTTACAATCCACCATGTCAAACCATGAAATTAAATCAAGAGAATATTTATATTATGCAATAGATATCCTAGAGTCAAATAGATAAATTTCAATCCTAGTTTAGTAATGCAATAAACATAATTCAATCATTGAAAACCTATTAGACAAAGTAGATTTAACTACTAAGATTATGTATAAATAACTCCTTATAATCAATAGGTAATCCACATAGAAAACCAAAATCAAAAATGAATCATCTTGTCATAAAATGTAGACATTCAGATCAAAATGGTATTTGGTGAACCCAACCAAAAGAAGAAAAGAACCTATATTCACATACCAAACTCGATGAGATTGTTTGAGGCCATAGATAGATTTATAAAGTTTAAAAACTAATAAGGAATCTTCCAAAAATCCTTTAACTTTATCCATTTATATTTCCTCTTTAAGGTCACCATGAAGAAAGACACTCTTCACATCCATCTGAATAACATTCAAATGATGTGTTGTTGTAATGGCAAGAGTTAGTCAGATTGAATTAGTTTTGTTGACTAGGGTGAATGTCTTAGTATAGTCAATGTTAAGAACTTGATAAAAACCATATTCTACCAAAAATAATTTATTTGTCTATAGACCCATCTACTATAAATTTTGTTCAATAGATCTACCTATGTCGAACAAGTTTCTTCCCTTAGGAAGTGGGACTGAATCCCAAGTGTTGTTCCTCTACAAGGAACTATTTTCCTCATCCATAGTAGTTTCCCACTAAGGATTTATTGATTCCTTTTGAAATAATTATGCATTAGAAGTAGATGCATCGAAAGCATGTGGGGCATCTTAAAATTATGAACACGTTCACCTAGTGTCTAATGGAGATCCAAGCCATTGCATATCACTTTATAGCGTATTTCTATCCCAAATATTACAATTTTTTAGAGAGTCAAGAATATATTCTTGAATCTCTGAATATATTCTAGGAAAATGAGGGGGGAATCCTAATCACTACTCTCATCATCATAACTAGAAGAAGAATCTGGATCATCAAGAAGTTGTTTAAGTAGATTTGAATTATCATAAATGTCATCAAATTTTACTAAATCTAAGGAAGGGATAGAGATGTTGAGTTTGATGTTTCAATTACCCTCTTGAAAATAAACACTCCTCTCAAAAAATAAATCATAAGTAGTGGGATGGAGAAACCTTTATCCCTTAACACCATTAAGATATCCAATGAAGATGGAAGGTTGAATCTAAGGATCCATTGCCTTATGTTTCTGCTTGGGAATGTGGGCTATATAAAGAGATATAAACATTAAGAATTGATTTAATATGGGTTTATAACCACTAAAAACTTTAAATGGAGTGAATTGATTCAATTCTTTATGATGATCATGGTTTTGGATATAAAAATCATAGTTGATGGCCTCAGCCCAACACTCAGGTGCAAGGGACTTGGTTAATGATATATTGACCACCATTATCTATGAAAAAAATCTTGATGGATTTACTTGAATATTTCTCTATAAGAACCTTGAAGTCCTAAAAATGATCAAATAACTCATATTTATGATTAATAAGGTGTACCAAAGTATACCTTGAATAATTATCGATATAAGTATGCATGTATTTAGTCATGTTGAATGATCAGTTTTGAAGTGGACCATAAATGTGATTGTGGATAATCTCCAATATCTATTTATCTCTCTATGATTTTCCATTGTCATACTTCTCTTTAATATTATTACCAAGTATGAAACTCTTAAAAAATCCATCAAAAAACTTTCCTCATGGTAAATCTGAAACCATGTCATGATTACTGAGTTGCTCGAGGTAGTGATAGTTGAGATGGATAAATCGCTCATGCCATAATTTACTCACTATATCTGAATGAGTGATCAATGTAGTAGAGGGTTGATTAGGTGTAAAATGTGAGAAAGTATACAGTCATCATGGGTGATCTTATTTCCTAAATATAATATTAGAGTCAACAGTTTTTCCCTAATAACCATGAAATTAGGTTTGAACTCAACTCTCTTACATGAACTATTGTGTGTGATCTGATAAATAAATATTATATTAGTGGATAAAAAGGGAACACATAGAACATAATGAAACATCACATTATTAACTTAAATTGATACACTCTTAATAAATTTTATAGAAGTATCATCAACTAATAATATGGAATGCATAGAACAAGGCTCCAGGAATGATAACATGTCATGTGATGAATCCATGTAGTGCGATGCACTAGAATCAATATCTCATGTCAAACAACTCCAATAAGTGGTTTTCCCTTATATTTTCCATTTTTAATGTCTTTGGCCTTAGAATACTCTTGCACTAATGAAATATGATTTGATTAATCAAGGACATTGATATTATTCTTCTTGAGCATCTTAGTCAGTTGGTCAATCTACTTCTTCATGTATCTATATTCATCATGTCTATATTTCTCAAAATAGCCACATGTGTGTCATTCTTTCTTTGTTTCCTCATCTGAAGAGGATGAATATTTTGATGATTTTAACTTCGCATCATATTTTTGACCTTTTATTTTGTCTATTTCCTTCTTGTCATGCTTATTCTCCTTATTACTAGAAGTCTTTTGTTTGTCATGACTCATAATTAAAGTATATGACTAAAATGACTTTAGTGTATCCATTTAAATTAGTGTTTATTAATCTTGAGTCAAATTAATTTAAAATTAATCTTAGGATGACATGGTTCATGTAGTTATAATGGCATTATTGGTGGTGTGGAAGGTAGAAATGAAGATAGAACAATCAGAACCCAATTTGGAAAGGATGGAAAGAATCAATTGATCATCCTTATTTTCAATGTCACACATTTTCAACTATAACCTAAGTGATTTAAATCTTGTGAATAATTATTTTATCATATAAAAATAATCTAGGTTCAAAATTATGACCTCATTCTCCAACTCATGACGTCTTATGACATCTTAATCTCCAAAGAGTTTTTCCAATATGGTCTATAATTGATTTGGAGTAGTGAAGGATTCAATATGAAAGAGCAATTTGGGAGACATAAATAGGCACTGAATATTGTAGGCTTTATCACTTATATTTGACCACTTTAATTTTATTGCTTTAGGTGTAGGTTTTATTTACATACACATCATGATTTAGTGTAAGCCCTTGTTCTTCAAGAGGATTTGCACTTTGACTTTTCACTCGTGATAGTTGAAGCATGTAAAAACTAGAATTAAAATTAGATTCATGTTATATAAATCAAGTATGTCATCAAATTTGTGTGTTAAAATATGATATATGTAACCATAAATTTGTAAAGGATCAATTTTTTAATTAAAAATAATATCACCAATTCATAGAGCTAAAAAAACTCACAATTTTAAAAAAATTGTTCCTAAAATGGAGTTGTCAAATAAAAGTTATTGATGTTCTAATGTTTCTTTCTCACAAAAAATAATGATCTTCACTTTTCATAAATTTTAAATTTTTTGGTGTGTAAAATTTTGAGTTGAATTTTTTTTGGAATCAACTTCACCACAAAAGCCTTATGGCCCCTTGGAACAAAGTTATGTAATTTTGGGTTATAAACAACTAGGTGATTAAATCTAATATGACCAGGGGCTATAAAAATGACCAATTTTTTCAAATTAATTGTGTCTCACTTCACATGATTAAATTTGACACCCAAATATTTGTTATCAAAGTTTGGGTATCCCTATGCATTCATTATTGTTTTACCCCTCCTAAGTAGTTTTTGATTTTGTTGATTTCTCTTCCATATGGAAGTTTGATGTTAGGGTTTGGCATCAGAGATGAAGGGAATTCTTGCAAAAGGGTTTAGGACTACAAGTGCACCCAAATTTTTTTATGTTTGGATTATTTGAAATTTCCATAGCTTAATAATTGTGTCAGGGTTGTAGTGAGTAATTATAGTTCTTAGGGTTTTAAATTACTCGCATAGGGGATAATATTCATGTAGATAGAATGGAATAATTTAATAGTCAAAAGTATTGAGGTCAAGATTTTTTTACTACTCTAGTAGTTGATAAACTTGATGTTAGGATCATGGACTTATCCTATAGTCAATAATTTCAATGCTAGAATTTTCCATTGGGGATTCAGCCCACCTATGTAGCCATCAAGGTTGAGTGTCAAAGATCAAATATAGGTCCTTTCATGTGATAGAGATGGAGATGGGTCCTGTATTTTTAGGAATGTTATATTTTCCTACAATATGCATACATGTACATAAACTCTACCTACCATGAAATATACATGATATGATAAAGGTCTAAAAACCTAACCAAATACCCATTAAGGATATCCAAAAAATCATTCAAACACAAAAAAAAATTTCCCTTGAAAACTATAGATTGTATGGATTTGTATGAAATCACGAAAAAAACCTTGAAACCCTAAAAAATGGTAAGAATTGACTATCAAAAAACTAGGTCATGTTTATATCTGATCCTAGGGTTTTGACACCTTTTGAATTTGATGAAAAAGACCATTTTTCATGAAACCTACTAGATGAAATATGACTATTAGGACACACCTTTCTCTTGTTCTCTTTCGAAATCTAGATTAATAGAGGACCCTATAATAAGATCAAAATCTAGAAAAGAGTGTATTTACAATATACCAAGTCAAGAAATGGTAGATTTATGACATTTAAGATAAAACTCAATATTTCACGATATGAATAAATACATTTGTCTACTAAAAAATATATAACTAGGTTAGAGTGGGCCACAATCGAGGATCAATTGGATAGAGTTGAATGCACAAATAAATTACTTGTGTGTAGTAGTGAAATAAAAAATAACCAAAAGAAGCTTATTAATTAACCATTGAAATATTTACTTATTAAGATTAGCATCACTATCCATAAAATATTTAGGAAGGTATATTATATAGGTTAAAGATAAACATGTCATCACTTCATCATGAATATGGGATTATCTTTCACAATGATCTAAAAAGATACCTAAGCAAGCTAACTAAACATGTGTAAGTAAAAACCATTAAATGGAACAAAACCCCATACTAATAACTTATAGATCAATAAAACCATCTAAGAATATCTAAATACTGAGTTTCCTTATTTGAGTGGTTCCTAATCTATTTATATCCCTTTTTATCATGTACACATATTTTTAGTCTTTCGTAGACCTAAAATAATCTAAGTCTCTTAATCTCCTTAATGTTTTCCATAAATAGTAAATTTTAATATTTTAATCATACTATGTTATAGAATTTAGATGTATGTTATTTTTATATATGATATAATATGAATAATTCAAAATAGTTATGCTTGTTTAGGTTCATTAATCTAAAATTAGCTAAAACACACTTTTTAATGAAAAACTTGTATATTAAAAGAGAAAAATTAGGAACAAGAAGAAAAAAAAAAGGTTTTGTAATCCCATAATATTAGATGCAGGTCATATTATATCACTATTTACAATAGAGTATGTTGTACACAAGAGAATAGGTTGTTATAGATGAACTCACAACCAAAGGTTTTTGTTATGTAGGATAGGGTTTACATTGTAGTCCTTTCATCTTCGATTGTTATAATTAGACATCAACTCATTTTATATAGAATATGAGATTTTTTATTTCCATTGATGTTTGGCTCCAAACTTTTAATCTATAATTTTTTGTACCTAGAGGATTGTTTATTTTATTCACATAGTTTCTTCTTAAAAATTAGGTAAGAAATGAACTTTATGATAGGCTTGTAGATATGGTGACATTTTTAAGTTAATTAGAGGATATAATTATTTATCACATATTATTTGGACACATTTTTTTAGTTTATGGGCTTCCTTAATTTTCTCTTTCACCACTTATTCTTTTATGAAACTAAAGAAAAAAAGCTTGTGACCGAAATAAGTTAGAAAATAAGGCCTAAAATAGAGAAAACATGTGTTAATAAGATCTTAATATGAAATCATAATTTAAAAACACATAATTACCTTACAAAAATGTAATTTGACATCTAATACTAGTTTCTAACCAAAATTAGATGTCTACATAGAGATGTGATCTATATATTCTACCTTTAGTCTAAATGATTATATTTTTGGGAACCTCTTTGCTCAAAAGTTCATCATTATTATTGTACATATCACTAATTGGAGGATGGGTCCATGTAATGCCTAGGATATAGTAGGCATCAATAACCTTATAGTTTGAGGTTTCTATTGGCACATTTTAGAGGTTTTTGTACACCACCTCCATATATAAATAGATCAACGTATTTGTGAGGTGCATTGTGTTTGTCAAATTTGTTTTATGGAGTTTGAAATCAAAAATAATTTTATATTTAGATGATCTCTTTTCTATGAGATTAATGGATAATTATTGTGTCTCTTCAGATACATATTTAACTCTTTCGACCTTCATAGTTTATGAGGATCAAAGATGGTGGACCAATTTTTTTTAGTTGTTTTGTTTTTCACAACCGTTTAGATAGAGAACTTTCTTCCACAATGCTCTATAGTTTAGATAATTGTTTCTTTTATCCACTTTATTTATTCTACAAGATTGATTAAGAAACAATCTTGTGATAGGGGTGTAGGCAAAAGGAGATCTTTGAGGTATCAAAGGACATGAATTATTTTCATATATTTGTTTAGATACATGTTATTTAAAGTTTTTATAATTTCTATAGTTAATCTTACACTCATTATTCCTTACTTTATATTGTACTTTTTCAGTACTTTTGATCAACTTTAGACTTTTTAAATCCTATAAATAAACTTGAGTCTTTCATGAACATTCATATACTTGTATTATAATCTTATATTACCCACAAAAGATAATTTTAATGAGTCTTGGCATGTATGAAGAAGGTGCGAGTGGTGGCAATCTAAAATTTATATTTTTAAGGAGGTGTTGGGTTGCCCATTCATAATGTTTATGTGTATTTCTTTTAATGTGAAACATTAGTAAAGAATGGAATGGAATGGAATGGAATCCTTTTAAGGTCCATAATAATAGGTACCTTTATTATGGTTTTAAGTTAGATTAAAACATATGAGATCATTAAAAATGGGGGAAAATGCAAAAAAAAATCTGGTTGACTAAGCATATTTGACATGTACAACTATAGATCTAGCCAGATATTAACTCCTCCATCTTCTACATACGTATTGGGATCCTAATTTTAGTACATGTATTAATATTGGTCACATATAATCACATATATAACCATAAAAATGGACTCACCATATACCATGTTTTTGGTTTTCATTTACATTCATCTACTACTATGTATATTTCTATGTGGTTATGGCTATGAGGGAAAAGTAGACTTAGAGTGTATGCAAAGTGAAGGATACCATCTGGGAAAAGGGTTTAATTAAGAAATATATTTTATTGAATTTCTTATAAATTTAGATTACTTAAAGGCTAATTTATTTGTATTTAGGGCCTTTAGGTATGGTGGTTTTGATCTCACTACACCCAAGCTAGTCGATGGTGGGTATCCCCCCATAGGATCTAAATTTAGTAGAACATGAATATACATATATAATATATTTTTAGTATAAAAAAACCTTTTTGATATTCAAAATTTACACATTTGATCAACCTATGATTGAAGATTTTTTCATATCTTTTCTTTTCTCAACTCATTATCCACTATTCAATCTCTCAAACTAGTCATATGTGAAAGATGGTGAGACCATCAATCTATGTAATGATTTTAAATGTGATATATCGATAGATTTAAAAGCATATCTCTCTATGATTCCTACATCAATGGGGGCTTTGATAAGTGTTAAGAACTATGATTTATTAATTTTTAACATCTATGACATTTTAAAATGTAATTGACACACATGAACCATTTGTATAGGGGTAATTATAATTATAATTGGAATTACATAAAAAAAAGAATACCTATGTAGTTATAGAACTAAACCGTTACATATGTAGGTGTTTTAGGGGGTGTAAATCCTACTTTTTAGAAAATGATTCAAACATAATTGAGCATACTATTACCAAGAACAACATATTTCCATAAGTTTTTGCCGAACATCACTCTTGCACCATTAAAAATCAATGATTAGGCTTCCAATTGTTCATCATCTAATCAAGTAGCATGTTGATTCAATGTATATAATTTTATCTAATTATGTTGACACACATTTTCATTTGTTGCAAATAAATGTATATGTTTTTTAATGTCCTCATTTTCAATTGTTTCAAGTGAATCATATATTCTAGTCATTAAAAACCATTCATATTCAATGGATGGATGGGAATATCTTAGATTTATTATAAGTTGTTGAAACCATTTTTATTATTCACTTTGACCTTGTCATAAAAAAACATGTCTAGTGTAACAAAAATTATGAAAAAATGTATATAATAAATTTTCTTGTGTTATTTGTGAATATGAAGTATTTTCCATTAATAGAGGTAACCATTCCAAATCCCCAATGAAAATCATAGATATTCCACTAAAGCAAATATCGACATTTTATGGAAATGTTTGGAATAGATGATAATCAATATTTTGATGCACATTTTGGCTTATAAAGCCCATATCAATAATCAAAATATAATTTATTGGTTTGTCTCCTCTAGGGACTCTTAAGTTTTCTATTTTCTTGTGTAGGTCCTTTATAGTTCCGGTTCTAGTCAAAATATATCTAGCTTCTACCAAGGACACCTTTGTTCTTATTTTTATCACTTTTTCTTTTTTGGTTTTGTTGAGATTTGGTCCTATAAGAACCCCAAAGGATTTTTTCCATTAAGAGGGTGTTTAGGTAATTATATTCTTTATTGGTTCCCTTTGGTCATGGGGGTTTTAGCCTATTGAGTGGGAGATTTGGGCCTCTTTCTCTTCAATTCTAGGCTAGTTTCTAGTCTAGATAAAACTAGCTAGTTCCTCAACCAGTTAAATGTGGCTGCTACTTTGGTCATTTTTTTCTTGTTTTGATTGGGTCCTTTTTGTTTTCCTTTTGTGCTTCACCTTAATTTCTCTTTTTTAAGCTAGGGGGAGACCTAAACCTCCTAATGTGTTCAGGCTGGATTCCACTCTAGTTCAAAAATGGGTTAACCTTAATCTAAATAATCAAAGTATACTTATCATATCATATTTATTCTTGAGGTTTTTTAGATATAAAAAAAATAACTCCCTTCTATTGGGATTTGAAATCAGATATATTATAAAATGGTAATGAATTAGAATTAATTTTATTTATTGTATCTTCTCATAAATGGAGGGTTTTAAGCTTAATCAACATAGAAAATGCCTTTTTACCATTTTTGGGATTTAAAATTTGATTAATTAGAATTTTTTAAGGCACCCATAATTTTTTATATTTATTTTATCCTCTCAAGTTGAGGATTTTAAGCTTACTTGACTTATAACATAACATTTCCAAAACCTCCTTAATATAGAATATGCCATTTTTTTATTTCTAGGATTCAAACTTTGATGAATTAGAATTTAGTAATGAACTTTGAAAATTTTGTTTTATTTATAGCATCGTCTCTCAAAAGGTGGGATTTAAGCTCATTTGAATTAAAACATGCCATTTAACCATTTTTGGTATTCAAACTTAGAGCAATTAGAAATTGGTAACACATTCAGTTTTTTTTTTTTAAATTTATTGTAGCCTCTCAATCAAAAGTTTTTAAGAATGCTTGACATAGAAAAAATTACATTTGAAATAAAATATAAAATTCCATAACATCATCAACACATAACATACCATTTCCCCATTTTTATGATTCAAACTTGGATCAAGTAGAATTTATTAAGGCACTTATATGTTTTTGTTTTCATTTATTGTTTCCTCTCTCAAATGAAGGTTTTTTTATATTAATTGACATAGAACATAACATTTTAAAAAATATACTTAATATATAACATACCATTTTCGAAATTTTAGATCAAATATAATTTTTTAAGGAATATAATTTTTTAAAAAAATTTAATGCAACCTCTCGCATGTGATTGTTTTTAGGCTTGATTGACATAAAACATGCCATCTAGCCATTTGGGAGGTTTTCAATATTTGTTGGCATAGAAGACTCCATTTTAATTTATTGTTGTGTCTTCCAATAAGGGTTTTAATCTTGCTTGACATATAACATATCATTTACCTAGATTTTTTGTAACAATCTTATTTATTTATTATATTTTCTCACAAGTGGATATTTTAAAGCTTTATTGGCATATAACATGGAATATTTGGAGGGTTTTAAGCTTACCTAACATAGAATATACCATATTAAGAGGTTTTGAGGTTTGGCTTATAACATGTTATTTTCTTATTTTTTGGGATTTGAACTTGGATCAATTGACTTATAAATGTAAGTCCATAACAAAATACCAAGCCATTTTTGGGACTTAAACTTGGAACGATTAATGTTTAAATTTAGGTTAACAAAAAAAAAACCAAACCGAGGTGCTTTATAAGAATATGAGAATAAAAACTATATAAAAATTTATAATAATATAATTAAAATATTTTTTATGTAAGGGTAAAAGTATGGATTTTGAAAGGCCATGTAGCCTTATATAATGGAGGAAGAGATGTATTTAAAAATGTCACTAGAAAATCCTCTACCATCAAAAAATAAGTTTAAAAATAACATACGATAAACAAATAAATTCAAAATGATAAAACCACCCTTTAGCCTTTCTTGTACTAACAATTTAGGATCAGTTAGTAAACATGTAACAAAACAACTAGTAGAACTATTAAAAAATGGTATGCACTGAAACCTTCAACCTGGAATAACCACTTTAACAAAGATAAACAAAACTATAAAAACTATATCCCTCTACATTTTTCTTATTTTTTTAAAACATAAGATCATACTAATTATTATAGAGGTTTTTTTGAGATTGCTTTAGTTTATTTTGTACAATAGTCCTTTTTACTTATATTTAGGATCTAAATAATGGAAAAAGAGGATATACATTACAATCAAATCATCTTCCTTGAAACTATCAATAAAAGATTATTTTATTCTTGATAATAAATCCATTGGTTATGCTATAGTTTTTTCCTCAATGTGGTTAATCCCATTAGGGTTGTCAAACCTTGTAGCCAAAGGATCCTCCCTTATTTTAGATATAATTTATTCTGGGATTGAAACTTATAAACTTGGTTTTGAAGCATCATTCTCAATATTTGTAGCTCCATCCACTTTAAGTAGTTCTGAAATGGCATCCTTACACCATTAAGTATCCCCCTTTATTTTATCACTTATATAGGTTGATGCTAAGTAACATGTATCAAAACATCTATGAAAGTTGAAGGGTAACCCCTCGTAATATAGGGATTATTTGTAACATCAATCCTTGACATTTTGATCAATTATTGTTATAATATATATATATATATATATATATATATATATAAACTAATGTTATAGTAAAGGTTATTTGATAAAATCCAAAGTAGAGGAACCTATCCATAAGCACTCACCTAGAGTATCCTCTATGCCTTTGATGTACAAATCTACCCAAAACTAAAAGGATAGATGTAATATTCAAACCTAAATAGGCCTTATGCTAAAGGACTTGGTAAAGGGGTTGAAATATGGGAAACATGGTTTCAACAGAAGGATGTCTTGCCCCCAAGCCCAACATCCATCTAAAACCACATTCTTATCCTCAATAAGATCAAAAATTAAAATACAAAATCCATTTACATAGGGGTATATTTCCAATTTACCTTGAAAAATGGGTTATTGTACTTATGTTAGCTATCCATTTATATCTATGATAAATATCCAACATTTATTAAACCTACAAATCACTCTTACAATTATGAGGAAATATTTTATTTAGATAACCATATCAAGTGCCTCACCATGAAAAGTAACTAAAATGAATTTTTTTGTGGGTTCCAAGGGTTTAATCCCATGTTTAGTGGATGACCTAGGATGAAAAATAACCTCAAAAAATAATTTAGGATTCACATTATCCTGCCAAGGATTCTTGGTCATGGACCTTGACTCTTATTGACTTCCTTTTATCTCCACCATTTGAATTGGTGTCTTGGCAATGTCTATATCCTCTAGTGCACCATTCAAAGTTGTAGTCTGGATCGAAGATTTACGTGGTTCCCCTACCTTCATGTCCTAACCATATTCCATCCACTTAACATTATCCTATGGATATTCCACCACTAATTCCTTTTGATCACCTTATAACTTCATTAGCTACTAGTCTCTATCCAATGCCACCACATGGCTATTCACTGACATGAAACACTAGCATCCGAAGAACACATGGGATATTATCAAATCTAAAGAAAATTTTCAAAATAAAAATAATAATATAACTAAAATAAAAAAAAATTAATTAATTAATTAAATGCAAAAATATGAAAATTAAAAAAGGTTCAGACAATAAAAAAAATCAACAATTGTATATAAAAGACATAGAATAAAGCATTTCCCCATTTTTGAGGTTTAAATGTGGATCAATCACAACTTTTTAAAGATCTTAGAATTTTTATGTATTTATTGTATCCTCTCCCAAACAAGGTTTTTAAACTTTTTTGACATACAACATTTCATATATTTTATGCTCTTATAATTCATACAAAATGAATATTATAATTTTTTAGAATAATTATGTTCCCCTATTTTTTATCAATGTTTTAGATCACCATAAATGATTTTTCATCAGGATAATAGGATTTATTATGACAAAAAATCCTCACCACTTAAATAGTATAAATAAGAATGGTTACATGAGGTATTAAATTTGAGGGTAACTATTGGAAAAGTTTTGAAAATATGTCCACCTCCCCATTAAATATTGAAAGCTCATGTCGCATGTGAAATTAACTATGAAACCGCAAAATTTTTAAATAAAACTAAAACAAATTACCCCTCCATAGGTAAAAATAATTATTTTTAGGGATAGTTGATTAAATAAATTAATGATAAAGTAATAATTTGGTTCATAATTAATTTAATACAATTTTAATTACTATTACTATTATGATTAAATTTTTATCTCAAGATTAAATACTTGAAGATATATAAAATTAAAATTAAATTTAAAAATCTATATGATAACCTATCTTAATGTTGAATATAGGTATCCATGCATGACCTATCCCTAGGCCCTCATCTCTATTTAGATTGAAGGAGTGTTTACTTATTTCAATCGCTTCCCTTAATTTTCATTTATGGAATAATTTTTCCATAAAGATGACTCTAGCATCTTCAATGCTTATAGCATGTTTAGTTTTTCATGAGTACTTAATAGGATCTGACTTATCTTTCTTTTTAAGTTGAATATCAACCATATTTTCCTTGATTCTTGTGAAAATAGACCTTGATGTTTCCCTAATGTAAGGAAATCAATAGGATCATTCAAATATATAGATTTTGTTGTGTAATCTAGGTTTCATAAGGTCTTTCATAGACCCTACAACCATACACAATATTTTAATAGGAAGGAAAGTGGTTTGGATATTTTGGCATTTGAGAATTTTAGTTATATTGTTAGAAATACCTTCAATCTATGATAATAATGATATCAGGTCACTGTGTAAAGGATTTTTTTGTCTCTAATTGTTAATATTGAGATTGTTTTATATCCCTAGTAACAATTTTCATCGTGTAATTAAAATCAACACAAAAATTATATTAAGTTAATTAATATAATTTATTACTTTACATTTAATTTATTTAATCAAATATTCACAAATAATTTTTATAGTTTAATTTTCCATATTCAAGGACTAAAAAATTAATTTCATTTAAAAAAATTGCGTTTTGTATTTCATGTCACATTAGGGTACAAGGTTACAATATGTGGAGTGGGAGGTAAACATGAAATTTAACTTTTGCCTACACCAATTTCCTTAGTAATAACACCTGCAAGCATATTCTCTTCATTAGGTTGCACACCTTCAATTTGACACATCACAAATCATGTGTATGGTGGAATTGTTCCTCAAATTAGATTTAGAACACCACCTCCATGCTTTCCCATCAATAAGTCCATTATCTCTATCTAGGATGTGCATTTTGGATTTCGACAGATATTGGATTTAAGTCCCCTATATGAATACAAAGAGACTATGAAGAGATATTTGGATGGGTGTTTCCCCATGAATTAATGAACCACTAGTTGGGGAAAAAGAGGCAATTTATTTATATACAGTTTACATGAAGAAAAAAAATTAAAATTATTTTATCAAGAGGTGTAAGTGTAATCATCATGGGACTATAAATTTTATTAATTACAGAGCTCCCTAAGAGGATAAAAAAAAGGATGTTAAAAAATATAAGGGATATTTCAATTTCATAGCTTTTTTATATTAGCATAGGTCTTAAAAGACTAGTTTGGAGGCACTATATATTAAAACAGCCACCTAGATTCTCTAAAGTCAAAAGATTTTAATATCTTAAAAAATATATTTCAAATACAAAATAGATTAAAGTCTTTCATGAATGTTTATTTTATTTATTTCAATAGTAAATATTGAACACACTCACACCATTATGACTCTCCAGTGCAACTCAAATGCCACTATATGAAATATATTAGTGTACTATATGAATGAATTTTTAAATGATCTCATTGAATATTGGATTACCATTCATCTAAATGTTTTAGAATATATTCTTACCCACTATTTATTTACCTTTTATTAATTACAAAATGGACCTTCTATTTAATTTCAAAAATGCACATACTATTTTTGAGGGGGTCATTATTACAATGTAGTTTGAACATAGTAAAAAAATTGAAGCACTCTGATTAAAGGATGGGTTATCAAGATTTTAAATATTTCTAAACATTACTTTATTACTAATTGGGATACCAACTCATCTAGACCTTATTTCACATAATTACATAAAAAGATGTAACTTACAATGACATCAAGGTGGAAAACAATTTGATATCATTCCAGTGAAAGGGAAAAATGAAGTTGACATTATTTTATTAATTTTTATTTTTACAACAAAAGAGGGACATTTAATCTTCCCACATAGAAATCCCAATTAATTTTTACAATACCACCTATTTATTATGTTTCATTTTATAAAATAATGTTCAACTATACATTGTTTGTAACTATCATAGTAATTTTCTTCTATCACAGACAATGAAATTATGGGTGAAAATAATGATAGTATAACTCTAAATATGAGAAAAATGAAGAGATATACATGCTCATAATAAATTGTTATTTTACTCAAATAAAAAGTGATCTTTTGATTTAGGTTGACATTATTTTATTACCCACCACACAAAAATCTCCATTAATTTTTAAAATAACACCTATATATTATATTTAAATATAAAAATAAATTTTAAATTTACCATTGTTTGTAAAAATAGTTGTTTCACAACAAATTTTTGGTGTCGCTGATATGTCTAGTGCGAGTGACAAGAATAAGAGTAGTAATTCTACTTTTGAGAATAGAAAGGATTGATATGATCATAAAACATTATTATATTACTCAAATCAAAATGGGATATTTTTATTTATATTATTTGAATTGAACATAAAACCTTATTATAAATATTTACAATGCTACCTATATATTATATTTCAATAATTTACCATTGTCTATACTGTTGACAAGAACAACAAGCATGCAAATTATTTTATAAAGTGGTGTAAATGTAAGCATCATGGGACTATAAATTTTAATTATAGAAGATCTCCCTGGGAGGGTAAAACAAATAATGTTAAAAAATATAATGGCTATGTCAATTTGGTGGCTTATTCAGATTAGCATAGGTCTAAAAAGACTAGTTTACAAGCACCATATCTTGACACATCTACCTATATTATCCAAAGTATAAATATTTTAATATATTAACAATATATTTCAAATACAAAATAGATTACAATGTTTCATGAATGGGTTTGTTTAGTTATATTAGTAGTAAAAAGTGAACACACTCACACCAATACAAAATTCTAGTGCACTCTATATACCACTATAGGAACATATATCATTGTAATTATAATCACCTAAAATATCTTTAGGTTATCCATAGGCATATCCTTGAGCGTTAGACTTAAATTTTTATTCATTTTGCATACCAAAATCACCTAAAACCACTCAAGATAGTTCAAAAACTATCATCCCATATCCCAATCCAAATTTATAAGGAGTCATTCAAAAGGACATTAGCACCATATTTGGGACACTATAGCCACATGGTGTTGGTGTCCCCAACTAGGTGTTATTATCCTTAGCCCTAAATCTTCCCAATGAATAGTTTTTCAAATGTGTGCCACTCCTAAGGGAGGCATAAGTTTATTTTATTATCCACACAAGAAATAAAACCCTATAAGTACAAGTCTAATCCACCTCTATTGACTATATGCAAAATATATTCAAACAAAAGAAAAAGTTGTGAAAAATCAATATATTTTATCCCTATTCTACCTTAGTTTTTGCATACTACCATCAACAATAGACCTAAGTCTAGTTTTCAATAATTTCAAATCTCAAGCACATTCAAGGTATCCAAGGCTACTCTCATTCTAGCATTTACTTGAACATACATAAAGCACTAGGTGGGAGAACTACATCAGACTTGATCCATCCTTGGATAATTGGTATGTAAGAAACTCTTTACATAACAAGGTGTTGAGGATATCTATTCCATCCTACTATAACACCCAAAATTATTTCTAATCCCATACTTTCAAGGAGATTAGGTTTTTCACACTAAATCAAGTTTTCTAGGTATAACACAGAGCTATAAGTTTTGGTCATGCAAGAGTAAGACCTACAGAAATAGTCACAAGTGCTCCTAAAAAATTAGAATAACCCTAAAAAGGGAACATTAGCACCACATTGAGGACATTGCACATAAATGATGCTACTATCTAAACTTGGCACTACTATCCAGTGAAAAAAGGAGTACAAAAATCCTATTGATGATATAAAATAATTCCCAAATCTAAAATTTTGCAACCTAGATCATCCATGATAGTCACTTTCCATATAAGTATATATTTATGCCTATTTATTATTATTTTTATAAAGTCAAACAAAGTCAAAGGTCATAAAAAATTAGTAAATATTATTGCATCATTGTTTAACTAATTTAGACATCTCATCCCTTTAACCAAACACATGTGTAAAACTCTAAAATTTTAAATCATTTGGTGAACTTGTCTTACTTCAAATATTACATTAATCCCTAGATTGCATTGACCCAAATTTTGTGAAATAAATTTAAGGTTGAATACTTCTAAATTCCTAATTTTATTTAGATAGCCTAGCTAATTAGAATCAATTTTACATTATGGTTTCAATTAATTTTACATCTAATTTAAATTATTGCAAAAGAACCCCTACATTTAAAAACATGAATCCTAAATTCTCTTAGGGTTTGTATCCTTTTTTATCCAATTTTCACTAACTACTATTAATTATTCAAAATTAATATAATATATTGATGTAGCTCTATTTCAATTTATTTGTTATATGCCTTCTAAAAAATCTCTCTCTCTCTTCCCTTAAGAAGAAGTGTTCGACTAGGTGGTAATCCTATGGAGATTATTCAGATTCCATCTATTTGAATCTATAACAAAGAAAAGGAACCTATTACAACTCTATATATGAATCCTTCACACCTTGTTTATATGGAATTCAATGACAATGCATCTAAAGATGAAAAATATAATCAAGAATAATATCAGGTCCATACTGAGGATCAAGACACACTACCTCCACTCAATGATAGTGATATAGTTTTGAATAGGGACAAAGTCCTATAGGGATTCATAGATATAATTTGGGAACAACCACATGATCATGCACAAATTTTATAGGACATATTAGAAATCAAGAATAAGAACAATAATGGTTAGTGTTGACCAAATTTGACCTTACAGGTCAAATTGGGACCCCTATAGGTAAAAACATGAACTTTAGGTGTTTTTATGGGTCTAATATTTTATAATAGGGTGTATTATAATTATTTTGATGTTATTATATGTCATATTATCCTTGGTAATTATATGTTTTAATCCTTATGTCTTTTAGAGTCATTTTAGAGGTCATAACAAGAGTATTAAATGAGTTATATGGCCTCCTTGGGTAAAGTAAAGGTTTAAAATGGTGATTTCATGTTCCATGTGTAGTATTATGCCTTAATCAATTGTTTATAACTAAAAAGTGGTAATTTCTTCATAAGAAAGAGCAATTTTATTAGAAAAAGGATGAGTTTGGCACTTGTACAACCCATAATACAGTGTGATAGGTGGGATAAGGTCATGAGATAACTATGAAGCTTACTAAAACTCATTTTCATTATTTACATACTCTATAAGTGCCAAATTTTAGCTAAAACCATTCTAATCCTTCTTTACCCTTCTAGACACATAGAACCAGTTAGCAGGTTTATGCTTGGTACGACTAGTAGGGGAGTTTCCAAGAAAAATTATCCTAAGGGTGTATTCTACACTTAGCTAAATTTGATTTGATGTTTTTTTTTATAATAATGGTATCATGTGCTTTATAAACCATTGTTATGAAGTTGACCTATCCAATTTTCTTGCTAATATGTGCATCCTATAGGTTTTACTCTTGTTTGGATAAGTTCATAAAATATAAATATTGATGTTGATTTCAGATAATTTTATCTCTCTCCTCAAACACTCTCCATGCTTGGTTTAATTTTTCAAGATGTTTTCAAGATAAAATCATCTCAAGTTTACAAATTGGTCTCATTTGAAGATAATAGGTAGGTTTCCACCATTTTTAGGATATTCATGTTTTGATAGTGGTTTTTGAGGGTCAAGATAGGTTGGTTTACATTTCTTAAATGTCTTCTTAGTCACCTTCACCTTTAACCCACTTTTACCAAATCAATCTTCATGGAATTTTAGTCATATGCAACATATATAGCTAGGCAGCCATGAATGTACATCTATAGGTAGCTCTTGGAAGGATATCACATTGGAATAGATTTTTTGAGACTTGCTTCAATAAATTGATCATGATAAACATTAATTTGAATCAGTGTTAATGAGCTTAGGTTTTTTTATGAATCCATTCACTATGCACATTAGACCAATCCTACTCACCGCCTATATATAACTCAACATGTACCTACAAGTGCCTTCATTGGATTAATCATATAGAGAAGGAAATTTTGAGCTGAGAAAGGTTTTTATAATGAAATGAGTCTATTTAGAATCATTGGAAGATCTTATAACTCATTTTAATTTCATAAATCATGTATTCTACCAACTTACTCATCTTCACTGCATGTGGCTTAATAGAGAGCTAAGGAGAAATTTTGGAGCATTGAAAGAAGTGGTGGAACTCATGTTCAAGTCCCAGTGTGAATTAAAATCATAATAGACCTATTTCGATATATATATTTCTTAAAGGTGAAGGGTCACTCCTAAAGGTAATGACTATGTATTCAAGGATCAAATCCCTAAAATAAGAAAATAGAGGACTGAGCCATTTTGCCAAAGTCATAAAACAAGGTTTCTAAGCAATTTGTTGTATATAAATGACTAAACCTTGTATCTTCCATAAATTACAAGATATTTGAAAAATATGGAGGGTATATGACTAAGGGAAGATGGTTGTTCAAGGGCCTAAAGATGCACTTTTATGCACTATTTTCAGGGAATGACATCTACAGTTTTGAGCCCTAAAGAGACTTTCCACCTTAGGGTTTTAATGAAAACCATGTTTCATGATTGAATAGTTTTATATGGTTTAATATATAATTAAATACCTAAGGATAATTAATATAAGATAATATACTATGTTTTAGGCCCCACATACACCTACAAGTATGCCTAATTCTAAAATGATTGACCTACAACAGACTGCTAACCTCTGCATCACCCATAGTAGGGGCCTAAGCATAGAGGTATACAATTTATTTGATGTAAGGTGAATCCAAAATATTTTATAGTATATCCAAAATATCATGACACATATTCCACTATAAATTCACCTACAAGATCAGGCTTATCCCAACACAGTTCACTATGTTTGACTGTGACAATAGTAAGCAAGTTTGATGGTGTAAGCATTGGTAGTACATGAAGATGATAAAAATGGATCAAAGAAAATAAAAAATGAATACAAGGAGATATAAATTGGTATGTAAACATTTTACTCAAGCTTAAACATATAGGACTACCTACATGAACCCTCCCAAATAAGAAATATAGTTAGAGATGGAACTTAATCTTGTCTAAGCAAGGTGTATGGAAGATTATCTGAGAGGTTGGAGAGAAAAATTAAGATTGGAATCCATTAAATATGATAATTATGTTATATATCTCTCATTATATACATAGAATAGATAAGGGGCTCTAGACAGGTAATACATATTCCATATGATAGAAACACTGTGCACAATCTGCTTACCTATAGTCTGTCTTAGGTCTTTGAGGAATTGGAAGGTCAAATAATAATACCAAGGGATCAATTTTTTTTATATGGTCTCCATAATTTTGGTAATCCCATAAAATATGTGATTGGCCTGAGAACATAGTGGAAGTGCCCTCTATTTTGTCTCAGATACAGGGCAATCCCCTTATGCATAAACTCTACATTTTTTGAGAGAGGGAATGATCAAGTGAACCAGGAGATGTTTAGGCCTTTATAGGAGGTGTAATAATCTAGATAAAAGATATGAAAGCATGTGAAAATAATAAAATAAGGAGTAAATTCAACAAGGTGGTCTAGACCACAACAGTTACAATCAAGCCTAAAAGGTAGGGTTTTGTCATAGTGTTCAAATGGGAAGTCACTTACACTTATAGACTTAGATATGAATTATAACCTATTGGATCATGTTTATGGGATCATAAAAGAGGTTTTAAATCTCTTGTTTTTTATATAAATCATAAGGAAATAATTTTTGAGCTCAGAGACAACTCATGTAAAATGGAGAAACAAGCTCAATAGGAAAAGTTTGGTTGCTCATATATTCTTGGACACCTTGTGTGGAGACTCAAGAAGCTATGAATAGTTATATAGGGTCATAAAAAAAAAAATTGTGTAATCTAATTGATATTTTAATGTAAAATTTTCATGAAAAATGGCTAAGAGGGTAAAACAACCCTAAACTCACCAAAACCTTTGCTAGTGACTAGTTTGAGAAGATGGATTAGTTAGTCCACCCAAATGGCATAGTTTATCTATAATAATTATTGTATGATGTATGGTAATATTTTATGATACTCCTCATCCTTTTGTAATGTATGGAACTATATGGATAGGGTACAAAATAGGGTATTTTTAATAGTTTTGTGTGTTTTTTAAGTTTTAGGAGTATGAAGATGCAAATAATATGAGAGGAAATATTGATATTTAATATAACTCCCCATGTAAATTTAATTATTAATAAAAAATCCTAAGTATTCCTATAAGTAGCTTTATCTTAGCTAGTCGAAACTAGCATAATGGACATAATGGTGATAAGTGTGATAACTTCAAGTGGAAGCATTTTTACTATGTAACTAAGTAATATAATGCAATGTAAGGTCTTAAAACATTTTATTAACTCCCTTGAATATAATTTAATTTAAACCTAAATCAATTTTATAATCCAAGTGTGAAAGATGTGTGAAAGAGGAGTTTCTTTGACTACAGGTAGTGATGGCTCACTTTTAGAAGAATCCAGGTGATTAGGAATGCAACCAATGCATGGATAATCATGTATACAACCATTCCCTCTCATTAAAATCATTATACATGTCCCTAGTTAGTTTTGGGATGTTCAAATAGGGGTGAATAATGAAGGTAGTTTTCTTATGTAGAATGAGAATACCTATGTCACATTTCATGAGTTGCATTGTTTGAAGAGCCATTTGTCCTATTATAACTTGCATGTTATATCTCCTACTTCATTAATATGTATATGTAACTCTTTATCTCAAAATTAAAAGTTTCCTTGTGACCTTTGGAATTCTTCATTCGCTTCTCTTTCTCAAGTTCTAAAAGAACTAACCATTTTGGCTATTATATAGATGTTGCACTTGAGTATGGTGAAGCCCTACTCATTTTCATAGCATGGATCAATAAAGACTATTAATTTTACCTCTTATATGACTATTCATAATGTTTTCACTTCAGTTATTGATATTTATCAGTGATGATTATTATTTCCTTAGCATTGTTGTCTCATTCTCTCACCTATTTATAGCTTAAAATCTTCCTCTTGCAAAGTGTGTGAAGTCTTTAGTGAAGTGTCAAGGCTACATGAGTTAGTATATTAGAATAGTGTCATTATAGGCCTCTTATCTAATATTCCTAGATAAACATTAATCATAAACTCATAATGAAATACTAATGTGAGAAGATTCAAATTAGAGAAGTGTATGCCTAGTTAGTCTCTTGGTCTCATGTGTTCATGCAAATGGTAGTTGTCATCAATTATTTTGGTGTATCACCTCCTTTAGGATAGTTTGATTTTAGTTTTATCTCAATTTTCCTTGCAATCATAGGTGTAGTAGTGATCTAAAATTGGTACATCAAGGGATCTATCCCTATTTAGATATTCACCACATTCTTAGGTTACCCATAACCTAGAGGTGTTTAAATTATGCCACTTGGATGAGGATAGCTAAGAAATCTCCTCAAAGGGTGGAAATACAAGTTAAAATAATTTTTGGCATGCCTAGTGGGACTCATTATCCAAGAAGTTGAATTTTTTTAGGTGTTATATTTTAACACATTACCCTTTAGAGGCATCTATCAAAGTATCAATATTAACTCAAAAATTACAATAGTTGGTCAAGTAGCCTAGGTTTTCCTTTTGAATATTGTTAGTAATTTTTATTTGTGTTCTTGCTTCTTAATGAATTTCCATGGCTAGTATTGGTGTTGAGTATTATTTTACACAAGTTGGTGAGGTATCTTAATATTATGGCATTATCTATCATCCTTTGTATGATTTTATCAACCTTGTCATGATCCTTACTAGCTCCAATATGACCCTTAACAACCTTGTCATGACTTGTATTAGTCATATAACTATCCTTCTAAATACCTTGCTCCTTCTAGTCAACCTGGTTACTTATCTAATCAGTCCATTTCAACTTTTAAGAAAAATCTCTTGGGCTATGAGAGGTACATGATAGATCTTGACACATAAAGGGGACATGGTCTAGATATTCCTAGTCATCTCATTCATAATGTGAGAGATGCATTAGAGATGGTTAAAATAGAGTGGGCACCTATTAAGAGATAAAATTGGAAAAGGCTCACAAGTGAGATGCTAGATGTGAGTGGCCTAATTATATCTTTAGAAGATAAACTAATATTTTATGAGGAACATCTTCACCAAGTCTATCATCCCTCATATCCACCTCCATAAGATTGATATTTTTTCTAATTCACCCCTAATCATGAGCCAAATCAAGCTTATCAAATTCATATTTTTCCTAATCAATTAGAAGAGAGAGTTGAAAAGACAAACTTTGTTTTTGAAGCAAACCTTAATAGGAATATTGAGTTAGCCAATAAGTAGATGAATCAATCCATCTCATCAGCAAGGGAAGTGGAATTTAATCCCTTATTTATCTCTCCTATTACATTCACACCTTAAGATGAGACTCCTAGATATGAGATCCCAAGTTGGAGACAAGGTGGAAAATATAAGCCTAAGGAGATCCCAAGTTTCTTGAACACTTCAGCCACTCCTTACTTTACATCATTACCTCAAGTAGAGACTCTTAATACTAACATCCTAATATTGAGGAAGGTAGTGGAATCATGGGAAAATAAAGAGGGTATAATCCTTGATAAGGAGTGTGAAGTTGCGAAAGAACTTGATCCAATGGAAGCCCCTCCCACCCTTCCTCAAGAGATCTCTTGTTTTAAATATCAACCCTCTTATACTCCTTATCCTCATGAAGATGTCCATAAAATTCAAGAGAGAATTTTTCAAGATAACTTAGCCAAGCAAATTGAAGAGTTAGAGTTGAGAATGAAATTGTTGAGTCAAGGTGTGATGGAAAGTTTAAAACCAGAAAAAGATCATATGCCTAAACACACCCCATCTAAAATTCTTTAAGATAATGCTCAAACTAAATCAGATTTCAATTAAGTGATTTTAAAATGGAATAAAGAAAACCAAGCTACTTTATCCCATGTTTGCCTCCCCTTCCTCAATAACACCCAAAAGGATCCCTTGCAATTCATTCTCAATCTGATGTTGAGTTATATGTTTCACCTCCACCAACTAGTTCATATTTTACTCATCCTATCACCATTTTCATTGATGGACCTATGGGGTGGGAACCTAAAGAGGAGCATTTGGTTGATAAGAATTCAAAACTCTTTCTTGAAGAAAACATAGCTCCTTAGCAACCTCATTGGACTAGGTCACCTGGTTACAAGATGCCTAATCTTGGCATTACCAAGAAAGAGAAGTAAATTAAGGATATTGAAGCCCATTAGAACAAAAATCATATTATAATAGTTGATATACAACCTGAGAGTCCTTAAAAGTTTCCAAATTCCGAAGAAGAAATGAGTCCTTATGTTGAGTCTTCTTGTTGTCTTTATAATGAATAATGCCTTCCCTATGTCAAAGAAGAAAACTTGGATGAATTCCTTTTGGATTCTATATAAGAGGATTAAAGACATTATCTTGTTTTTCTCCTTTGTGATTCTGATCAAAGAGAAGATAGGGACTTATGGCAGTAGTTTGTAAGCATTTGTAATGATTTTGAGTCTCTCAAGGGGTATACAATTTATTTATAGATAATTAAAAGTGATGGTAATCAAGATGAAAATTTTAAATATATCAGAGATGATATAGATCAAATTTCACCTTGTCCTTTGAAGGTCAAAACAAGCTTCTATTGGCTTCAATCTTCCAAGGAACAAGAAACTACTACTCTTGAAATCATGCCTACAAAGAATATGCATGATGATCATGAGATGAAAAGCGGACAATAGTATGAGGTATTTGTAAAAGGATAAGAGGAATAAATTTACATTGGAAACCTATTTTAATATAGTCTTATTGAGATCATACCAAGTGAAGCACCAAAAAATAGATCTGATCTATCAAGTATCCAATCTAAAGAGCAACATGCCTGGCATTATGATTCATCTTATGAAGAAAGAGATTCAAGAAAGTTTCCTTCTTATCCTAGAATGGAATTATAATTAATTTATAGTTGTGCATATTTTTTTTTAAATTTTTTTTCCTAAGTGATTTGAGCACATGTGTGTCTTGTTAGTGTGTTTGCTTTACTTTATGTGTATCCTTTGTTTTGTGTGGTTGAGGTAATTAGTTGTCTTGTCTTGGTCAAAGCCTTATTGTTAAGTGTCATGTATTTTTGTTTTGTTGTATACATTATATGACTCCTCAAGCCCATGGATAAGATAAGGCTATTGATATTTAGCATAACAGGCATGATACCCCTATGACTCACCAATTTATTGACCAAATTTAACCTTAAAGGTCAAATTTAGGCCCCTATAGGTTAAAAAAATTGATATTTAGGTGCTTTTATGGGTCCAATATTTTGTATTAAGGTGTATTATAAGTATTTTTATTTCATTCCATGTTTTATTAGCCTCATTCATTAGTCATTTTAATCTTTATGTCTTTTAGAGACATTTTAGAGGTCATAAAAGGAGCATTAGATGAGTTATACAACCTCCTTAGGTAAATTTAAGGTTTAAAAAGGCTATTTCATGTTAAATGTGTCCTAATATGCCTTAATAAACTTATTCTAATTGAAAATTAGTAGGTTCTTTAGAAGAAAGATTAGTTTTTTTGGAAAAAAGAGGAGTTCGGCACTTGCACAACCCATAAGCGAGTGCAACACATGGGAGAAATTTATGAGATGACTCTATAGATTATTAATACTCATTTACATGCTTTAAATACTCTTAAAGTTTCTTTACCCTTTCTAGACACACAAAACCAATTAGTAGGTTTGTGCTTGGTATGGCTAGCAGGGGAGGTTTCAAGAAAAATGTTCCTAGGGGTATCTTATACACTTATTAATCTTCCATTTTATGTTTTGTTTCATAATAATGGTGTCTTATTATTTAACAACCATTCTTAATAAGTTGACTTATCTAATTTTATTGCTAATTTATGCATCCTATAGGTTTTGCTCTTGTTTGGATAAGTCCTTACAATCCCACTACTGATGTTGATTTCAATTGATTTTACCTCTCTCATCAAATGATTTACATTATTGGTTTATCATTTTAATATTTTTTCATGAATAAATCATCTCAGGTTTGTAGATTGGTCTCATTTAAAGTTGACATGCAGGTTTCAACCATTTATAGGATCTTCATGCTTTAATAGTGGTTTTTGAGGGTGAAGATAGGTTGTTTTACATGTTTTCAATGTCCTCTTGGTAACCTTCACCTTTCAACATATTTTCCTAGAGTAATCTTCATGAAATTACAATCATATATAAAATATACAGTTAGACAACCATGAATGTATGTCTATAGGAATCTCTTCGAAAGATATCACATTGGAATAGAGTTTTTGAGACTTGTTTCAATACCTTGATAGTTATAAATATTAATTTGAATAATTTTTAGGGATCTCATTTTTTCTCAAGAAACCATTCACTATGCACATTACAACAATCTTGCTCACTACCTGCATATAACTCAACATGCACCCACAGGTGCCCTCATTAGACTAATCATGTCTAGAAGGAGATTTTGAGTTAAGAAAGGTTTTGATAATGAAATTATTCTATTTGGATTCATTCAAATATATTAAAACTCATGTTAATCTCATAAATCATGTATTCTTCCAACTTACTCATCTTCACTACCTGTATGTACAAATGGCCACTTACAAGTGGCTTAACGAGGAGACAAGGAGTCATTTTAGAGAATGAAAACAACTAGTGGAACTCCTCTTGATGTGCTAGTTTTAATTAAGATCATAAAATACATATTTGGAAAGCTAGAATACTAGGCAAAGGTGAAATGTCACTCCCAAAGACAATGATTTTGTATTTAGGGATCAAATCCCTAAAACAAGAAAATAGATATCTAAGCCATTTTGCCAAAGTCTTAAAACAAAGTTTCTAAGAGCTTTAGGGTATATAAATGAATAAAACTTGTATCTTACATACATGATAATCACTATGAAAAATATGGAGGGAATATTACTAAGGATAGATTGTTGTTAGAAGACCTAAAGATGCACTTTTATGCACTATTTTCATGCAGTGACATCTACAATTTTGAGCCCCGAAGAGACTTTCCACCTCAAGGTTTTAATAAAAACAATGTTTCATTATTGGATGGTTCTATATGGTTTGAGATAGCATTAAATATCTAAGGATAATTTAGAGAGGATCATATACTATGTTTTAGTCCCCACATCCACCTATAGGTATGCCTAATTCCAAAATGACTCACCTACATTAGACTGTTAACCTCTACATCACCCATAATAGGGGGCCAAACATAGAGATATCAAATTTAGTTTATTTAACGTGACTCCCAAAGAGATCATAAAATATACAAAATATAATGACACATATTCCACTATAAATTCACTTATAGGATCACACTTATTTCAACATAGTTGATTATGTTTGACTATGACAACAGTAATCAAGTTTGATGGTGTAAGCATTGGTAGTAGATGAAGATGAGATAAATTGATCCAAAAAAATATCAAATGATTTTAATAAGATATAAATGGGTATATATACATTTTCCTCAAGCTTAAACATATAGGACTACCTATAGATACCGTCTAAAATAATAAATACAGTCAGAGATGGAACTCAATCTTTTTTAGGCAAGGTTTATAAAAGAGTATGTGAGAGGTTGGAGAGATAAATAAATATTTTAGTAATTAAAATATGATCATTATGGTATTATATATCTCTCATGATAGACATATAATATTGAAAGGGCTCTAGATAGGTAATACATATTATATATAATAGATACACTGTGCACAGTCTGCTTACCTACAGTTTATCTTGGGTCCTTGAGGAATTAGAAGGTAAAATCATAAGACCAAGGTCTGAAATTTGGTTTTGAGGGTCTCAATCACTTTTAAAATCTCCTGTAATATCATATTGGTATGAAAACTTTAGGGAAGTTCACATTGTTTTATCTTAGACAGAAGGCACACCCCTTATACATAGACTATAGTTTTTGAGAGAGGGAATGATTAGGTGAACCAGGAGATTTTTAGGCCTTTATAGGATGTGTAATAAGTTATATATAACCTAGGAAAACTTGTAAAACCAATCATAAAAATGATTAAATTCAACAAGGTGGTCTGGACCAGAAAGGTTACAATCAATCCTAAAAGGTAGGGTTTTGTCCTAGTGTCCAAATGGGAAGTCAGTTATACTTCTAGCCTTAAAAATGAATTATAAACTATTTGATAATGATTATGCGATCATAAAAAATATGATAAAACTATTTTTTTATATAAATCAAAAGGAATTTATTTTTGAGCTCAGAGACAACTCAGACCTATGTAAAGTGGAGAAACCAACTCAATAAGAGAAGTTTGGTTGCTCGTATCTTCTTGGACACCTTGCATGGAGACTCAAGAAGATATTAAAAGTTATATAGACTCATAAATAACCATTTTGTGGCATTTAATTTATATTTTAACATAAAATCTTCATGAACAATGGCTATGAGGGTAAAACATGCCTAAACTCACCAAAACCCTTGTTAGTGACCACTTTGAGAAGATGGAGCAGTTAGTACACCCAAATCAAATAATTTACCTATAATGAATATTTTATGTTATAGGGGACTCTTTTAGGATACTTACCATACTTTTGGACAATACACAACTATATGTATATATTACAAAATAGGGTAATTTTGATAGTTTTGTGTGTCTTTTTGGTTCTAAAAGGAGTCTAAAGATGCCAATCACACGGAAGGAAATATTGAGAATTAAGATAACTCCCCATGTCCATTTAATTCTATATAAAAAATCCTAAGTATCCCTAGAATTAGCTTCATCTCATCTAGTAAAAAATAGCATAGTGGACATAATGGTGAGAAGTGTGAGAACTTCAAGTGGAAGAATTTTTTAGGTATAAATAAGAAATATAAGGCCATGGAGTGTATTGACATATGTAAATCACTCAATTTAATTTATTATCATGGAAAAATAAATCCAATTTATAATCCAAGTGTGTAAGGTATGTGCAAGATGATTTTTTTTATTGTAGGTAGTGATGACTCACTTTCAAAGGAATCCATGTTATTATGAATACAACCAATGATTGGATAAGCATGTATGAAACCCTTTCATATTATTAAAATAACTATAATTTTCCATAGTTAGTTTTGGGATGTTCAAATATGGTTGAATGATGAATTAAATTTTCATGTGTAGAATGAGAACTCCTACACCACATTTCATGAGTTGCATAGTTTGGAGAGTTATTTGTCCTATCAAACCTTGCATGTCTATCTCTTAATTCATTATTTTGCACATTTAAGTAATTATCTTAGTAGTAAATGTGTCCTTGTGACCTTTATACTTCTTCCTTATCTTCTCTCTCTCAAGTTCTATAAGAACTAACCATTTTGGCTATTGTAAAGATGTTCCACCTGAGTATGGCAAAGCCCTGATCATTTACATACCATGGTCAATAAAGACTACTAATTTTAATTATTTTATGACTATTAATAGTGTGTTAACTTGAATTATTGATATTTATTTGTGATTATTTTTATTTATTTATCATTATTGTCTCATTCTCTCACCTATTTTTAGCTTGAAAGCTTCTTCTTGCAGGTCATGTGTAGTATCCAATGAAGTGTCAAGGTTAAGTGATTTAGTATATTAAAATGGTACCATTATATTCATATTATATAGTATTCCTATAATAAAAATTCATGACAAACTCATAATGAAATACTGATGTGAGAAGATTCATATTAGAGAAGGGTATCCCTAGTTAGTCTCTTCGTCTCATGTGTGACATGCAACTAGTTGGTAGTCATCAATTATTTTGGTGTATCACCTCCTTTAGGGTAGTTTATTTTTAGTTTATTTTTTCCAATTTCCTTGAAATCATAGGTTTATTAGTCATATAAAATGGTACATCAAGGGATCTAGCCTTATCTATATATTCATCTCATTCTTAAGCTATCCAAAACCAAGAGGTGTTTCATTTATGCCACATGGATGAGGAGAGTTAAGACATCTCCTCAAAGGGTGAAAATACAAGTGATAATAGTTAGTATTAAAAATCTATAGTTAATTATGTTTTTACACTTTTAGTTGAGCCCACTCAACCAACTCAGATAGTACAACCCAAGATTATTATTCAACCATTAATGATAGATACACCACTTACAGCTAGTTCTTTTCCTTTATATGTATAATCCCTTATTTATAGAGTTACTTATATGCAATCTATGGTGTTAAATATTAATCAAGGAGCATATAATCCATCACATTCCTTGTATTAAAACATTATCTTACGTACACCTTCATCACATCACATTGCTTCAACTCCTTTGTTGTAACAACCCTATTGGGTTTGACATAGAAACATGTGATTTTTTAAAAATTAAACACATACACCAAATATATATTACGCAATGAGAATATATAGAGACCCTAAGAAATACTCAAGGTGTGATGATATTAATAATAATAATACATCACATAATACTGATCTATAATACCATAAGAGTATATGTCTTAAAGAAAATATAGAAAGTAATAACATTAGGTCAACTACAATTGAAGCAAGTCTACAACCACCACTATAAAAGTAAAATAATAATGAATTAAAAATATTCATGACAAAATTAATTGATAATTATAATAAAATGCAATGTACATATAAGATACAATTTCTCCCCAGCTCATAGTTCTTGAAATCAAGTATTTGTGGCAATCTTAAGTGTCATCTCGATACGTAGTACTATCATGGGGAGGGAGAGCATCATCCAAGAAATTTTACACACCAAACATATACCAATGATCCCTCACACTAATACAATTATTAAATGTCCCTTCATTCATGGATGAATAGATTGTAATGACCTGAGAATCTAGAGAGGCAAGCAAGTACGTGTGTGTTGTATGATTTCTAAACTAAACTAAACATGCAGTGTATCACAAAAAATTGAATCTATTGTAATATATTGCACATACATGGAAATCATACTCATGAAATTATAATGTCTCACTAATCATACTTTGGCCAAAAAATTTATGAATAATAAATAATAACTATCTATATCAATCAAATTCATACACACCACTTGATCAGACTGCCTTTCTCTGTCATTGAGATATTAGTAACCCAGTGAAGTCCATCTCACTCCTTACTTTAAATCAACAATGCAAATTGGTAAAATATAATTCAACCATATGATTAATTTAATTTATAGCCTATTATCAAACACATCATATAACCTACTAAACATAGGAGTAATCCAAGCATACATGTTTTCTATCAAATGTATGAATGAATCATACATTATTTTTATCCCATACTAGAAATACTGACTAGAGTTTATACCACTCAAGTAAATACACATTCAAATGAAATTTTTAACTATGATAATTAGTTTCCAACATACTAAACCCTATGGTAACCCATATTACCATAGTTTAATATTCTAAGACATAACTACTAGTTTTACACAAACACTCATAATAAGGTAGTCATAACTACATGGAAATAAAAGCCTATATTTAAGAAATTAGATAAGATCATGAATGTAATACTTCCTATGGAACACATAATATTCAATCATGCAATTTTTTAGAACTCTCAAAGGTTATATGCACATGTACACAAAGTCTTACCAGTTATTAAAAAACATGTTAATCACAATAATAACCATCATTCATACATTAAATCAGTCAAGTATAGATATAAGTATAAACATAATAATTTATATATGTACATTTTGGGTATGATATACATTTATAATGTATTAATCTATGATATCCCATACTATCATAGTTCACAGCTACAAAAAGTCACATTACCCAACTTATGATTCCAAGAATCCATTTATCTATGCATATGATAACTAGTAAGCAAGTATGGGATTATACCACCTAGGTATACCTTAAAATTTAACTAAACACTAACATTACAAAGTAACATAACATATAAAAATGCATCATGATGCACCAATATATGCTATGTAATTTTAAACATTTGTAAATATTAACATAATCATGTACTACACGCAAGTACTCAATATATATCTAACAACCAATCAATCATTTGTGGAGAAATAAAGAACTCATAAACCTCTTATTACATTCATTTAAACATATCATTATGGTTTATAAAATACTATTTTAAATATGGTTGTTTTTTTGTTCCCACAGACACATTAAGACTTACTTCAACCAACCAAACATAAACAAGAAATTCTAAATTCATACAAAGTATAGAATATACATTTCTATAGTCTTAGGGTATTATTTACCTACCCTTATAATGTTCTAATATGTATATTTATTTAATATGGTTTAAAACCAAAGTACATAGCCCAAAAGTACTAATAGATACTAACATGTATGTTTATACCCATTTTCAAACACGATTAATATCCATAACACATAACTTATTATAATTCCAAATTCCATACAACTATTCTCATATAAAAAATGATCACAATATTATGATAAAGGCAGAATCTCACCTAAGGTGTATAGTGTCATCCATGTGGAAGGTACATATACAAATTAAAATCATCATCTCCTCACATGTGTAGCCCCTCAACTCAATGGGTCTAATCATGATCTTATAAATCCACATTCATTTCAAGGTAAGGGAATGCAATTATGTTAATTTTGATTTGATGGGTGTTTCAGATTATTCAATCCCTAGTTGTTTAGTCTATATCCAAAAATATTTGATCGATCCCTCCATTCATGTACTTACTACAACCATGGGCAATGACAAAGACCATTTAGAGCCAAATTCTTGAAAATAGGTTTGAAAATAGAAGAAGGTCTAGAAATAACTTAATATGGGGATGCTTATAGAGTTTATGGAGTGTATTACTGAGCACAATGCCATGGTGGTCTGAGATTTCATCATTGCATGGAAAAAATGGAAGGTCACTATGTAGGGTATTTCCATAAACATCTCTGATGAGTTTATTAGTGACACCTTAGGTATGCCATGTGCTAGCACTAAAGAATTCAAAGACTAGTCCAAGAAACTAGAATCCTTGCAACATTTCTTTCAAACTAATGACTTCATGCAAACTAAGAAGAAGGGCTTTCCTCATGTTGACTTGCCTCATTACTAGCCTAATGTCTACCTTCAAGTCAAGAGGTACATGACTTTAAAAGGTAAGTACACATTGATTTTCTCACACCATTTCCTATTGCTTAATCATTTCATTGGTTTTAAAATTATCCTCCCCTATTTCCTTCTCAAGTATTTGGAAATATTTATCCTTTTCCATTAGGTTAATGAAACTAACCCCATTTTCTATCAAGGCATTATCCTTCTACTTTTAAAACTTGGCTAGACCCTTCTAGGATAGAAGGTTCCCCCAAGAGGATCTTCCTCCAAGGAGAACTCCTTGGAGGACTACCTAGAAGAGGATCCTATAGAGGGATCCCACCCTCCTCCTAAATAATCTCCCCAAAATAACTTATCTAAATCCCCACATGATGACCTATCACCTAAGATATTGTTCATTCTAAATCCCAAAACCATCAATATTAGGTCTCCTACCACCTCAGATTGGAAGGGTAAGGGAATTGTAATAGAGGAATTTGAGAAAAATAAATAAATTTTGGAAAATTTCAATGTAAGGGTTCAATAAGTAGGATTCAACTTGGAAACATTAATACAAGACTAGAATGACCTTCACTGGGTGGTAGAGGCCACTATTTAGTCTTTTGTGAATTCTACCACCCCCCTCCCCAATCCCCTACTTTCAAATCCTCCAAGGTCTTGAAATCCCCCTAGGTTCCCCCAGGTGGGTCCCCTTAAAGCAAACCCCCTTATAGGTGAAAGGCAAGAAGAATCCTAGGATACTTTTTCCTATGGAACTTATTGAAGGTCCTAATAATCACACCCAAGGTGAGGTTTAAAAATACAAACCCAACATTCTGGTAAAAGATAGTTTTATCACTAAAGATACCTACAAGGGTCCCTCCACATAATCTAATTTTTTTTGTTTCTAGTTTTGTTTCAGTCTAGTCTTTATCTTATATTATTATTAGATGGTCCCTTTTCCAAATTCATATTAGATGGTGGAGTTTTATATTATTATAATGCCCAATTCCTGATAGGGGGTATGGGAGGGGAAACACCTCCTCCCACACCCCCCCCCCCCCACCGCCCCCAACACTTGCTTGGGTCACCATGTGGGTATAGGGAGAGGGGAGACCACATTTGGATCCCCCCTTGGTGGGGGTTTGGGGGAAGTGCCCATAAAGCAAAATTTTGTTAAAAATACTTTGTGAAATATTGTAATTTCATAGCAAATTTGGACCATTCACTATTAGGTCATAGATCTAATGGTATAAATTATGTTTGTGCATTTTTTACCTAATATTTAACCCACCTTTGATATGAGGGCATTGTAATCACAGTATCATACTATGTGTGAATGAAGAAGATATTTTAGTGGTTTTATTGTAAGTTTTTTCCTTCATTTTTTAGAATAAGTAATAATAAAAATTGGTTGTTTCTATGTGGACATAGCCCATATTTGGTGAACCACGTTAAATCTGTGTCTCTATTGTGTTGTGCTTTTTGCATTTTATTTCTATCTTTAATTCATTAATATTGGTCTATGTTATATATTCCTAACAATACCATTCCCGTTTCCTAATTCTCCCTTTCAAACAAATAGGTGTAGCCCGTTGATTTAAGGATTCTTTTTTCTCCTTTAATTATTTTTAATACATTTAATTATTTTTAGATTTTCTAAATTTTAATTATTTCTATTATTTTTTTTATTGTTTATTGTCTTTTCTATCTTTTTTCTCAATTTCAATGGAATTTATATTATTTTATATATTCTAATATGGAATGGTAAAATTCCATAGTTTTATTAAATTAAATTAACATCTAATATACTATAGCAATTTTAAACGACAATTTCAAAATTTATAAATAACCTATATTTTAAATCTACTTTTCCCAAAATTGTTCCTACCATCATTAATAACAAAACATGTTAAACATTAAAAATAATTAATTATGATATTTTACTTACTCTAGAAAACCATATAAATCAATGCTCCAAGACAGAAATAAACACACTATAAGCAATTACTTTTAATGCATTTCTACCATATGCTAACTATTAGGATGGGTTTTTCACCAGCTCTTTGTCAACCTTTGACGTCTATATCTATGTCACCATCTCTAATGATGATCTCCCTCTAACACACTCTAAGGGATGATTTATCCTACATCTACCTCACAACACACAGGTAATTAGATCATATCGTATGATAAACATATAATAATTATATAATTGAAATAATACATTAATATACTCAGATTGAAAATGCATACATTAAACTAATCATAGTAACAAATAATGTATCTAATCAATATTATATTATCCCATAACATCATAAATTTCAAGTTTAGTTAAAAATACCCAGATCTAAATTTTTCAATTATAGATATCCATGGATAATCTAGAAAGTTTGCTTGGTGAAGAATGAGAATGTAACATTTTTCATCTCATTTCATAGCACCCAAGATCACATTAGATGATTACAAGGGTGACCCATCACATCACCTCAGATCCTTTCAAGTATCATGCTTGGACTATGTGTCTAACAATTGGCTTCTTATGAAGCTATTTCCACACAATATCAAGGATTATGCCCTACAATGGTTTTATGATTTTCCTAACTAGTCTATTACAAAATTCAATAATTTAGTAGATATGTTCCTAGAACACTTCTATATCAAAATAAGTGATAAGATATCATTTTCACTAGTGGCATAACTAAATCAAAAGTCAAATGAGCCTATAGCTGATTATGTCTTATGATACAAGACAATCTTATCAAAATTGACTAGCCCCATGGCAAACAGAGAGCTTCAAGATATATTTAAATAGAGTCTAGTACCATCACTTAACAAAGTAACATTATTCAATAAGTTTCCTACATTTACCAATATGTTCCACATAGTTAATGAATGAAGGGCTAAGCTATTATCAATGGGAAAACTCAAGTATACAAGTGGATTAGATTCAACTATTAAGAGTAAAGATAAACCTCCGTAAAAGGTTAGGGCCATAGACAACAAAAGTGATAAAAATTCCATAGTCAAGATAGCCTCAGAGCCTTCTCCCAGATTAGTTTTATCATCTCCTTAGCATAGAGTATTCACTAATTTACCAAATTCACCAGCACGAGGTATATAACAACTATTAGAATGCAATGTCATATCTATTCCTCTTATTAAAGAAGTTGATATGACACAACCTCTTCCAAATATTTATGATTTAAATTCATTCTATTATTATCATAGGGTACTAGGACACATGATAAATAAATGCATTATCTTGAAGCACAAGATACAAGATCTCATTGAGGCAAACATTATTGCTATGGGCACATCCATAGAGGCACTAAAACAACAAATAAAGGAAAAGGAAGTTAAGATATTTTAAGATCATTTACCAAAGAATACAAATAACTAAGGGAATATCAGGTGTCTATTATATATATCAGGATCATCCACCACCAACTTCCTATCACACAACTATAAAATAAACACATCCCTTGCATAACATTATTGGCATGTATCACAATACACTGCCACCTAGACTACTTATCACATTTTTAGAATAGGATATTGTGGATGATGACATTGATTTAAATGTGATCTTCATATGAGCACATATAGACCACCATCCTATTCAAAATTTCATGGTTGATAATGAATCAAGCATATGCATGTGCACCATGACACTCTTACAACACTTGTGATACATAGAATGAGATATATTAGCTAAAGATATAATCATTAGTGGTTTCATTGGCCATATTCAGAGCTTCATTGAGAAGATTATGCTTCCATTATCAGTTGGACCCACACAAATAGCCACTTAGTTTCTAGTAGTACATAATATGGGTGTATTCGACATATTATTGGGTAGGCCATAGCTACAACAACTTCTTATCATCCCATCTATAATACACTAATGACTCAAGTATATATATGTTAAGTAGGTGGTTAAGAATGAAGGGGTCCCATATCAATATCCTCTTCCCAAACCAAAGGTAGTAAAATCATAGATTCCAATCACACTTCCAACACTAACATCATTTACATTTTTAGTACTACTAGATATTGCATGATTATTAGTTATAACAAATACTAGCTCTTATGCATACATCATAATATTCAATAGAGTCCTTATATCAAGCTATGTCTACTTCTACAATGTTTACATGCATGTATACTCTCCCTCAGAGATAATTACTAGAGATAGCATTGCATCATAGATACATCATAGATTACATAGGACCTTCATCTACTCATTTTATGTTGAGATGAGTTATATTGGGGTTTAGGGGTTCTTAAAATAGGGAAGATACATCACTTATAGATTTTAAATATAATAGATGGGTTCATAAGACCCCTAGAGTTAATAGTGCATCATAGTCAATGCCACAACATCATAGCATCATTACTCAGGTAGCTTCAAGTTCATAGTATACAACACACTAGATCATGAGTTCACAATTGCCCTTTCACACCACACGCATGATCATAGTTCCACTCTTTGACACAAGTCACAGTGATGGTGAGTCTCCCATGAGATTGATAGGTTATTATGGTTCCTACCCTTGTACATACTTCCTTTTGTCTCTCGCTCCTTGTATATATTTATATTCATGTGATTGTGTATAGATTATACTCAGAAAACACAAAAACATTATAATATGTTTGTTGACCAAATTTGACCATGTAGGTCAAATTTGGACACCTATAGGTAAAAACATGATTTTTATATGTTTTATGGGTCTAATATTTTTTCATTGGATATGTTATTTTCCATTTGATGTAATTTATGCCTTTTTAGCCTTAGTCATGGTCTAATTAGTTTATATGTCATTTTGAGTCACTTAGTAGGCATTTAGGGGTCATAAATGAAATTAGAATGGTTTTAAAGGTGTCCAAGTGCATTATTATTCTTTCAAACATCCAATAAGTTATATTTCCTATTAGGAGTGTTAGTCCCATTTGAATCTTGTAGGTTATTTTACTAAAATACAAGAAACCAATTGAAAAGGAGGAGTTTGTTACTTGTACGACACATAAGGGAGTGTGACATGTGGGAGAAGGTCATGTAATGTATATTCATCTTAATTATACTCATATAAACACTTTACATTATTTTTAAGTTATAAAAAGGTATAAAACTATTCTCCTCCTTCTTCACCTTTTCAGACACACAAAACTAGTCAATAGGTTTGTGCTTGGTATAGACAGCTGAAGAGGTTTTAGTTCAAAAAATTTTGCGAGGTTAAAATACACTAAGAGAGATAAATTTACATAAAAATATATTAAGTATTTCTCAAATGTGATTTATTAATCATCCCTAACAAATTGATTGTGTTTTTTTTCCTCACTATTTCATGCACCCTATAGGTTTTTCTCTTGTATGCATAATTTCATATAATATATTTGATAAGGTTGATTATAAATGATGTTGGATCTCTCATATAATGATAACCATGATTTATTTCACGTTTCAAGGTTTTTGGATAAGCCAAGTATCTCAAGTTGGAAGAGAAAGCACCATTTTATGTTGCAGGCAGATTTCCACTGTCTTCAGAATGTTCATGCTTTAATGGTTATAAATGGTTATGATAGTTTAATTTCAATTTTATCAATGTTATATTTATTCCATTCTCCTTTAAATATCACCTCTAAATCAACATTCTATGAGTTTGCTATCATAAACACCATATAGTCAATCTACTCTATAACTTTGTGCAAAGCTATGAAACACATTCGTGAAGGATATTAGAACATGAAAAAACAAGTTAAGCCCAAGTGACACTATAGAGAGCATGAGAATCCAAGCCTTAATATTCACATAGTCTTCCATCATTAATGAACATGTATAGGTATCTCATGAAGGCCAATAATGATTGAAAAGGAGTATATAAGATGATCAATGTTTTTGATAGTAAGATTATTCTATTTGGAAATTTTGTAAAATGACCAAACCTCTTTGAAACTAAAAAACCATGCACACTTATTATTGGTTCATCCATTGCTTGTACATTGGAATGTCCACCTAATGGTGGTAATAGCAGAGGTATGAAGGTACTTGTATGGAGGAGATTGAACATGTTAAAAACCTTCTTGATCCTATAGTATGTTATGTAGATCATGGAAAACCTATTTTCAGGGTTATATAGGTAAATGGAAGTGGAAACTAATATGATAACATGAGATGATTTTGTTTAGGGATCAAATCCCTAAAATTGTTAAAATAGAGGTATAGTCCCTTTTTTAGATTTCTGATACAAAGTTGCATTAAGTTATAGGACCTCCAAGTATAATTTTCTTCAATATCCCACATAGGTATATCAATTTTCAAAAGAAGAGACGTGTTTGAGTTAAGGAGGGTGGTTTTCAAGAGCCCTCAAATTTCTATTTGAACACTAAAATTCCAAATTGTTGTTTACAACAAGATGAATCAAAAACATTTATAGGCCCAATGAGTGGATTTGATGTTTGAGATTAAGCTAGAATATATTTTTTCACTAAGAAACACAATTTTTAGCAATATAATCATCAATTCATACATGGAGGATGGTTTACATTCATTAGTGGAAATGAGACAGTCTATACAAATGGGCTAGGCATAGTCACCTACAACCAACCTAAGGTACAAGTTTGAGAAGGTGTTTATTTCTTATGGACCTAGATCATATCTACCTATAGAATGATGTGGAAATTTTTGGTCAAAAATACCATTGGGATAAGTTTTTATATTGAGTTTTGATCATATAAACACCTACAAGTATCTTACCTATAGACTAGCCACCTAAAACTTTTTATATTTTCCATTAGAGGATGATTGAAAATTCCTAATATGATATCAATATGATTTATATCCTATTATGAGAGGAATATTCATCTATAAGGTGTCACTCTTTCCAACACATTTGATTGTGTTTGACTAAGAGAGGTAATGAGCATAAAAGGCAATGTTCTTAGCATTGGTATTGTACAAACATGAATTAATATCTAAAAGTTATTGATAGATGATATGGGAATGTTGTTAAAGTAACCATGAACTATTTTAAAGTTTAATCCATATAAGGTCACCTACAGGTGTCCCTCTAAAGTAAAGATAGTAAAAAAATTACACACAGTCTTGAACAGACAAAGAGTATGAGGAATATGTGAAAGTTTGGAGGGATAAATGAAATTTAGAACACATTAATCAAAATAATAATAGTTTTATGTCACTCTTAGGGTATATAAAAATCAAATAAGGTACCATAAACAAGAAATACATAGCTCATTCCTTAAATCTTGTAAACAGTCAGTTCTCCCACAGGTCTGTTTAGATTTAATGCATTTGGAGAGTCTAGATATCTGATAAAGATTTGAATTTTTTCATAGATAACTTCCATCACATGGATAATAATCTCAAATAATTAACTTGTCTGAGGGAATAGGGGAAGTAACCTCTATTTTGTATCAGATACAGGGTGCTTCATTTTGTATGCAATCCATGTATCTTTAAGAAATGGAGATAAATGATGGCCTAAGAGATGATAAAAAAATTAAATGAGGTGTGATAAGTTATAAAAAACCTATAAAAACATGAGAAACATATCAAAAAATAATGGAACCCAATAGGATGGTTTGGATTGTCAAATATGTAGACAAGTTTGTTAGGTTTGGAGAGGCCTAAAACCCCATTGGGGGTCCAACTTCACTCCCATCTCTTAGTGAGATTTATACCCTATTGGATAATGTTTATAAGATTAATTTATATATGCATGAGATATTTGAATTAAAAATAAGCCATGAATATGACATTTTTGGGCTTTAAGACATCTTAGGACTATGTAAATGGAGAAAAGAGCTCGATAAGGCAACTTTGAGTGCTCACATCATCTCTGAAGATTGGCATGGAGATCCAAGAAGCTTATATATGTTAAAAAGGGTCATAATAATTTATATTGTGAATTTTTTTTGTAATTATAATGTTTCCTCTTTATGAACAAAGTTTAAGAGCCTAAAGCACTCTAAACCCTCATAAACCTTGGTTAAGGTCATGATTAGAAAAATAAGGAAGGAGATGTATCCAAATGGACTAGAATGATTTGGGAAATTATATGAACCTACATGGGACTCTCTAGAGACCATTTATATCCATTTTATTTGAACCCTATCTATACGGATAGCATACAAAATTGCTTTTATTGACTATTTTATGCATTACACAGATTCTATAAGGTTTAAAGAGATGAAATAAAATTTGGGAGGAATATAGAGAATTTTTATAACTAATTATGGTAATTTAATGATTCATCAAAAATATTATGTGTGTTTACAAGTAGCTTCATCTCAGCCAATCAAAACTGGCACAGTGAACATGATGTTCAGAAGTGTGAGAACTACAAGTGGAAGCCTTTTTAAGGTTTACCTAAGTAATATAAGGCCATTAAAGGTATTTACATGTGTAATACACTCCATTTTATTTATTTTCATGAGAAATTAAAGCCATTTTTGAATCCAAGTGTGCAAGGTGTGTGAAAGAGGAATTTCTTTAACTACAGGGAGTGAGGGATCAATTTTAGAGGATTTCAGGTGATTAGGAATGTGACCAATGCATAGATAAGCATGTATGAAACCTTTACCTCTTATTCCAATGATAATACCTATCCCTAGTAAGTTTTGGGACGTTCCAATAGGGGTGAATGATGAGGACAACTTTTTGGGCTAGTAAAAAGAATTTCATGCCACCTTTCAAGAGTTTCATGCCTTGTATTGACACTTGTGATTTATTAAATTTACATGATCAATCTCACATTATCTTCTCATTAAAATATAACTCATTTTATCATATTGACACTTGTCCTTATGAAATTTGGGCTAATTTCTTCTCTTTTCTCTCTCATGTTTTATAAGAACTAGCCATTTTGGCCTTTGTAAAATATTCTCCATCTAATTATGGTGAATCCCTTATAATTTTCATGCCATGAATCAATAAAGACTATTCATTTTACCCCTTATATGACTATTCATAGTATGTTAGCTTGAATGATTGATCTTTCTTAGTAATGACTATTGTTTCATTGGCATTATTATCTAATTCTCTCACCTATTTGTAGCCTGAAAGCTTCTTCTTATAGGTCATATGATGTTTTATTTTAATTATTAAGGTTTAGTGAGTTAGTCTATTCAAATAGTGCCATTCTAGGCCTCTTTTCTACTCATTCTATCATAAACGTTCATCACAACCTCATAATGAAATAATGATGTGAGACAATTTAGATTAGAGAATTATATGCCTATTTAGTCTCTTTGTCTCATGTGTGACATGTAGTTGGTTGGTAGTCATCAATTGATTTGGTGTATAACCACCTTTAGGTTAGTTTAATTTCAATTTTGTCTCTCTTTCCCTTGAAACCATAGGTGGAGTAGTGATCTAAGAGATATACACCAAGGGAACTATCCCTATCTAGAGGTTTACCTCATTCTTAGGCTAACCACAACCTAGATGTGTTAAAATTATGCCACTTGGATGAGGAGAGATGATCCATATCCTCAAAGGGTGTAAATCCAAGAGAAAATAGTTTACGACACATCTAATAGGACTCATTATCCAATAAGTTGAAAGATTTTTGGTGTTATATTTTAATGCATCAACCTTCAGAGGCATCTATGGTTACTCTAAAGTTACATCAGCTAGTTAAGTAGCCTATGTTTTCCTTTTGAATATTTTTGGTAATTTATTTTTATGTTCTTTCTTCCCAATGAATTTCTATGGATATTTTTGGTGTTGAGTATTTATTTACACAAGTTGATGTGATACCTCAATCTTATTGCATTCACTATTAGCCTTTGTATGATTCTTATTAGCCTTTTTATGATCCCTACCAGATTCAATATGAACCTTATCAACCATGTCATTAATTGTATTAGTCTTATAATTAGCCTTATCAATATCTTGCTCCTCCTAGTCAACCTAGTCACTTATCAAATCAGTCCATTTCAACTTTTAAGAAAACTCTCTTGGGTTATGATAGGTACATGATAGATCTTGACACACAAAGGGGACATGGTCAAGATGATCCTAGTAATCTCATTCATGATGTGAGAGATGAATTAGACCTGGTTAAAACAGAGTGGGCACCTATTGAGAGAGTAAATTAGCAAAGGCTCACAAATGAGATGCTAGATGTGAGTGGTCTTGTTTCATCCTTAGAAGATGGGCTAAGAATTCATGAGGAATAGCCTAAAAAAGTATATCAACCCTTATATCCACCTCCCAAACATTGATATAAGTTATACTTGACCCCTACTCATGAAACCAATCAAGCTTATCAAAGTCATCTTTTTCCCAATCGAGTGGAAGATATAGTTGGAAATACAAACCTTATTTTTGAAGAAAACCTTGATAAGTAGATTGAGTTAGCCAATAATTAGACACATCAATACATCTCATAAATAGATTAAATTAAATATAATCCTTTATTTCTCTCTCCCATTATACCCCCACATCAAGAAGAGACTTCTAGATATGAAATCCCAAGTTGGAGACAAGGTGGAGAATGCAAACCTAAGGAGCTCACAAGTTTATTGAAAATTTCATTCACTCCTCAAATTACATCACTATGTAAATAAGAGAATCCTAATCCTAACATCCTAAGATGTAATAAGGTATTGGAATCATGGGAAAATAAAGGGGATAAAATCTTAGATACAGAGTTTGAAGTTGAGAAAGAGCTTGATCGTATGCAAGTCCATCCCACCCTTCCTCAAGAGACATATTATTTTCCATATCATTCCTATTTTACTCCTTGTACTCATGAATATGCCTATTAAATTCAATAGATAATTTTACAATATAATATATCCAAGTAAATTGAAGAGTTAGAGTCAATAATGAAATTGTTGAGTCAAGGTGTGATGGAAGTTTTAGAGCCAAAAGAAGATCATATACCTAAACACACCCCATATAACCTTCCTAAAGACAGTGCTCAAGATGAATAAAATTTCAATGAATTGATTGTAAATTTTAAGGAAGAAAGCCAAGATTTTTTATCCCAAGGTTTATTTCCCCCTCCTCAAGATGTCCTAAAATGATCCCCTATAATTCATTCTCAATCTGATGTTGAGTTCTATGTTACACCTCTACCAACCATTTTATCTTGTCCTAACCATATCATCCTTTTCCTTGATGGACCTATGGTGTGTAAACCTAAAGAGGAGAATTTGGTTGATAATAATTTATAAGTCTTTCTCAAATAAAACATAGATCCTTCATAGCCTCATTAGACTAGGTCACCTGATTATAAAATGCCTAGCATTGGTAATACTAAGAAGGAGAAATAAATTGTGGATCTTGTAGTCTTTGAGAAGCAAATTTAGGTTATATTATTTGAGATACAATTTGAGTTCCTTCAATAGGTTATAAATGCTAAATAAGAGGTGATTTCTTGTGTTGAATCTTCTGATTATGTTGATATTGAAGAATGCCTTCCTTGTGCCAAAGAAGATGAAATCATCATTGGTTCTTCCATTATTATCCTAGATATCATAGATGGGAAATTAAAAGTCTCTAATAAGCCTTGGGATGACTAGTTTTAAATAATTTGAGTAGGTCATACTCCTCTTCAAGGAGGCTATGATCTAGTCAAAAATGGAGAAGACAACCTTGAGACTGAAGTGGGTATGCAAAGAAGAAGAAAATTTTGAAATTTGTCCTTTCAATAGGAATATTCATCCCATGATGATATGTTTGAAATAATCAAAATGGGTTATCATCCTCTCAACTAATTGGGAGAAACACACAACTTTTGAAGGATAAAACAATCTTCTATTGGCCTTAATCTTCCAAAGAACAAGAAGCCACTCCTCTTAAATCCATGCTTACCAAGAAGATATAAGTTGAACATGAGATGAAGAATGGGAAGGGGTGTGAGGTATGTGTAAAAATTAAAGAGGAATAAATTTACATTAGAGACCTATTTAAGGATGATGTACTTAAGAGTACATCAAGTGAAGTGCCCAAGAATAGGTTTGATCTACCAAGCATCCAATCTAAGGAGCAACATGCTTGGCACTATGATTCATCTCATAAAGAAGTAGATTCAAGGAACTTTCCTTTTTATCGTAGAAAGGAAGTATGCTTAGTTTATAGTTTTACATAGTTGTTTATTTTTTTATTTTCCTAAGTGCTTTGAGCACACATGTGTCTTTTTAGTGTGTTTTGTTTGCTTTATTTGTGTCCTTTGTTTTGTGTGGTTGAGGTAATTAGTTGTCTTGTCTTGGTCAAAGCTTTATTGTGAAGTGTCAGGTATTCTTTTTTTAGTTTAGACTTTGGATAACTCCCTAAACCCATGGATAGGATAAGGCTATTATTCTTTAGCATATCAGGCATGCTACCCCTATGAGTCAAAAATTTGTTGACCAAATTTAACCTTATACGTCAAATTGGGACCCATAAAGGTAAAAACTTTATATTTAGATGTTTTAGGGGTCTAATATTTTGTCATAAGATATTTTATATTCCATTGGATGTAATTTGATGCCTTTTATCCTTAGTCATGGTCTAATTAGTTTATATGTCATTTTGAGTCACTTAGTAGGCATTTAGGGGTCATAAATGCAAGTGGCATGGTTTTCAATTTGTCTAAGTGTATTAATATTCTTTCAAACATCCAAAATTTTAGATTCCCTATTAGGAATGTTATTCCCATCTAAATATTACAGGTTATCCATCTAAAAATCAAGAAACCAACTGAAAAGGAGGATTTTTTCACTTGTACGGCCCATGAGGGAGTGTGACACTTGAGAGAAGGTCATGGAATGTCTGTTAATCTTACTCAAACTCATCTTAGTACTTGACATGCTTCGGAATTTCTAAAAAAATTCCAAAACTATTTTACTCTTTCTTCAACCTTCCAGACACATAATCATTCAATAGGTTTATGCTTGGTATAGACAATTGAAGAGGTTTCAAGTCAAAATCCTTTGGGAGATTAAAGCACACTCATATAGATACATTTAAATAAAAATATTTCAAGTATTAGTCAACTGTGATTTATGAATCATCCCTAACAAGTTAACTATGTTTTTCTACTCATTATTTCTTGCACCCTATAGGTTTTGCTCTTCTATGGATAGTTTCATACAATCCAGTTGTTGAGATTGATTCCAGATATTTTTTTATCAATATTATAATTATACCCATGCTTAGTTTCATGTTTAAAGGTATTTGGACAAGCTAAGTATCTCAAGTTTCAGGAGAAAGAACCATTCTATGTTGCAGACATATTTACACAATCTTCAGAATGTTCATGCTTTAATGGTTTCATAGTGTTATGATATTTTCATTTGAATGTTATAAATTTTATGTTTATTACCTTATCCTTTAAATCTCACCTCAAAAGTAACATTTCATTATTTTACAGTCATAAACACCATATAGTTAATCTACTCTATAAATATCATATACAATCAACTAGGTGAGTTGTACAAAGCTATGAAAAACATTCATGAAGGAGTCATTATGGTATCAAGGTGTTGGGTAGGATATTATAGAATGAAAAAAAAAATTAGGCCCAAGTGACACCATAGAGATCATGAGAAGACAAGTCTTAATATGCACAC
>JARHVA010005102.1:582500-700000 GCA_037957365.1 Torreya grandis | reverse complement strand
CAAAGGGTACATATCCAAGTAACAAATATTTAAAAATACAAAAATATTGAAATATTTCAAAAATCTAAAATTTTATAGATTATATAGATTACTATGTTTACATTTCTACTACTTGACATATATTGCATATTATTAGCTATCCTAGTATATTCAATTTTATCATACACATATGCTTATTCTTGTTGAATGCGTGTATATTCTAGATAGGACACTAATTCACTACACTTATCTAGACTAGTTATCTTCTACCAAGTGGGGTCATTCACATCAATATGAGTTTATACATTAATACATATTCCCTCTTGAGGGCATCTCATACACAGTTTCTATAACCAAGTTTTATCTTTACATACTATACATTCTAATGTATGCACTAATTTATCTTGATATTGATCATTAATCCTTATTTCTCATATTTTTTATGACTATCACTAATTAGACTCAATAAATATGCATCTTGACATTTACATAGATTTGTATTACATAGTTATACATGCTTTCACATCAAGTTCCTAGATTATAATTGATTATGTTTCCTATGCTTCTTCTATTTTGAGGGCATTTGAGTATGCCATTGTTCCTTGGATTTTATGCCACTTCTTTGCATATGTGCCTTGGAAATGTGTCTATGTCCCTAATGTGTGCTATTTCATGATTCTATATTCAAACATTTGAAGATGTCCTTCTCTATCACTCTACCAAAAATTGCTTATTGTTTGTATATGTGGATATTTGAACATATCCTTGTACCTTTTCATTCTCAACTTTAGTGACATTTGTCCATGTCCCTTGTATTATGGCCCCTTGAAATATATTTTTGTTTATCTCATGACCTTATATTTTTACTTATTTTTATGTTTATATACCATGACACTTGTATTTTATTGTTATACACACATGCGCGCGCACGTGCACCCACACACACACACACACACACACCTATTTTTGATGCCATGAAGGATCTCTTGAATCTACCTATCCTAGTTGGGAGCCTTGATGGACATCATGCCCCATCCCCCTAGGTAGTTACTTAGATATTACTATTTGTATACATTGATTATGTCTATTTTGACACCCTTGTGTAGTTCTATATTATAACAGACATATTACAGTTTCTACTTATGCTTAGATACATTTACATTTTGATGTTATGTTTTACATTTTATTGGAATATCATGCACATGCTCTAGCTAACACATTTTTCAAATATACATGTTTAGAGGGTAGGTATTCCATCATTTTTATAATTACCCTCAAAAGAAGGGGAATTTATAGGGGTTGTCACATGCATCAGGCTCCCACATTGCTTTTTGCACACACATTTTATCACACAATCTCAGTTTCATATATTAGACTTAGGGAAGACATAAAATAGAACAAAGACTCAATAGTTGGTTTTAGATCACACAAAAATTAGACCAAGAAGTCATTAGTGATCTGATTGGGGCACAAGTGACATAGGTGTTACCATCCACTACAAGGTGTCATTGTTTAGTAGCCCTAGCATTAGGACAATCTAGATAATTTAGACTAGTACACCAAGTACATTATGAATTTGCATAGATACAATTAGAGGTTTGGTAGTTATGTTTAGATTTAGCTTAGATTCATTCACTTTAGTTTAAATTCATACTAGTTAATTAGATTTAGGTTCATCATGCATGGCATGATCACTCAAAAATTTACACTAGTTACATAGGTTTAGTTTTTACATACTTGATTTAGATTTATTATACTACAATACTGAATTGGGGGCATGTGTGTGGCACATTGTTTCCATATACTCATATTTAAACAATTTGATCATATGGAATGGAAAACTCCATGTCATTCTCTACATTATATACACTCGCTATCACATTCTAAGTTATCACCAAGTTCATGTCTTAATCCATCTGTAGTGGTTGACATTCCTAAGTGGCCCAGAGCCACCTAATATACCTGATTAGATGCATAACTTAATACATAGTTAGATTACTCATTTAGATACTTTCATGACTTTCCACAATATAGTTATAGATGCATCTAATTAATATAGGGGTAATGATCGAATCATGGTCTATTTGATTTCTTGAGCCACCTATATAATAGGGTTCAACACACTTACAGTCTTATCTAAGTTATTCATAGAGATTAGGATCCACCAAGTAGGGGTGGGTAATGAGGGAGTCAAAAATAGATTGAGTTCTTGAGCCACCCATATCAGGATTGAGCAAGCCATTATCTCAATTCAAGTTATTCAATGATATGATAACTATGCACATTCACATACATAGGTTATCACTAGGTTCATGTACCCAATGAGGTGTATTCATTCCTTTCATCTCCCTTTACTTAGCTTTATTCAGTTTTTTCATTTCAACATAGTCTTTTGCTTTTAATTATCTCTTAAAGATTGATTTTTTCATGTTTAATTGTAGAACATTGCTTTGGATCATGTTTCACATAAGAAGACCCATATTAACATACTCAAAGCTGGCTACACAAGATTCACTTCCAAGTTAAGTTGAGGTACACTCATTTTTCCTTTATACTAGTCATTTCACTTTATTGCATTACTATCATAAAGGAGGGGAAAATAGAATCACCTAAAAGTTATAATTAGATGCTAAGAGTGTCACTTGAGTTAACATATCCGTAGGATATCCATGTGGTTTTAGTGTCCCAAATGTGGTACTACTATCATTTTATTATACTTCTAAAAAATTTGGATTGGCATCTAGAATGATAGTTCTCATACCATATCTTGAATGGCTATAGGTGACTGTGGTCTACTAAATGACTAGAAATTTAAGTCTAATGATCAAGGATAGATATATGTCCTTAGCCCCATATCTTCCCAATAGATATTTTTTTAAATGTATTCCCCTCCTAATGTCAGCCTAATCTCATTTTATTATCCACACAAGCAACATAACCCTATAAATACAAGTCTAGTCCGCCTTTATTGACTATATTGGAAATTGATACAAAAGATATTCAGACAAAAGACAAAGTTGTGAAAAATCAAGATATTTGATCCCTATTCTTCACTAATTTTTATATACTACCATCTACAACATATCTATGTCCAATTTTCAGGAATTTGAAATCTCAAGCACCTTTAAGGCATCCAAGGCCACTCTCATTCTAACATTCACTTACACATATATCAAGCACTAGGTGGGATAACTACATTTTAGATGATCCCTCCTTGGATTATTGGCATGTAGGAAAATCTCTACATAGTGGGGTGTTTAGGATGTCCAATCCATCCTAATAACACACAAAATTATTTCTAATACCATACTTACAAGGAGATTAAGGTTTTCACATTAAATCAGGTTTTCTAGGTACAACACAGAGCTATAGGTTTCTCTCATGTAGGAAAAGGTCATATAGACATAAGCACAGGTGCTCATATAAAATAAGAATAGCCCCAAAAATGGGACATTAGTGCCATATTGATGACACTACACATGGATGGTACTACTATAAAAATTGGGTGCTACTCTCTAGTGAACAAAAGAGTACCAAAATCCTATTAATGACATAGACTACTACCTATATCTCAAATTATAGAACCCAGATCATTCACGATAGTAAAGTTTTAGATAATTATATATTTATGCATATTTATTAATATTTTTATAAATCCAAACAAATTCAATATCTACTGAAAATTAGTAATTAATTTAATGAGACATGATACAAAATTCTCTATCAACATCAATTGTTGGGAGGTAGGGGAGACTTGTGATGGGATGAGTTGTGTACTGACTGAAATGAGACATAAATGAGACATGATAAAAAATTATCTATTATATGTGGGGAGGTAGGGATGGGGATGAGTTGTGTATTAACTGAGATGAGACATAAATGAGCCATGATACAAAATTCTCTATCTAGGCAGGGTTAGGGATGAGTTGTGTACTGACTGAGATGAGACATAAATGAGACATGATACACAATTCTATATTAGGGTGGGTGGTGGGGGATGGGGATGAGTTGTGTACTAGCTAAAGTGGGACATAAACGAGACATGATACAAAATTATAATTGATTTATACATATTAACCCTTTAACAAAACATACAAATTACATGTGTAAAACTTTAAAAGGTTAAATCAGTAATATAGGCATGAAGTTGTGAATGATCTCATTAAAGATTGGAATATAATTCTTCTAAATGTTTTGGAATAAATTATTAACCACTATTTATTTACCTTGTATGAATTATAAAAATGGACCTTCTATTTAATTTGACAAGTGCACATTCTATTTTTGAAGTGGCTCATTATTCCCAATGTAGTTTGAATGTAGTAGAAGAATTGAAGCAATCATTTTAAAGGTTGGGTTGCCATTCTTATAAATAATTTTAAATATTATTTTTATTACTAATTGGGCTAACAAATCATCTAGACCTTCTTCCACATAATTACATTGAGAGATTTAGCTTTTAGTGACATCAAGGTATAAAATAATTTGATGTCATTGCTATGAAAGGAAAAATTAAAGTTGACATTATTTTATTAATTTTTATTTTTAAGAATAAAGAGGGAGATTTAATCTTTCAACATAGAAATACTAATTAATATAAAAAACAACTTTTAACTTTACCTTTATCTATACTTTTTATCTTTTTGCAACACTTTCTTGGGTTTCACTGACATGGCTAGCGCATGCAAAAATATTAATAGAAGCAATTCTAAGTATGAGAATAGCAAAGACGGATATGTTCATAATTTATTATTATATTATTCAAATAAAAATTAGATATTTTGATTTATTTTATTTGAATTGAACATAAAACCTTTCTTTATGATATTATGATGCAGTTTGAGAAGCATAAATTTATCCGTTAGGTTAACTTCCTACACTAAAGACAATGTTAAATTGACATCATGCACAAAATTGGGGATAGGGAAAATTAGTTATGCACCCTAAATTTATAGATGTGTAGAACAATGTAAGTGCCTTATTATTGAATAGACATTGTTATATTACATAACATGTGACCCTACCACATCACCATTTTGATTTGGTGAGTTTAATGAGAAGGAAACTCCAATTTTTAATTGACTTATTAAAAAAGTAAAAAGATTAATGACCAATTATTAGACATCTTATGTGGCATGTTGTGATTGAAGATAAAAAATTATTATTACGTATTAGTTATATTATAATATGATGTTTCTATAATAATTATTAATCTCTTTTTATTTTAAAATTAATCATTTCAATCATATAGTATTATAAATACTAGACCCCCTCCAATAATTCATCTCTCACTTCTAACTGATCCGATCACATTCTCAAAATATATATAAATATCGATTTTGAATCCCAAAAAATCAATATTCTCTATCCAAACCCAACTCCTTTTGAAAATTTCTTCTTTCATGCCTATAATTTTCCATATCTTATATAAATTATATTTGTTTGTGTTTGTATTAGTAACATTTTTAGTGGGATTCTCATATTTTTATAGTGTTCTCATGCGCTTCATGAGGAAAAGATAATTCATTTGTTTAAATATAATTCATACTTACAGCCATCGATGTCTATCTTTGAATTTGGTTTACATGTGTTACACAATTTTCAATTCTTGGAATCAACCAATACATTTTATTTATTTTTTCTAAAATATTTGTTCCTTAACATTATCCCCACCTTATATTCATCATGGGAGGAAAAGGATGTATTTATATAGTCTTTGATATTGCTATTATTTACCCTCAACGTGTAAGTTACGTTGAGTATTTTGGTAAAGGGTTTTTAAGTGACAGATTGTAAATCAACATTCTTATTCCTCTCAAATTTTATGACTGGAACTCCATCTTATATTTTATGTATGAAGTATTAATTAATAATAAATTGATATTTATATTCAAGTTGATACTATAAAATGGACCATTAACAATAAATGTCATCTCTTTCACATCTCATAGGATTATTTATATGATGGGTAAATATAGGGAGCATATTATCATGTTTTTTTGTATAGTAGGAAAAACATGCGCCTATATTACATATGGAACATATTAAACTCTTTTTAGAACTAACTTAGGATGTGATAGAATATATAATGGAATTAATGGGTTTTAAATAATATTTTAATGTAATTGGTAATGAACTAGTGGTCATCTAGGAGATTCAACTACCTTCTTCTAAACTAGATAGAGCATGAAAGTGGTGAAATATTTAAAGGTGAGTTGAGTGGTGATGATGACAGGAAATGATATAGTATTTCAAGTGATGAGATAAAATCAGCCCAGGCATATACACTTGCAACATTTAATGACATGTCATATCTATTAATGTAATTTATAACATTCCCTAAACTATTTGAATTACCTAATACATGATTGAAATGAGTGTCATATAATTGCAAATAGGTGTCAAATATCAAACGAGTCCTCTAAACACATAGAGAATACATAACCTTCCAATTTAAACAAGTCTAAAAATAGTTAGACAAAAATTATAACTGTTTTAACTATATAAAGACAAATAAGATGAATCTAAAACAAACTAAACAAAAAATGGAAAGGCTTCCTCAATGAAAGATGCATCTTCTATAATTTGTTCCATTGATGCAGGATGCCATTTGAAAATAAATATGGGTATAAATATTTTGAATTTTTTTCCACATTAATTTTAATTATAGGGCTGAAAATATTTTTTGTATTAATAATAAAAGTGCTCATTTGTATTTATTTAGTAAGCAGAGAAAAGGTAAAATTCTTTATAAGACCACAATCACTAAAAAATTTTGGTAGTCTTTTGGACCTGGGTTTGAATTCAAACCAATCAAAGTACATACATGTGTGTGTGTGTGTGTGTGTGTGTGTGTGTGTGTGTGTGTGTGTGTGTGTGTGTGTGTGTGTGTGTGTGTGTGTGTGTGTGTGTGTGTGTGTGTGTGTGTGTGTGACATGGAATCATTATCATTTAAACAAATATTCTATAGATTAGTCAACATCCATCCATAACTGATTCTAATTTTTTTATTCATCTTTATATTCATTGGAAATGCAATCATTTTAAAAGCTAACATAATAAAAAATATAAATATTAGCTGAATGAGGCATAAATAATGTTGTTTATAAGGTCAAAATATACATCATAAAATGACTCTCTTGTAAATATTCATCAAGTGTTAATTTTTAAGGTTACCTTGCCCATCATATTTTTTTTATGAAAACCACCCATCAAACATATCCCTTCAAAATATAGGATAATCCATCTTTAAACAAAAAATATATTATAAGACTAAATACATATTTACTATAAACTAAACATATATGTTAGACCAACAAGACATCACAAATTGAGTGATTCACTTTGTTTCACACCCACCACATGCTTATTCAGTACTGTGAGTATCAAAAGTGTTTCAAAAATTAATGATAGGCGGCGCACCACAAAGGACACTCATATTTTTTGAAATTCTTCATGATATCCTAGTTTATTAAATCTTGGCTTTACATTTATTCATCGTAGATTTAGTTCCTATTTTGTATATTATTCGATGTAGCATTGAACTTTCCCTTTCATATTTTCCCTATATCTTTGGTAGTCCCATGGGCCAATATTAGCCTTGGTAGACATTAATATATACTTTTGATTACAATAGTTTTATATATAAATTAGCTAGATTATTCTTCTTATTAAAAAATATATTTTTCATTTTCATTTTTAATTAATATTTTTTCTCAAAAAAATAACAAAAAAACATTCCCTTGCTTAAAAAAAGTAGTGTTTCAATGGACCACATTCCTTATTAGTCCTATAAAAAAAGGGAATAGGATTGTAGTTGTACAATACTAGTCAAACAAGATCATACTACTAAGACCCAGGTTAAAGCTTAAAAAAGGCGAAGAAAGGGAAAACAAAGGGAAGAAAGATAAAATAAGGGAGAACATTTAAAACGAGAGTAAGGGGAAGAAAACATGACCTAAAATATATAAAACATGTTCCAATAAGATCCTATATGAACTTATGATTGAAAAACACAAAACTACCCTATAATAATGTAAAATGACATCTAAAACTAACCTTCAACTAAAATTACATGTATACATATATATGTGATTTGCAAATCCTACCTTCAGTCCAAATGGATTGCAAATCTCTTTTAATATATATTATACATTATTATAGTACATATATTTACTTTGAGGATGGGTGCATCCAACATCTATGATGCAATAGGATTCAATAACAATGTAGTTTGATGGTTTTATTTGGACATTTTATAGATTATTCACACCACCTCCACATAAATACATATCAACATATCTCTAAGGTACATTTTATTTGTCAAATTTGTTATAGGAACTTAAAATCAAATATTATTTTGCATCTTGACACACTCCTTGATATAAGATCAAGGGACAATTATTTTGTCTCTTCAAAGGCTTGTATAATTAACTTTAGATCTTCATGGTTTATGAGAATCAAATATGATTGACCATTTTATATTATTTTTATGTGTGGAGGAGAGTAATCTTATCTTATTGTGTGTGTGTGGAGGTGATAAAAGAATCAAAAAACTTCAAGGAAAAAAAGAGAAGGGTAAAAGGGCCCATACATAAAAAGGGTAATAAGATTGTAGTGGCATAATACTAGTAGTGGTACAATACTAGTCAAACAAGATCATACTACTATAGACTTCCTTGATATGAGATGACTGGATGATTATTTTGTCTCCTAAATGGCTTGCATATTTGTCTTTAGATATTGATGGTTTATGAGAATAAAATTTGGTTGACCATTTTTTTGATCCGTGTTAATTTTTTGCCATTGTTTATGTAAATAATTTTCTTCCAAGATGCTCTATAATCAAAGAATTATTCATTTTATTTTTCTTCAAGATTGAATAAGAATCAACCTTTTAGAGAAACTCAAATATTTTCATATATTTTATTGAATATATGTCAGTTAAAGTTTTTAGACTTGTTAAATTTACTCGTACACTCTTTAATCCCTTACTAGTCCCTGTCGAGGCAGGACTTAAGGAATCAATTTCTAATTAATGTAATTTTGGATGAACTAATGCAAACAGTTAAAACTATATTATTTTAAAAAATTTAAAGCTTCAAATAAATATTCATAAAAATAAGAATAAGTTTTTAGGGTTAAAATTTACTCTTACACTCTTTAATCCCTTATTAGTCCCTATTGAGGCAGGACTTAACGAATCAATTTTTAATTAATGTAATTTTGGATGAACTAATGCAAACAGTTAAAACTATATTATTTTAAAAATATTTAAATCTTTAGATAAATATTCATAAAAAATAAGAATAAGTTTTGAGGGAAAAAAAGAGAAGGATGAAATTACCCACACATAAAAATAGGACTAGGATTGAAGTGCTACAATACTAGTCAAACAATATCATACTATTATGACACTGGTCAAATCTATAAAAAGATAAGAAGGAGAAAACAAAGGAATGAAAAATAAAATTAGGGAGGACATTGAAAACAATAGGAAAGGGAAGAAAACATGACACAAAATATAGAAAACATTTTCCAATAGGATTCTATTATGAACCTATAACTAAAAAACATAGAATTACTCTAGAAAAATGTAAACTGATATCTAAAACTAACCTTGAATGAATATTACATGTATAAATAGATATGCGATCTAAAAATCTTACCTCCAGTCTAAATAGATTGGAAACCTCTTTCATTTGAGTTTCTAAATTATTATATTACATATCTTTACTTTGAGTATAGGTGCGTCCAACATATAGGCTACACTAGGATTGAATAACTATGTAGTTTGAGGGTTTTATTGTTAGATTTTAGAGATTATTTACACCACCTACACATAAATACATATCAGCACATTTATAAAATACATAGTGTTTGTCAAATTTATTTTGACAACCTAAAATCAATTATTATTATGTATTTAGATGGACTCCTTGATATGAGATGAAGGGATAATTATTTTGTATCTTCAAAAAATTGTATAACTATCTTCAGATATTCATGGTTTATGATAATAAAATATGATTGACCATTGTTTCAAGCCATGTTTAATTTTTTCCAATGTTTAACTAAATACTTTTCTTCCATAATGCTCTATATTATAAACATTATTCCTTATATTTCTTCTTGAAGATTGAATAAGAAACATCCTTTCAGTAGATCTCAAATCTTATCATATATTTTATTGAATATATGTCATTTTATGTTTTGGATGTGTTCAATTTACTCTTACACTCTTTAACTCCTTGTTAGTCCTTGCCAAGGGAGGACTTAAGGAATATGTTTTCAATTAGTGTAATTTTGAATGAACCGATGAAACAAAGTTAGAACTATATTATTTCAAAAAATGGAAAGGTTCACATAATTTTTCACGTCAAAGAATCACAAAAATTTAGAGAATAAAAGAGAAGGGTGAAAGGACCAAACATAAAAAGGGGACTCGGATTGTCATGGTACAATACTAGTCAAACAAGATCATAAAAAGGGTACTAGGAACTTCTTTTCTTAGAGCTTATACATTATTTTATTACATATCTTTACTTTGAGTATGGGTGCAACCAATATCTACGGTATACTAGGATTCAATAACTATGTAGATTGAGGGTTTTATTAGTACATTTTAGAGATTGTTCACACCACCTCCACATAAATACTTATCAACAGATTTCTAATTTATATTTTATTTGTCAAATTTGTTTTATGAACCTCAAATTAAATATTATTTTTAATTTAGATGCACTCATTGTTATGAGATCAAGGGAAAATTATTTTTTCTCTTCAAAGGCTTGTAAAATATCTTTAGATCTTCATGGTTTATGAGAATCGAAGATGGTCAACAATTATTTATTATTTTTATATGTGGAGGATAATAATCTTATCTTACTTTATGTGTGGAGGTGATAAAATAAGAAGAAAAATTTAGGGAACAAAAGAGAAGGGTTAAAGAAAACACACATAAAAAGTGGACTAAGATTGTAGTGGTACAATACTAGTCAAACAAGATCATACTACTACAATTTTCCTTTCTATAAGATAAGGGATGGTTGTTTTATTACTTCAATGGCTTGTATAACTATCCTTAGATCTTGATGGTTTATGAGAATCAAATATGGTTGACCATTTATTTGATCCATGTTTAATTTTTTCCAACCTTTAATTAAATCAATTTCTTCCATGATGATCTATACTAGAATAATTTTTCCTTTTATTTCTTCTTGAATATTGAATAAGAAATTTTTTTTGGGAGGACCTTAGATGTTTTCATATATTTTATTGATTATACATTGTTTAAAGTTTTTGGACTTATTAGATTAACTCTTACACTCTTTAATTCCTTATTATTTCATCCCAAGGTAGAAATTAAGTAATCAATTTTCAATTAAGGTAATTTTGGATGAACCAATGCAAATAATTAAAACTATATTATTTTAACAATTTTAAAGGTTCATATACAGTTTCACATAAAATAAGCACAAAATTATAGGGAACAAAAGAGAAGGGTGAAAGGACCACACATAAAAAGGGAACTAGGATTGTAGTGGTATAATACTAGTCAAATAATATCATACTACTATGGCCCTAGTTAAAATTAGAAGAAAGAGAAGAAAGAGAAAACAAAGGGAAGAAAAATAACATTAGGGAGGGCATTCAAAACAAGAGGAAGTATAATTAAACATGACCCAAAATATGTAAAACATGTGCCAATAAGATTCCAATATGAACTTTTAATTGGAAAACATAAAATTTCCATAGAATAATGTAAAATGACATCTAAAACTAACCCTAAACTAAAATTGCATGTAAACAGAAATATACTATCTACAAATCCTACCTTTAGTCTAAATGGATTGTGATCCTCCTTCCTTAGATCTTATAATTTATTATAGTACATATATTTTCTTTAAGTATAGTAGAATTCAACATCTAAGCTACACTAGGATTCAATAACTATGTAGTTTAAGGGTTTTATTGGCATATTTTAGAGATTATTCACACCATCTCCACATAAATACATATCAACATACTCAAAAGGTACATTTTATTTGTCAAATTTGTTATCGAAACTTAAAATCAAGTACTATTTTGTATATAAATGAACTCCTCGATATGAGATCAAGGGATGATTATTTTGTTTCTTCAAAGACTTGTATAACTGTCTTTAGATCTTCATTGTTTAAGAGAATCAAATATGGTTGACCACTTTTATTACTTTTATGTGTCTTTTATAATAATATTATCTTATTGTGTGTGTGTGTGTGGAGGTGATAAAATAAGCACAAAAATTTAAGGAACAAAATATAAGGGTGAAATGACCCATACATAAAAAGGGGAATATGATTGTAGTGATATAATAATAGTTAAAAAAGATAATACTAATACGCACTTCTTTGATATGAGATCAAGGGATGATTATTTTTTCTCTTTAAAGACTTGTATAATTATATTTAGATCTTAGTGGTTTTTGAGAATAAAATATGGTCGAGCATTTTCTCAATCTGTGTTAATTTTTTGTTGATGTTTAAACAAATAATTTTTTTCCACAATGCTATATACTTGAAGAATTATTCATTTTACTTTTTATTTAATATTGAATAAGAAACAACCTTTCAGAGGACCTCAAATATTTTCATATGTTTTATAGAATATATGTCATTTAAACTTTTTGGACTTGTTAAATATACTCTTACACTCTTTAATTCCTTATTTGTCACTACCAAGGTAGGACATAATGAATCAGTTTTTAATTAATGTAATTTTGTATGAACTAATGCAAACAATTAAAACTATATTATTTTAGCAATTGTAATGTTTCAAATAAAGTTTCATAGAAAATAAGCATAGATTTTTAGTGAACAAAATAGAAGGATGAAAGTACCCACACATAAAAATGGGACTAGGATTGTAGTGGTACAATACTAGTCAAACAAGATCATACTATGGCCTTGGTCAATGCTATACAAAGAGAAGAGAGAGATAAAAAGGGAAAAAAATTAAAATTAGGGAGGACATTTAAAACAAGAGGAAAAGGATGTAAACATGACCCAAGATATAAAAAACATGTGCCAATAAGATCCTAATATGGAATTATAATTAAAAAACACAAAATAACCCTAGAACAATGTAAATTGACATCTAAAAATATCCTTGAAGTAAGATTACATTTATAAATAGATATATGATCTAAAAATCCTACCTTAAGTCCAAATGGATTTTTAACCTCTTTCCTTAGATTTTCTACTTTATTATAGTACACATATTTACTTTGAGTATAAGTACGTCCAACATCTAGACTACACTAGGATTTAATAACTATGTAGTTTGAGGATTTTATTGGCAAACTTTAGAGATTCTTCACACCACCTCCACATAAAGACATATAAAAATATTTATAATTTACATTGTCTTTTTGAAATTTGTTTTAGCAACATAAAATCAAATATTATTAAGTATTTAGATGCACTAATTGGTGTGAGATGAAGGAACGATTGTTTGGTGTCTTCAAAGACTTGTATAACTATCTATAAAACATCATGGTTTATGATAATAAAATATGGTTGACCATTTTTTTGAGCCATGTTTAATTTTTTACAATTTTTCACTAAATACTTTTCTTCCATGATGCTCTTTACCGTAAGAATTATTCCTTTAGTTTTTTCTTGAATATTGAATAAGAAACAACCTTTCAAAGGACATTAGATCTTTTCATATATTTTCTTGAATATTTGTAATTTTATGTTTTTGGACTTGTTGAATTTGCTCTTAAACACTTTAATTCCTTATTAGTCTTTACCAAGGTAGGACTTAAGGAATCTATTTTCAATTACTGTAATTTTGGATGAACCAATGCAAAAAGTGTTAAAACTATATTATTTTAAAAATTGCAAAGGTTAGCATAAAGTTTCACATAAAAGAAGCACAAATATTAATAAAACAAAAGATAAGGGTGAAAGGACTGAACATAAAAAGGGGACTACGATTGTAGTGGTACAATGCTAGTCAAACAAGATCATACTACTCTGGCCCTAGTCAAAGTTATAAAAAATAGAAGGAAGAGAAAATAAAGGGAAGAAAAAGAAAATAAGGGAGGACATTGAAAAGAAGAGGAATGGGTGGCAAACATGACCAAAAAATAGAAAAATATGTGACAATAAGAACTTAATATGAACATATAATTAAAAAACACAAAATTACCCTAGAATAATGTAAACTGACATCTAAAACTAACCTTGAACTAAAATTACATGTATAAATAAATGTGTGATTTAAAAATACCACCTTCAGTCCGAATGGATATGGAAACTCTTTCCTTAGATTTTATACATTATTATAGTACGTAAATTTACTTTGAGTATGGGTGTGCTTGACATCTAAGCTACACTAGGATTAAATAATTGTGTATTTTGATGTTTTTATTGGGAGATTTTAGAGATTGTTCATACCACATCCACATTAAGGCATATCAAAATGTTTATAATGTACATTTTATTTGTTAAATTTGTTCTATGAACCTAAAATAAAATATTATTTTATATTTATACATAATTTTTTCTATGATATGAAGGGATAACTGTTTTGTCTCTTCAAAGGCTTATGTACCTATCTTTACATCTTCATGGTTTATGAGAGTAAAAAATGGTTGACCATTTTTTGAGCCATGTTTATTTTTTAACAATGTTTAAGCAAATAATTTTCTTCCACAATGTTATATACTAGAATAATTATTCCTTTTATTTCTTCTTGAATATTGAATAAGAAACATCATTTCAGAAAACCTCAGATCTTTTCATATATTTTATCAAATATATGTTGTTTAAAGTTATTAATTTTTTTGAATTTATTCTTTAATTAATTATTAGTCCTTGCTGAGGTAGGACTTAAGGAATTAATTTCAATTAGTGTAATTTTGGATGAAGTAATTCAAAAAGTTAAAACTATATTATTTTAAACATTGTAAAGGTTTGGATAAAGTTTTACATAAAATAAAAACAAAACTTCAAAGAATAAAAGAGAAGGGTGAAAATACCTCACATAAAAAAGGGGATTACAATTGTAGTGGTACAATACTAGTCAAACAAAAACATACCAATATGGCCCTGGTCAAAGCTATAAAAAAGAAAAGAAAGAAAAAAGAAAAGGAAAAAATAAAATCGAGAACATTGAAAAAAAGAGGAATGGGAGGAAAACATGACCCAAAATATAGAAAACATGAGCCAATAAGATCCTAATATGAACATATAATTCAAAAACCCAAAATTACCTTAAAACACTGTAAATTGACATCTCAAACTAACCTATAACTAAAATTACATGTCTACATAGATATGTGATATATAGATCCTTTATTCAATACAAATGGATTGTAAACCTCTTTACTTAGATCTTATACATTATTATAGTACATATCTTTTCTTGGGTGCATCCATCATCTAGGTTTCACTAGGATTCAATAATTGTGTAGTTTGAGGGTTTTATTGGGACATTTTAGATTTGATTCATACCATCTCCATGTTAATACATAACATATTTTTGAGGTACAATATATTTGTCAAATCTATTCTATGAGGATAAAATAAAACATTATTTTTCATTTAGATGCACTCCCTACTATATGATCAAGGGATGATTATTTTGCCTCTTCAAAGACTTGTATAACTATCTTTAAATCTTCATGGTTTATGAGAATTAAAGATGGTTGACCTTTTGTATTATTTTTGTGTGCAAGAGAATAATATTATCTTACTATGTGTGTGGAGATGTTAAAATATGCACAAAACATTAGGGAATAGAAGAGAAGGGTGAAAGGATGCACACATAAAAAGTGGACTAGAATTGTAGTCATACAATACTAGTTAGAAAAGATCATAGTGTAATACTATAAGATCAAGGGATGATTATCTTATCTCTTCAAATACTTGTATAATTATCTTTAGATCTTCATGGTTTATGAGAACAAAAGGTGGTTGAACATTTTTTTGAGCCATGTTTAAAATTTGTCAATGTTTGACTAAATTGTTTTCGTCCATGATGCTCTATACTAGAAGAATTATTCATTTTATTTCTTCTTGAAGATTGTATAAAAAACAGCCTTTTAGAGGACCTCATATATTTTCTTGAATATATGTATTTTAAATTTTTAGACTTGTTAAATTTACTCTTACACTATTTAATTCCTTATTAGTCCTTGTGAAGGCAGAACTTAAGGAATTAGTTTTTAGTTAATGTAATTTTGGATGAACCAATGCAAAAAATTAAAAAAATATTATTTTAAAAATTGTAAAGGTTCACATTTCACATAAAAATATTAGAATGTTACCTACGTTTTATTTACAAATATTCATTTTAAAACTTCTCTAACTGAATTTATAGGCTAGAAAATAGTAATGTGATTTTGTCTCTATGACATTTGGGAGTGGAGCTATTTCATAGATAATAATGATTAATTAATTAATAATAATGAAGCTAGGTAGTAGGGCAGGAGGATTTAAATTATAATATTAATGTTTTTCAACCTCTGCATTAGTTGCACTCCATAGTTAATTTAAACATACTATTTTGTTAAACCTCTTATTAAACCTAATGCACTCATTAGATGCATTAGAGTTATTTTAAACCTCATTATTTAGTTAAATTTATTATTTTAAATTACAATATTATTTTTCATTTAGATGCACTCCTTACTATGAGATCAAGGGACAATTGTTTTGTCTCTTCAAAGATTTGCATAACTATCTTTAGATCTTCATGGTTTATGAGAATCAAAGATGCTTGACCTTTTTTCTTTGTTTTTGTATGGAGGAGAATAATATTATCTTACTAAGTGTATGGAGGTGATAAAATATGTATAAAACTTCAGGGAACAATTGAGAGGGGTGAAAGGACCCACACATAAAAAAAGCACCAAGATTGAAGTGGTAAAATACTAGTAAAAAAGACCATGGTGTTACGGCCTTCCTTGATATGAGTTTAAGGCATGATTTTTTTGTCTCTTCAAAGACTTGTCTAAACATCTTTATATCTTCATGGTTTATGATAATAAAATATGATTGACAATTTTTGCGAGCCATGTTTAATTTTTGCCAATGTTTAACTATAGAGTTTTCTTCCATGATGCTCTATACTAGAAAAAATATTTACTTTATTTCTTCTTGAAGATTGTATTGGAAAAAACCTTTTAGAGGATCTCATATATTTTCTTGAATATGTGTCATTTAAATTTTTTGGACCTTAAAAATTTACTCTTACACTCTTTAACTCCTTATTAGTCCTTGTCAAGGTAGGACATAAGGAATTAGTTTTCAATTATTATAATTTTGGATGAACCAATGCAAAAAATTAAGAAAAATATTATTATAAAAAATTGTAAATATTTGCATAAAGTTTCACATAAAAATATTAGAATGTTACCTCAGTGTTATTTATGAATATTCCTTTTAAAACATCTCTAACTGAATTGATTGGCTAGAAATAGTACTATGATTTTGGCTCTATGGCATTTGGGAATGGATCTATTGCATAGATAATAATGATTAATTAATTAATACTAAGGAAGCTAGGTAGTAGGGAGGGAGGATCACATGATTTTTAATTACTAATCATTAGGTGATTTTTTTGGCCCAACTCACAGTAGTGCAGAGTGGAGCTATTTTAAAGATAACTAGTTTCCTTGAAACTTTTTTACCTTTTTTTTTAATAGTGATTTACATCTATTTTTAACCCACCACATCATCTTATAGCTATTATCCAATGTTTTTCATCCACGTAGCTTAGCTTTAGCGATCAATAGTAAACTTTAAAAACATAACCCTCATGATTAAATTGTACTCACAATATTGACAAGATAATCTTGATAAAGGTGTCAAAAAAATGGTTTTTTAACTATGGACATGTGGTATTTATCAACACAATTTTTGTCATGGAAATTTAGATAACTTTCATTAGTTACTAGTAAATACGAATTTAATTATTTCTCTAGATAAAAAAGTAGAATCTATTTTCAGTTGATCGTTGTGATGTAAAACTTTGGAAAACAAAAAATTAACCTAGAACAATATAAAATGACATCTAAAACTAACCTTCAACTAAAATTATGTGTATACATAGATATGAAATCTACAAATCCTACCTTTAGTCTAAGTGGAGTGCAAACATCTTTCCTTAGAGCTTATACATTGTTATATTACATATATTTAGTTTGAGGATGGATGCATCCAACATCTAGGAAGCAATAGGATTCAATAACTATGTAGTTTGATGGTTTTATTGGGATATTTTAGAGATTATTCACACCACCTCCACATAAATATATATCAAAATATTTATAACGTACATTATATTTGTCAAATTTTTATAGAAACTTAAAATCAAATATTATTTTGTATCTAGATGCACTCCTTGTTATGAGATCAAGGAATGATTGTTTTGTATCTTCAAAGACATGAATAATTATCTTTACATCTTCATGGTATATGAGTATCAAATATGGTAGACCATTTTTTATTTTATTTTATGCTTGGAGGATAATAATCTTATATTACTATGTGTGTGGAGGCTTTAAAAGAATCACAACACTAAAAAGATCAAAAGATAAGTGTAAAATGATCCACACATAAAAAGGGGAATAAGATCATAGTGGTAAAATACTAGTCAAACAAGATCATTCTACTATAGACTTCCTTGATATGAGATAAAGGGATGCTTATTTTGTCACTTAAAAGGCTTCTATAATTGTCTTTATATCTTAATGGTTTATGAGAATCAAAGATGGTTGACCAGTATTTCAAGCCATGTTAAGTTTTTGTCGATGTCTAACTAAATAGTTTTCTTCCATGATTCTTTATACTCGAATAATTATTCATTTTATTTATTCTTGAAGATTGAACTAGAATGAACCTTTCATAGGACCTCATATATTTTAATATATTTTATTGAGTATATGTTGTTTAAAGTATTTAGACTTGTTAAATTTATTCTTACACTCTTTAATTCCTTATTAATCCATGTCCAATTTCATAATTGTTCAAAACATGTTTAAATCATATTAGAATAAGTGTAACTACAATTTAATATTTATAAAATACTAGAATCATATAAAATTACTTCTCAGCAAAAGGAAACGTTAAGGATACTGACATTTAGGAAGAGTGTGGAAATTTATTACAGTTATGGGTGTCTCTCAAATTGTCAATTCAATATTATGGGTGTCATTTCAAGATTGTGAATTATGATTGTTTCTTTCAAATTTTTTTTTCTATTTCAATGTTTTTGGAGTCTCATCTATCTCCCTTGGATACTATCAAATTCTAATTTGTAGCAATTGTAAGGTGGTTTTTAGTTATGATTTTTATTCACTTTTTAAAAATTGGTTCTAATTTTTGAGTTAGTGGTTGTAAGGTGCCTATTGAAGATTTTAAGTTCTATTTCTATAGTTTATTTAATATCAAATTCAATTACATTTCTTCTCTTGTAGGTGGGGGATGGGTTAAAATCTATTTGATTCATGGAATGCTATTGAGACTCTGACTAGGTAAGCCCATTTAGGGCTCGTATCGAGGCCAAATAAAATTAGCTAAAATATGTCAAGACTTTGTAAATTGAACTCGTGAAAACTTAATCAACATTGAAGCCAAGAATGACTAGAATCATCAAAAAATAATAGATCTAGGAATGGAGCGGGACTCAACAAATCTTCTAGAGAATTGTTGAGTCTCATAATTGTGATTCTATAATGTTTTTATATATAGTAAAAGAATTATTTAAATTTTTTATTTTATCTATATTATAAAGTTATCAAATTGTTTGGATATATTTAACATTTATTTTTTATTTTTAATATTTATTTATTCAATATAAATAAATTCCTTTATTCTTGAACTCAGGAATAATTTATGAGATAATGGCAATCATAAACATTAAAAACATCATCCAATATACAAATTATAGTGTCTCACTCATCTATTCAATATTACCTTCCAAATATTAATATATTTCAAAATAAAACATTCCCAAAAAAGCTTATTGCCTTTTCTAAATTAAATTAATATTATATATGTACAATTTCATAATTGTACAAAACATCTATAAATCATATTAGAATAACTATAACTATAATTTAATATTTATAAAATACTAGAATTATGTAAAATTACTTGTTAACGAATAAATCAACTATAATCTTTTATGAAAATTCATATCATCATCTTCTTATAAGGATATCTTACCATCTTTGCGAAGGAGGGAGGAGGAAGTAAGGGCCAAAGAAAATGTTAACGAAGCTGACATATAGGAAGAGCATGGGAGTGGTACAAATCCTCCCTAATATGACATCGAAAACATTAACATTACTTCATACGAACTTATGATTGAAAAACGCAAAATTACCTTAGAACAATGTAAAATGACATCTAAAACTAACCTTCAACTAAAATTATGTGTATACATAGATATGCAATATACAAATCTGACCTTCAGTCCAAACGAATTGCAAACATCTTTCTTTAGAGCTTATACATTGTTATAATGCATATATTTAGTCTGAGGATGGGTGCAATAGAACAAAAGAGAAGGGTAAAATGACCCACACATAAAAAGGGGAATAAGATTACTTCTCAACAGAAAAAAATGTTAAGGAAGCTGACATATATCTATATACAATGTCAAAATTATACAAAACACGTTTAAATCATATTAGAATAAATATAACTACAATTTAATATTTCTAAAATACTAGAATCGTATAAAATTACTTCTTAGCGGAAGAAAATGTTAAGGAAGCTGACATGTAGGAAGAGCATTTGACGTGCTACCCATTCACAAAATCAAAATCTGTGTGTATTGCTTTCAATGCGAAACACAGGGAATTGGAGCGCCAAAGTATGCAAAGGATTTGCTTTGAGGTTGTTGACTGGGTAAATTTAGACATGTAACACCCTCGATCTGGCCACGTGTTAACTACTCCGCCTTCTACGGAGGCCTATGGATCCTATATATTGGCCGCATTATATATATATATATATAAAACTTCACCTAAAAGTAAAAGTTGATGTAGATGTACACTTGTCTAACCTAATGCAATTGCAGGGCTATAGAGAAAACAGTGAAGGGTTTTCCCAGACCCCAACTGGATCTGAGCGCACAACAATTTGCCAAAGTTTTTGACACTGCATTCCATACCAAGTTGAATCCTCCCTTTGATCCTTATGCCAATACTCTCAATTATCTGCTTCCAAGTTACCTTATTCCCTACGTTGGACTCACAGGCTATGTTGGCACCAATGCTAATCTCCAATCTAAAACTGGAAAGCGAGTAAGTACCGCTACGAACACTAGCACTAGTTATTTTATTATTATTTATCTCGTAACATTCAATACCATGCAGCTTTTGGCGGGACTTCTTGGAGTGGAATCGGGGCAGGATGCAGTGATCCGTAGCTTGTTGTACGAGAGGAAGTTTGAGAGGGTTGCGCCATATCCATACACAGTGGCTGAATTTACCAATACACTTTCTACGCTGAGAAACAATCTTGGGCACACTGGAGTGGTGGACGAAGGTCTGATTGTCAAACAAGCATAGGGCGCTGAAGGAAAGGTGAAGGGCAACATTCTTGCAGGTGATGACTACTCTCTGGGCTATGCAAGAACTCCTGCTCAGATTCTCAGAATAGTCTATTCAACTGGCAACGAGTCAATGCCCGGAGGATTCTTCCCTCTTGGTGCTGGTGGAAGGATTGTTCTCGGCTATCTTCAACACTGATTACTCATCTACTTTCTACTTTCTATTTTTTTATTGGTATGATTTGAATATGAATCAATTAAATTATAAAAATATTACAATCGAATTATATTTAATTAATTAAATATGTAAATATTTTATTTAGGTGGAAAGAGTTACATTACCATTTATTTAAGAAAAAATTATCCATTTTTGATTTGAAGATTTTATGTTTTATGGATTATAAAAAAATAACTTAAAACATTTAAAGAGGTTTTTTTGGTATATAACATGTTATTTTTTTATTGATGTGATTTGAATTCGATTATTTAAACTATAAAATTCAGATATTATATTTTCAATTTTTAAAAATCAAATTATATTTAATTAATTAGATATGTAATATTTTTATTTATAAGATAGGTTATGATTAACAATACTATTTAAACTAGTATATATATCTTAGATATGTCGAACAATATCATTCTCAAAGCACCCATATTATTTTAAATTTATGACACAAATAGAATAGACGTCTCGAAAATAATATCTTTGAGATTTAAACTCTGATTAATTATCATGTATATGTAAGTCCACACCAAAAATAAAGTGTTTGATATTTGAATAAGCCATTTGCCCTTTTCTCAGCTCTGAACTCATATAAATAAGAACTCGGTAAATCACATAGAATTATTTTCATTTATTGTATCTCCTCTCAAATAAAGGGTTTTAAGTTTATTTGACATAAAACTTACCATTTTCTCATTTTTGAGATTTAAATTTGGATTAAATAAAATTTAAAAAGGCAACCATATTTTTTTAAAATTTATTGTAGCCTCTCAACGAAAAGTTTCTAAGCTTGATAGGCATAGAATATAACATTTACACTTGATATATAACATAACATTTCTAAAACGTTCTAGTCATACAATTTCCCTAATTAATTAGGATTCAAACTTTAATCAATTATAATTTGGTAAGGCACATTTAATTTTTTACTTTTATGTATTGTAGCTTCTCCCAATCAAAGGGTTTAAAGCTCATTTGACTTAAAACAAAAAACTTTCCCTTTTTTGGTTTTCAAATTTATTAGATCATTTAAAATTTGGTAATACATTAAGTTTTTTGTTGTGTTTTTTTGGTTTTTTTTTGGTTTTGTTTTTAATAAATTTATTGTAGCCTCTTAATCAAATGTTTTTAAGATTTCTTGAAATAAAACTTAACATTTTCATTTGATTTGAACTCGAATCAATTAAATTATAAAAATATTATGATTTAATTATATTTAACTAATTAAATATGTAAATCTTTTATTTATAAAGTAAGTTATGATTACCAATTCAACTTAAATTAGTGTACATAGTTTAGATTAGTCTATGTAAAATATGTTGAATGATATCATTTTGGAATCACCTATATTATATTGAATTTTTGACATAAATAGAATAGACACTTTGAAAATAATATCTATGTAATATTCTACATAGATTTAACTAATATATGTATGCTAGTAGAACTTTTCACCACATAAAATAAAAGTAAATATTTGTTATTCATGAAAACAAGTTTTATATATTTTTATATTCATTTTTATTTCATTTAATATAATTAATAAAATTGAAACTAAAAAGAGACATAATATAATTAATTTATTGTAGTCTCTCTCGAATAATGTTTTCAAGCTTGCTTGACATAGAACATACCATTTACCCATTTTTTGTCTAACAAATTATGTGATTTTATTGTAGCCTTTCTCAAATGGAGGTTTATAAGCTTGATTGGCATAGATAATGGAATATTAAGAGGGGTTTAATATTAATATAGATATAAAATATCATATTAATAGGGTTTTAAGCTTGCTTGACATATAATATGCTATTTTACTATTTTTGGGATTTGAACTTGGATCACTTAGCTTATAAAGATAAGTCCACACCAAAATATCAGGCCATTTGTGGTATTTGAACTTATCCCAATTATTGTGAAAGTGTAAGTTCACAAAAATACACCAAACCAAGGTGCTTTATAAGAATACGAGAATAACAATTGTAATTATAAGTATATAGGGGTATGGGTAAAATTATAGGTTTTGAAAGGCATTATAACCTTGTACAATGGAGAAAGAGATATACCAATAAACCTCATAAGAAATGCCTCTTCCAAAGAAAAATAGGAGTCAAAACAACAAACAAACTGCAAACCATCAAACTGTCCTTCAACCTTCCTTCTAGTAACAATCCAAGATTAATCAGTGAACATGTAAAAAACCAACCATCAAAACTTTTTTAAAAATAGCCTGTAATCCATCCTTCAACCTTTAGAAACCCATCCAAAAGAGATAATTTTTTTTTTCAAAACTATATTCCTCCACCATTATCTCTTTTTCGAGAGTGTAGGATCATATTAATAGGTGTATAGGAATTTTTTAGTTTTCCTTTTTTCTGTTCCATACAATAGTGCAATCCTCCTTATCTTTAGGACCTAATTCAGGGAAAATGGGGATAAACACTATAATAAAATCAAATGTCTTGAATCTTTCAACAAAAGATTATTTCCTTTTGATAATAAATCTATTGGTTTCACTATAGTTTTTTCCTTAACATGGTTAATCCCATTAGATTTGTCAAACCTTATAACTAAAGGATCCTCCCTTATTTTTTAGAGATAATTTCCTCTAGGACTAAAATGTATGAACTTGGTTCTAAAACTTGATTCTTGAGAGTTGTATCTCCATCCACTTTAATTAGTTGGGAAATTGAATGTTTCCACCATGAAGTATCCCCATTTATTTTTTAATTTATATAGGTTGAATCTAAGTGACATGACTCAAAACATCTATGGCAACAAATGGGTAACCCCTCGTAATCTAAGGATTATTTTTAAGATCAATCCCCAACCTTCAGATCAATTATTGCTATAATATTTTTGTAGATATCAATGATAATTAGGATTATAACAAAGGTTATGATAGAATAATTCAAAGTAGATGAACCTGCTAGTAAGTGTTGTTCTAGATTATCTCGTATGACTTTAAGGCAGGAATCTACACAACAGTGAAAAGGAAGATGTGGTAGTTTAACCCAAATAGGCTTGGCATTGACGGAATCAATAAGGGTGTTGAAAGATAGGAACTAGGGTTTCTACATATGGAGGTCCTACCCCCTAAGCTTAACACCCATCTAGAACCACTTTCCTATCCTCAATAAGATAAAAAATTATAATAAAAAGTCCCATTGTATAGGGGTAGATTTTTAGTTTACCTTAAAAAAATTGGCTGCCATACTTCTATTATCCAAGTATTCATATATGTGAGACATGGCCAACATATTGAACTTATATATCACTCTATTTTTTATGAGGCAACCTTCTATTTCAAGTACCATATCAAGTGCTTCCCCATTGAAAGTAATTGAAAGGTGATTTTTTCATCCTCCAAGGGTTAAAACCCCTATCTAGTGGCTAACCTAGGATGAGAAAGAACCTCCAAAAAGTATTTGGGAATAACTTTATCCTCCCAATAATTCTGGATCACAGTGCTTGACTTTGCTTGACTTCCTTTACTCACTACCATCCAAACTAGTTTATTGGTGAGGTTTGAATCCTCCAACACACTATTCAAAGTTGTAGTCTTAATTGTAGCTTCCCCTAGCTACCCTAAATTTATGTCTTGACCATATTTTATCCACTTAACCTTCTCCTGAGCATCATACATTATCATTTCGTTTTAATCACCTTGTAATTCCATCACCTACTAGTCACCTTCCAACACTGCCACTTGACCTGATAGGGAATGAAAACCTTATAGCCAGAGAACCCATCATAGATTTTCAAATATAATGTGAAGTTTTGAAATAAAAATAATTAATATAATAAAATAAAAAATTAATTAATTAATTAAATACGAAAATATGAATAACAAATTTATTTTTGATCAAATACCAAAATAAATCAGCAATTGTATATAAATTCAATAGAAATTGGGTCAATCAGAATTTGTTAAGGCTTTAAAAAAATTGATTTAATTTATTGTATCCTTTCTCAAACAAAGGTTTTTAAAATTGATTGACATAGAATATGCCAAATATTTCATGCATTCACAGTCCATACAAAATAAATATTACAGCCTTTTACAATAATTATGTTCCTCTATTTTGTATTGACATTTTAAATTAGCATTTGTGATGCCTCATCAAGAGAATATGATATATGATTGAAGAATAATATTTTACTTAGATATTTTAGAAAAAAATGGTCACATGATGTAATGAATGGCAGGGTAGTTATTGTCAAGGCTCCCCACTATGTGGTTTTGCCTACATGGTATAATTAGCTTGCTTAGGTGTCATTTATGTGTTTAATAAAGTTCAATTCAAAAGATAACCCCACATTCATGAGGATGTGATGACATGTCTATCTTTCACCTATATATGTACTTTTCCTAAACCTATTTGACTAATTAACCTAGAATACTATTTCATTGAAGACTTTTACACATTGTGAAGATTTTTCCTCTCATATGTTCATGATTTCACTACTCCATATAGTTTCAATTTCTTGTGTTCAATCCTATCCAACTATCAATCCTCAAGTCTATCCCAATCCAACATGATATCATATATTTTATGGTAGTGAATTTCATAGCCTCTATTGTGAGATCTAGCATTCTAGCCCAATAATTGTTTTTCTTTGATTTTAATTTTTAAAGGTTTGGTAGGGTTTCATGTAAATATATAAAAAATATAATACCAAAGTATGTAGATGAAATATATATATATATATATATATATATATATATATATATATATGTCGAATCTATAAGGTGCCAAAACCTTAGGAATAACTTTAAACATTACCTAGTTTTATGATAGTTAATTTTTTTACTATTTTAGAGGCTTTGAAGGTCATTTTTTGAATTATACAAAATCATTAAAACCTAGTAATTGAAATGAAAAACTATTTGTAGTTTTTTATAGTCTTTTTAAAATACTTGATGGGTATCTACTATTCTATGTGGAATAAATAAAAAATTTTCATGATCTAAGGTTTTCTTTGCATTTTTCTCATCATTTGTAAGCTTCTACAGATTGTAGTCAGTCGATAAAATTTAACACCCTAGAAAAGATCCTATGGTGGATAATAAACTTCTATGGATAATTACACCCTTTCCAACACCTTCTACAAGCTTCATTAGACTTTGGCCCTTCAATTAACATTTAGGGTTTGATGGACATTTATCCTTGCTCATGCACCTATCAAGTTCCATGACCCATATATGAATAATAGGTGGAATTTGATCCCATTAAATGTAAACAAAATAATTTTTTAAACACCTTCTTACACACATAGTGGGTTATACAACCCCTACTTGTACACATGTCAAGATTCAAACCAATTGCTTATATCGATGAAAGACTCTAGCCTTATTGCTTATCCTGATGATAGACTCTAGTCCTCATACTTTCACCAATGGTAGACTATAACTTTATTAATTACATTGATGATGAAATTTAACCCTCCTAAATGCATCAATGGTAAAATTAGACACCCTTGCACACACCAATGGTATATTCTTCCCCTTTTAAATGCATATTGTAGGCTCCATGCACCTTTTTTGCACTAGAACAACATCCAAGAAGCTCTCAAATTTAATCAAGTGAAAAGTGAAACTATTCATCTAGAACATAATGTTAAGTGATATAATCAAAGGGAGATAACTCATCCTTTACCTTATCTCATAGTCACATGGGAGTTTAGCCCTTATTCACAACTAATCCAAGTAGGTTTAACTTTTCCCTGAAAAATTGAATCAAATCTTTTGCAAGCCCAAAATATTCATTTTGTAAGGTGTTTTTTTTTTAATAATTATTTTAAACTAACATAATTTTAAGCTTATAAGTCATGTAAAAGCACCATTTTTTCAAAAGTGTGTATTTCTTTGAGCTCTACATATTTTTTATATTTTTGGGCCTTGTAAAATTGAACCTTTATCATTTTAGGGGGATTGTGTTTATTTTTTTTGTTTTACACACTTACCTTACTTATATGTACGTGTTGATTTTATATGCATTTAAATGTGTTGTTTTTATATGTACTAAATATAAAGTTCTAACCTATTCAATAATAGGGTAATTTGTTGATTATTACATAGATTGTTCATTTGGACACATTTTTAGCTATGTTTGATGTCCATCACATTGAGTGTATATGGTTACTTATGGTTATGTCAACTCACCTATATCCAATTGGGAGGTATCAAATGAGGATAGTTCAACTCTATTGGTTCTTATTATAAAGAAAAATTAATCTTTATGGTGGATATACATGGAATTCTTGCTCTAAGAACAAAACCTTATTCCATTTATATATAGATATATTTGTACCCCCACTAACCCTTATCAATACAATGACTAGGCCAATTCTTGTGACTATGTTTATGGTCACTTTTAAATTCTCATTTTATGAGATATACACCACCATGTGGAACACACAGAGTGTCCCTTTACTATTTGGAACACTATTTAGATTTTTTCAAAAATCTTGTTGAGATTTATATCACTCCTATTCCTCTTTTTATTTTATATTCAGAGATTGTTGTAACCTTTCCTTCTACTTTTATTTATTATGATGACAAATTCCTAATTTAAAATTCTCTTCCTTCTATCAATCCACCATTACAGGGCAAGATTCTGCTAGACCTTAGTTGTCCTATTACAAATTATGTGTTTTTTCATAGATAAGATGTTACTCTTCCAAATCCATCACGAATTTTATCTTCGAAGGACTACTATTTTTAGTGACTGTATTCTTATTTACAGCCTCGATGACTCATATGTTCTTATGGATATTCATTCTATTGATTTACGTGCTTCATTTGTAGTTTAGTATTCAATTTTAAGGGTTGTTGAGACATGATCTCCTCTTTACATGGGATTTCTTTCAGTGAATGTTCCATGCCCTTATTATAATAGTTCTACTTCAATGTAATTACATTTAGTTCTTATGATGATATTTTCAGACCTATGTCACACTTTAGTTTTGGACAATACTTAGATATCTACCTACTTTTGCCTTCATCTTCTAATGTGGAATGGGCATACTTTCAATACACTCATCATGTTATTCCTCTTTAAAAGGAAAGAAACATTGTTCAACGTAGATGGAACTTATTCAGTTTTAGGTAAAGGATTGCATCATTGACCTTCGTCATTTTTTGAGTTATACTATAGGAAGCTTCGGCATCTTCCATGGGGACTTCTTAGTTCTCTATTTGCTATGTACTTGGGTACCTTATTAGTCCTTGTTTTTCAGACCCAATTCTTCTACCCACCTAAGATATTCTTAAGGGGTTCATTGGTGTAAGATTTTCACCACTATCTGGTTTTAACCTACATGGTCTAATTAGCTTACTTAAGTGTCACTTAGGTTTTTAATAAAGGTCATTGGGTAATATAATCCCACATTCATGAGGATGTGAGGACATCTATCTTTTGCCTATATATGTACCTTTCCTAAAAGCTATTGGACTAATTAACTTAGAATATTATTTCATTGAATGATTTTGCACATTATGAAGTTTCTTTCTCTCATGTGTTCATGATTTCACTACTACATATAGTTTCAATGTTATGGTCCTAGTGGGCAGACTTCACTAACGCCTTGAGGTTTTGGTGTAGCGGTTCATTACATGTGGTATCAGAGCCTCCACCTGGGTTCAAATCATAGAGCAGGTGGGGTACACCAGTATTGCAGTGTTCGGCCTGGGCTCATACACGGGGGTGATCTCGTGTACATGCACAAAGCAAGCCCAGTGTCTGTGGCTTCAGAAGTGTGGTGGGATTTTATGGTCTTGGTGGGTGGACTTCACTAATGCCTTGAGGTTTTGGTGTAGCAGTTTGTTACGTTTAGCGTTTTGCATTCGATCCTATCTAGCTATCGATCCTCAAGTGTGGCCTACTTTGACAATCAAAGTTTTAAAATTGTGTCCACCTCCCTTATTCAATATTCCTATCTTGTACCCCAATTTGAAATCAAATATAAAACCCCAAAATTTTTAAATAAATTTAAATTTTGAGCCCCTCAATAGGGAAAATTAACCTAGTTTTTTAAAGTATGGATAGTTGATTAAATAAATTAATTATAAATTAATAATATAGAACATCAGAAGAGGAATATGAAATTATAATTTAAAAAAACTCAATTTTATTGATTCACTTTTTTTCTTAATATCAGTACTTTTATGGAGTTTGAACACAATTTGTCTATTCTTAATTAATTAGACTTGTGGACCTTTTATGATGACATGGACTGGACTTGCTGATGGATTTGAATGTAGGTGGAAAGAGTTACATTATGATTTATTTAAAACCTTTTCATCTATTTTTTAATTGAATATTTTATGCTTCATAGTCCTTAAAAATTAAATTAAAAACCTTTGAAAAGGTTTTTAAGCTTTGTTGGCATATAACATTCCATTTATTCATTTATGTTATTTGAATACAAATCAAAAATTATAAAAGCAATACATGGTATTTCCAAATGATTTAATATCTCATTATATTTAATTTAATTAGATATGTAAACATTTTTTTATAAGTTAGGCTATGATTACCAATACAACTTAAACAAACATATATATCTTAATTTCCAAAATCTTTAAGATCTAATTATATTTAATTTAATTAGATATGTAAACATTTTTTTATAAGTTAGGCTATGATTACCAATACAACTTAAACTAACATATATATCTTAATTTCCAAAATCTTTAAGATCTAATTATATTTAATTTAATTAGATATGTAAACCTTTTATTTATAAGGTAGGCTATAATTACCAATATAATTTAAACTAGCATACATATCTTAGATTAATCTATGTAAAATATGGCAAATGATATCATTCTTGAAGTACCTATATTATATTGAATTTATGATGCAAATGGAATAGGTGTCTCAAGAATGATATTTATGGTTATATTTTACATGTATTTGTTTAATATATGTATTCTAGTAGCACTTGTTTCCACATAAGGTAAAAGTGAATATTTATTGTTCATGAAAATAAATTTAATATATTTTTATATTCACTTTCATTTCATCTAATGTAATCAATAAAATCAAAAATAGAATTTAACACTATTAGTAAAACACACACACACACACACACACATTTTTATTATACGAAAAATTTTATGATATTCAAAATTTATACATTTGATCCTCAAATGATAGAATGCTTTGTTCTTCATATTTTATATTGCTAGATGGGCGTAACTTAGATTGGATAGAAGTTGTTGAAAGGATTGTTATTCTTACTTTGACATTTTTGTCTAAAAACCCTATCTAGTATAAAAACAATTCTTTTATTTTTCCATAACTTTGCTTGTGTTGTTCTTTCATAGGAAGGGTTTTTCATAACTAGAGGAAACCATCCCAAATATCTAATGAAAATCATACATCTTCCACTAAAGCACATATCAACATTTTATAAATGCCTGACATAGTCAAGAATCAATATTTTGAAGCATCTTTTAACATATGAATCTCATATCTATAAATAAAATATAACTATCATGTCACATTTATCCCTGATATTTGTAATATTTCATGGCACATAATATTTCATTTACCCATTTGTAGGATTTTAACTCAAATAAATTATCTTTTAAATGTAAGTCCACACTGAAAATAGGGTGTTTGATAGATTTGAATATGCCATTCATCCTTTTTTGGATCTAAAATCAGATAAATTATAACTTCATAAGCCACTTAGAATTATTTTTATATATTGTATCTCCTCTCGAATAGAGGGTTTCAAGCTTACTTGACATAGAACATGCCATTTTCCCATTTTTGGGATTCAAATTTAGATTAAATAGAATTTGTTAAGGCACCCATATTTTTTTAAATTTATTGTAGCCTTTCAAGTATAGGGTTTTAATATTTCTTGACATAGAACATAATATTTCCACTTGATATATAACATACCATTTCCAAAACCTCATCGACATAAAGCATACCATTTCCCCATTTTCAGGATTTGAATTTTGATCAATTAGAATTTGGTAAGGCACTTTAAATTTTTTTTTTAAAAAATTGTAGCATCTCTCAAACAAAGGGTTTTAATCTTGTTTGACATTGAACATACCATTTTCTGATTTTTTCTATTCAAACCTAGATCAATTAGAATTTGGGAATGCACTCACATTTTTTTATTAAATTTATTGTAGCCATCCAAATTGGTTTATTTGCAAGGTTTGCATCCTCTAATGCACCATTCAAAGTTGCAGTCCTGACAGAAGCTTCACTTGGTTCCCCTACCTTCATGTCCTAACAATATTCTATCCATTTAACATTATCATGTGGATATTCCATCACTAATTCCTTCTAATCTCCTTATAACTTGATTAATTAATGTTATGTATCCAACACCACCACATGACTGATGATTGAAATGAAACCCTAGCATCCAAAGAACAAATCGGAGATTCTCAAATATAAAGTAAATTTTATAAATCGAAATAATAATATAAGCCAAATGAACAAATTAATCAATTAATTAAACTGAAAAAAAAGGAAAAACAAAAAAAGGGTTAGACGCCAAAAGAAGTCCACAATTATATATAAAAGACATAGAATAGATCATTTCCCATAATTTTGATATTTAAACTTGGATCAATCGCAACTTTTTAAGGATATTAGAAATTTTTATTTTTTTAATTGTAGCCTCTCTCAAACAAAGGTTTTTAAACTTGTTTAACATAGAAAATGCTATATATTTTATGTTTTCACAGTTCATACAAAATGAATATTTGAAATTTTTAGACCTCTATTTTTTGTCAACATTTCAGATCACCATCAATGATTTTTCATCAAAATAATAAGATTTATTATTGAAGAACAAATCCTCACCACTTAAATAGAGTAGAGAGCAATGGTCACATGAGGTATTAAATGGGAGTGTAGTTATTGCAAAAGTTTTGAAATTGTGTTTACCTCCCCATTAAATATTGAAAGAACGTACCGCATGTGACATTAAATACGATACTCTAAAATTTTTAAATAAAATTAAAAATTTAACCCATCCATAAAGAAAATTAAAATTAAAATTTTATTTATAGATAATTGATTAGATAAATTAATGGTAAAATAATAATTTGGCTAGTAATTAACTTATTATTATTTTAATTTTAATTACTATCATGATTAAAATTTTATGTCAAGATTAAATACTTTATGAGATATAATATTAAAATTAAATTTTAAAATCCATATGATAACCTATCTTAAATATTGTTGATAATAATTTTCTAGGCATGACCTATCCCTAGGTCCTCATCTCTATTAAGATTAAAGGAGTGTTTATTGATTTCAATGGCTTTCCTTAATCTTTATTTATGGAATTTTTTTCCATGGACATGACTCTGGCATCTTCAATACCTATAGCATATTTAGTTTAGCATATTTAGTTTTCCACAAGTGCTCAATAAGATCTGACTTCTCTTTCTTTTCAAATCAAGTATCAACCATATTATCTTTGATTCTTATGCAAATAGTCCTTCATTTTACCCTAATGTAAGGGAGCCAATAAGAGCATTTGACTATGTAGACTTTATTATGTAATCTAGGTTTCATAGGGTATTTCATAGACCCTACAAACAACATTTTAATAGGAAAGAAGGTGGTTTGGATATTTTGGAATTTGAGAATTTAATTTATTTTGTTAGAAATACTTTCAAAGTAAGAATGTTGTTGTGTCACCATGTAAATATTTTTTTTGTCTTTTTAAATAAATATTGAGATTGTTTTATATCCCCAATAACTATTTTCATTGTGTAATTAAAATCAAAATCAAAATTACATTAAGTTAATTATTACTAATTTATTAATTTACATTTAATTTCTATAATCAACTATCCATAAATATATTTTTTTTTAATTTTATACTAAAAAATTAATTTGATTTTTTAAAAATAGGTTTTGTATTTCATGTCACATTAGGGTACGAGCTTACAATATGTGACATGTGAGTTAGACCCGATATTGAACTTATTCTTTCCCCAATTTCCTCAATAATAACACCTACAAGCATATTCTCTTTGTCATGTTGCACACCTTCAAGTTGACAAATTGTGAATCATGTGTATGGTGGAATCTATTCCTAAAACTAGTGTTGGAACACCACCTCCATGCTTCCCCATCAATAAGCCCATCTTCGCTAGCCAACAAATCCAATGATAGATCTCGGGTTCAAGTCCCCAACACAAAGACAAAGAGACTGTACAATGAGATTTGGATGGGTGTTTACCCATGACTTAATGAGCCACTGGTTGGGGACAAAGAGGCAATTCTATTCTATATGGTTTACAAGAACAACAGGCCTGCAAATTATTTTATCAAGAGTAAATGTAAGAATCACGGGACTGTAAATTTTATTTAATGCAGAGCTCCCTAGGAGGGTAAAACAAAGATGTTAAAAATTATAAGGGCTATGTCAATTTGATGGCTTAATCAGATTAGCATAGGTCTGAAAAGAATAGTTTGGAGGCACTGTATATTGACACATCTGCTTGGATTCTCCAAAGTCAAAAGATTTTTATATCTTAAAAATATATATTTCAAATACAAAATAGATTACAATGTTTTACGAATATTTTTATTTATTTATGTCAGTAGTAAAGAGTGAACACATTCATATCATTATAACTTTCTAGTACACTTCAAATGTCACTATACAAATATCTATCAATATAATATAGGTATGAAGTTTTAAATAATCTCATTTAAAATTGGATTACTATTCATCTAAATGTTTTGGAATAAATTCTTACCCACTATTTATTTACCTTCTATTAATTACAAAAATGGACCTATTTAACTTCACAAGTGCACATTTTATTTTTTAGGTGGCTCATTATTCCCAATGCAATTTGAAGTAGTAGAAAAATTGAAGCACTCTAATTAATTTGCTTCCTTCTTCCATCATACCTACAATTTGTAAACGTCTATTGAGAGTTGCAACGCCTATAATTTTCCACATCTTAACTATAAATTATATTTATTTACATTGTGTTTGTGTTGATAACGTTTTGAGTTGATAACATTAAAATACTAAATACATAGAAATTTCAATTAATATTTATAATATCACTATATTATATTTCATTATACAAAATAGGTTTCAATTGTAATTTGTCAATATCACAATAAGTTTTTGGTGTCATTGACAAATATATTCAGAGAGATAATAATAATATTATTAATTTTAAATATGAGAGAAATGAAGACATATATGCTCATAAGACATTGCTATATTACTCAAACATAAAGTGAAATTTTGATTTAAGGTGACATTATTTTATTTCCTACAACATAAAAATATCAATTAATTTTTACCATACCTCATATATACTATATTTCAATATAAAAAATAAAATTTAACATTACTGTTGTTTCTAAAAAATTTCTATTCGCAATAATTTTTGGGTGCCACCGACATATCTACTCTGAGTAACAAGAATAATAGTAGTAAATATAATACTTAGAATAGAAAAGATAGATATAATTATAAAATATTGTTATATTAATTAAATCAAAATGGGATCTTTTGATTTATTTGATTTAAATTGAACATAAAACTTTTATATTAATTTTCACAAAACCACCTATATATTATATTTCAATATACAAAATAAATTTTAACTTTAAATTGTTTGTAGTTTTTTTATTTTTGCAACAACTTTTGGGTGTCCCTGACATGATTAACATGGAAGACAAGAATAATAGTATTAATTCTAAGTTTGAGAATAGCAAAGATTGATATGCTCATAAGACATTGCTATATTACTCAAAGCAACTAAGATATTTTAATTTATTTGATTTGAGTTGAACATAAAACCTTTATGTTAATTTTTAAAATACCATCTATATATTATATTTCAATATAAAAAATAACTTTTAACTTTAATGTTTTCTATATTTTTTGTCTTTTCATAACAATTTTTGGTGTCACTGGCATGGCTATTGTAGGCAAAAAGAATAATAGTAATAATTCTAAGTTTGATAATAGCAAAGACATATATGCTCATTAGACATTGATATATTACTCAAAGTAAAATGGGATATTTTGATTTATTTTGTTTAAATTGAACATAAAAAATTTATATTAATTGTTATAATACCACCTATATACTATATTTGAAATACAAAATAACTCTTAACATTACCATTGCCTATATTTTTTGTATTTTCTCAACACTTTCTTGGATTTCACTAACATGGATAGTGCACGTGAAAATATTAATAGTAGAAATTATAAGTATGAGAATATTAAATATGGATATGCTCATAAGTCATTGTTATATTACTCAAATGAAAATGGGATATTTTGATTTCTTTGATTTTAATTGAACATAAAATCTTTCTCTAAGACATTATGATGCACTTTGAGAAGCACAACTTTACTCTTTACGTTAGATTCCTACACTAAAGACAACATTAAATTGACATCATGCACACAACTGGCGAGAGGAACAAATAGTTTTGCACCCTAACTTTATGGGTGTGAAGAAAAAAGATACTAGTAAAACAAGATCATACTATTATGGACTTAGTGAAAGTTAGAAAAAAGAGAAGACAGAGAAAATAAAGGGAATACAAACAAGCACATAGGACATTAAAAATAAGAGCAAGTGAAATCAAACATGACCCATAATTAAACATGCGCCAATAAAAACCTACTGTGATCGTATAATTTAAAAAATACAAAATTACCCTAGAACAATGTAAACTAACATCCAAAACTAGCCTTGAAATAAAATTACATGTCTACATAGATATGTGATGTACAAATCCTACGTTTGGTCAAAATGGATCAGGAACCTCTTTCCTTAGAGATTATACATTATTAGAATACATATATTTACTTTGAGTATGGGTGCATCCAACATCTAGGCTACATTAGGATTTAATAACTATGTAGTTTGAGGGTTTTATCAGCACATTTTAGAGATTATTCACACCACCTCCACATAAAATAAATATCAACATATTTCTAATCTACATTATATTTGTCAAATTTTTTCTAGGAACCTAAAATAAAACTTTAATTTTTATTAAAACCCACTCTTTGCTATGAGATCAAAGGACGATTGTTTTCTCTCTTCAAAGACTTGTATAACTATCTTTCGATATTTTCTTCAATGATGCTATAAGATCAAGGAATGATTTATTTTGTTTGTTCAAAGAATTATATAAATGTCTTTAGATCTTCATGGTTTATGAGAATAAAATATGGTTGAATTTTTTTTGATCCATGTTTAATTATTTCAAACATTTATCTAAAGAATTTTCTTCCATGAAGATCTATATTATAAGACTTATTCCTTTTATTCATTTTATTTCTTCTTGAAGATTGAATAAGAAGCAAAGTTTCGAAGGACCTCAGATATTTTCATATATTTTATTGAATATATGTCATTTAAAGTTACTTCTTAAATTTAATATTACACTCTTTAATTTATTATTTGTCCCTACCAAGAAAGGACTTAAGGAATCAATTTTTAAATAATGTAATTTTGGATGAACCAATAAAAAAAATTAAAATTGTATTATTTTAAAAATTGTAAGGGTTCACATAAATTTTCACATAAAAGAAGAATAAAATTTTAGGGAACAAAAGAGAATGGTGAGAGGACCCACACATATAAAAGGGGACTAGGATCATAGTGGTAAAATACTAGTCAAAGAAGATCATGCTACTATGGCCCTGGCCAAAGCCAGAAATGAGGGAAGAAAGGGAAAACAGAGGGAAGAAAAATTAAATTAGGGAGGACACTGAAAACAAGAGGAAGGGGAAGCAAAAATGACCCAAACTATATAAAACATGTGCCAATAAGATCCTAATATGAACTTATAATTTAAAAACACAAAATTACCATAGAACAATGTAAATTGACATTTAAAATTAACCTTGAACTAAAATTACATGTCTACATAGATATGCGATCTGAAAATCTTTGCTTCCATCCAACTTGATTGAGAACCTATTTTTTCAAATCCTATACATTATTATAGTACATATATCTACTTTGAGTATGGGTGCATCCAACATTTAGGATACACTAGGATTTAATGAATGTGTAATTTGAGGGTTTTATTGCCACATTTTATAAATTGTTCACACAACCTCCACATAAAGACATGTAAACATATTCCTAAAGTACATTCAAATTTTCAAATTATTTATATGAATCTAAAATAAAATATTATTTTTTGTTTAGACACACTTCTTGCTTTGAGATAAAGGGATGATTGTATTGCCTCTTCAAAGACTTGTATAACTATCATTAGATATTCATGGTTTAAGAGAATCAAAGATGGTTGATCATTTGTTTTATTTTATATGTTTGTATGATAATAATATTATATTATTTTTGTGTGTAAGTGATTAAATAAGAACAAAACATAAGGGAACAAAGGAGAAGGGTGAAATGACCCACATATAAAAATGGCATAGGATTGTAGTGGCACAATACTAGTCAAACAAGATCATACTACTATGACCCTCCTTGTTATGATATCAAGGGATAATTATTTTCTCTCTTCAAAGTCTTTTATAATTTTATTTATAGATTCAAGGTTTATGAGAGTCAAATATGGTTGACCCTGTTTTTGAGCCATGTTTAATTTTTTCCAACTTTTGATTAAAGACTTTTCTTCGATTATGCTTTATACTAGAATAATTATTCCTTTTATTTATTCTTGAATACTCAATAAGAAACAACATTTTGGAGGACCTCAAATATTTTCATATATTATATTGAATATATGTCATTTAAAGTTTTTGGACTTCTAAAATTTACTCTTACACTCTTTAATTCCTTATTAGTCTCCTGCCAAGGAAGGACTTAAGGAACCAATTTTAAATTAATGTAATTATGTATTAACCAATGCAAAAAATTAAAATTATGTTATATTGAAAATTGTAAAGGTTCGCATAAAGTTTCACATTAAAATATTGGAATATTACCTAAGTGTTTAATATTCCTTTTAAAAAATTGCTAACTAAATTTATTGGATAGAAAATAGTAATGTGATTTTTGCTTTGTGATGTTTGGGAGTGGAGCTATTTAATAGTTAGTAATTATTAATTAACTAATATTAAGAAATATAGATGGCAGGGTAGGAGGATCTCAAAAGTTTTAATTATTAAACATTAAGTGTGTCTTTTTGCCCTGAAATACAAAAATGTGGAGTGGAGCTATTTTATAGAGGACTCATTTCATTAAATCTTTCTTAGTATATATTTATTTTGTTTGTATTTTGTAGTGATTTAAAACTATTTTATAACCCCACCACGTCATCTTCTGACTATTCTCCAATGTTGTGCATCCACATAACTTATCCTTAGTGATCAATGGTAAACCTTAGAAACATAATCCTCATGATAAAATTATACTTGAAATATCAACAAGTTGATCTCATTAAAGGAATCATAAAAATAGTTTTTTAACTATGGAAATCTGGTAGCTATCAACACAATTTTTGTCACACATTTACACAACTTGTAGTTACTAATAGATAGGAATTTATTTATTTTTATAGCTAAAAAAATAGAATATGTTTTTAGATGATAATTGTCATGCAAAATTTTTAAAAACCTATGCATGATTCATTAAAGGATTATTATTAAAGATGTCCATACATTCCACAAGCATTGGTATTGTGTTTCAAGTATAATAATTGGTTAAAATATTTATTATATTTTATTTCATTAATGTTATGGGTGTCTCTCAAATTGCCAATTCATGATTTTGGGTGTCTTTTCAAGATTGTGAATTCTGATTATTTATTTTATATTTCTAAGCTATTGGAGTCTCATTTGAGTCCCTCAACTACTATCAAATATTTATTTATAGTTGTTATAAGGTGGTTTTGAGTTATGATTTTTATTTAATTTTTAAGAATCGGTTCTAATTTTTGAATAAGTAGTTATAAGGTGTTTATTGAATAATTTAAATACCATTTATATAATTTATTTTTAATATAAAATTCAGTTAGACTTCTGCTCTTGCAGGTGAGGAATTTTTTAACATCTATTTGATTCATGGCATGTTATTGAGACTCTAACTGGGTAGGCCCATTTTTCAAGTTAATATTCATGAGATTATTTTAGTTAACCAATAGTTTTATAGGATCTATAGTATGAGAATATGGAGATTCCCTTATGAAAATTTGAACCATTCGATATTGTTTTAGGTCTTGACTAAATAATTTATAATTTTCTTGAAATTTTATTTTCTTCTTTCATTGGTTTTTAGATTCAACCTTTGATGTACTGGTATTTCTAGTCAGTGATCATGGATTTATTTGGTGATGGGTCTTCCTTTTCATTGTTGTAGGAGTGATTTCACATTTTAGGATTTTACTATGTAAATCCTAAGATAGATTAAATGGTTGGGACTATTTTTAATATATAATAAAACTAAAATTTATTGATTCTATTTGAATTTTAAAAAGTAGTAAATACAAGGAGAAAATGGACTTATCTGGATATAAATAGAGTTTCTCACAGATCTGAATAGTTGAGATGATTGAGTAGATAGAGATGAATATTTCATATGTTGACTATTTTTGAGATCTAGCTCTAGATAGTAGCACCCCCTTAAGATAGTAGCACTATGTGGCATTAGTGTCCGAACTTGGCACTAGTGTCCCTCCTTTAATGACTATATTAATCTTTTAGAGAAGCTGTAGGAATTCTTGAGGCTCATATAGGAGATTTCCTATCATGCGATGGCTTTTTGTGTTCTTTTTCAATTGATTCTTCACCAAAACCCTAATGAATATCTACTACACACATGAAATAATGAAATAAACAAAAGTAAAAGGAAAGGAAAAATTGGGTTGTGGGATGTTACAATCATATGGATTATAACCCTATTATTCTAACCACTACCTTTATTAACTCCAATGTTAGGGGTCCTAGATCACATGTATTTCTCCCTTAGGTAATTTGTACCATCAACTTACATGATATACTAGGATGAATTTTTTTGAGGACCTTCTTTGATCAAACATGAAAATGTATAGGTGTGAATGTTGAGTAGTATGTAGAGTATTTGAGTTGTACTAATGATTGATTTTATGTAACAGATAAAAAAATAGTAAGTGCTAGATGTAAAATGAATTGTGAGGCTCTTTATATAGGAGGATATTTATTTGGAATATAATTCCTTATTAAAATACCAATAAATCATGAAAAGGTCATTAAAAACATAAAATAAGGGTCACATATGGGTTAAGACTCAAATATCAGTGAAATCACCCATTGGATATTGAAGACCAAAGTGCACAGTAGCACCATGTGGTGCTACTCCTAAAATTAGTGCTAATGTCCAAAGGATCATAATAAACAAAAAAATAGGGATGATAGGATAGAGGCCCTTGGGACTGGGAAAAGGTGATCTTTGAATATTGGACATGTTAAAAATAAGAATAATAAAGCATAAAAAAGATCAAAAGAATCGACATGACCATGTGAACAAGAACTATAACCATCACTAAGACATTTTGTGTGAAACAGCAAAAAAATACATAGTATCTATGGTTTCCTGAGTAAATTATTGGGTTTACATTTTCCCCCATTTTATTTGAGTAATGGAACGAAATGGAAGTACTAGAGTAAAATAAAATAAAAATGTGTACCTACACTTACCTATGTGAATGTAATCTAGATTTGGCCCACTTCTTGGCCAAAGAAGTGGATGAAAACTAGAGTGTAATATTTGAGAGAAAACATATGTTTTAAATGTTCCCTATGCTAAAATTGAATTTTTAAGATGAATGTATGGATAAACAAGGTTCACTTTCCCCCACTCTAAATCTGAGTATTGTAAACTATATGCATGGAGAAACAAGGCTCGCTCACCCCCACTTTGAGTATAATTAATATAAATTAAAAGTGTGGAGATGCAAGGCTCACTTGCCTCCACTCTGAATCTGAGTAATGTATACTAAAGGTATGTAAAAACAAGTCTCACTTTCCCCCACTCTAAATATGAGTAATGTAAACTGAAGGTGTGGAGAAACAAGGATCACTTTCCCCTACTCTAAATTTTAGTATGTAAACTAAAGGTGTGGATAAATAAGGCTCACTTGCCCCCACTCTAAAGATGAGTAATGTAAACTAAGTCTAGTGTACTTATATGGATCAAGCACTAAAAATGGCCCTATGATCCAAACTAGTCAAAACGTAGTGATGATATTGGTGACAGTTTTGACATAATATGGTAAATCTAAAAATGGGAACCAAGAACTTGTGCTTTGAATCATGTCCCCTAATCCTAATATTTGATTGATGTAGTTGTGTATCTAAATATATACATGAAATGGTAAACCTATGTTAAAGCTATATATCTTCATGGAGTGTATATCTAAAAATATGTAAGTCTAGATGCCTATGTAAACCTATATGTTTATATCTCTAAAAATTTGTGCAACTAAATCCCTGTGTAGACCTCTATCTCTATATAATATGAATAAGTTATGCAACTGAATGCTAATGTAAACCTATGTAGACTTGTATTTATGTATAACCTAAATATGTTGTGCAACTGAATGTCTATGTAAATTTGTGTAGACTTATAAATTTGTATAACATGAATAATCTATGCAATTGAATGCCTGTGTAAACCTATACATGCATGTATGTCTATATCTATGAAAACATGTGACTCTAGATGCATGTGTGTCTAAAAACATGAATGTAACTCTATATGTCTAAATTAATCTATGCATATTTCCCCCCTTTTAGTGAGGGAAATGAGTCCATGATGAGGATATATGATTTACCTTTTTTGTGAATAATGGAGTTTTCTTATTTTAGTTAAGGGTCTCAATTAATAAATCAGTAAATAATATTGCATTAATTATAGTCCTAATTTGTATAATTTATCTATCTTTTTTACCTTTCTAATAATATTAATAAATAAGGAGAAATAATGACTTAGCTGGAAATAAGTTAAGACAACTAAGATAAGGTCTAAAACTAGCTATGCAGGACTCACACAGTGTCGTAAATTAGAATCTAGATTTCATTCGATGAAAGGATAGGAGTACCGAAAACATGACAATTTGAGGTTTGACATTATTTTCCACTCCTACTACTATTTTCCAAAGTAACCATAGAGACCAAAAAAATTTGGGTTCTTTGTACTATTCCTGTGTGAGCCTACTTGTGAAATATTGTATGGTAAATGTCTAAGGACCTCGATATAGAGATGATATAATATTCAAACCCTAACCCTCCATCATGCTTGATAAAAATATATTTGAATCACTTAAATAGGGTGGGGTTAGTGTGTGTAAGATACACTAAATGTGTGATCTATACCCCTTGTGTGGGCACGCTATCTACATATAAATACTCTGAAGAAGGATCAACTGATATGTAGTTATCCCACCTAATGTGATTTGTGAAATAGTGTGATGAGAATGAAAAAATGCCAAATTGAGAGTGATTGAGGTAGATAGGGATTGATATGAGTGTTTGAATATGTTTGTAACTATGTTCGGTGACTGTATGTAGAGAATAGGAAAGTTTATCTTAATAGTTTGCTCATATTCTTGTTTGCTTTGTAAGATTTGTAACCTCCCTTTCTAAATGAAATTTGGATAGGATTTTATAGGGAACTATTGGTCATGGGTCAAATGCATTCATGATATAATGACATAATGAAGGATATGAATCAAATGAAAATGACCATTTGGGCTCAAATTACAAAGGGATATGAGCACCAAAAATTGGACACACTAGGGTTTAGTGTTATAGTCCATGTATGGCACTCCTTTCCTACAGGCTCAGGACCTAGGGGGATAGGATTGGCCTAGGAAATAGAGTCTGGTTGAGCTTGAATGACTATTTAGAAGGATACTGATAATTGATAATGAGAAAAAAGGTGTCTATGAGGGTCACAAAATTATGAAATAAGGTCCTATAGATAGGGTGTCATAAGTCACACTCAAACTACCAATTTGGACACTTTTTATGACTACATTCCCCCCCCCCTTTATTCTAATGATACAACAAAGTGAAATACTAGGATAAATGAAAAGTAGAAAGTGTACCTAAACATAATTACAAGGGTGAAGACCATTAAGATTTGTGATTCTAATTAATGTTGGATATGTGTTGTACCAAGAGTAATATAAAAAATAGAGTTGAGTGCTTAATTCCCTAAGAGTGGATCAATAATGCAAAGGTTGGTGATTTGGATCCATCATCACCCACTATGTGAAACTATGTGATCATGCATGTGTTAATTGATGTTTGGACTATGTGTCCAATCCCTCTAAGTAGGTGGCTCAATAATTCAAAGGATAGATAGTCCTTTGGATCCATCGTTGCCCACTAAGTGAATCTATGAAGTGATACTGGTATGAATGTTTATTGTTTAGATTGATCTTGAAGCCCATGAATGTTCTAAAATCTAACAAGGTGGTATGGATAACTGAATGTGTACTAGAAAATAGGCCAATCTTGGCCACTTTAAAAGGTGGAGATTAGGCTTGTATTGAAATTCACTCTAAAATTGGGAACTAGGCTTGTATGAAATCCAATTTGAAATGATGCCAACCACCTGTAGATGGAATAAGGCACACAACTAATAATAATACTTGGGTAATACAACTAACTAAAAATAAAATAAGGAAAATGTGCCATGCACATTTCCCCCAATCATTGATGTCTATAACATTGATTATGATCTAGAAGCTGTACCAACTACTAAATCCAAAATTGGAAGTGAGAGCTATCATGCCACACATGATGCCCCCTATATCTAGATTCTCTGAGAATTTTTTTATTAAAACTACTCAATTTAAACTAAACTATAGCTAATAAAATTGTAACTAAACTTACCTTTCTCTCTATTTCTACAAAATTTATGTTTTTTCTATTTGGATAGGAGCACCAAAAATAGGACACTTTGTTATCTATAAATATAGTCAAAATATGGTTCTCTTGTCCTTTTCTATTTTTAATCATTATTCTATAATCATCACTATCTTTCTTATCTTTTCTGCTTGGTTTGGGTTCTGGTTTCTAATCTGAGTGTTCTAAAAATCAATTTTTTTAATTGGTAGAAGGGTCTAATCTCTATGATGGAACCCCTATTTATTTCCCCCTCTTCTAAGGGTAGTAATGAAGACCCTATAATAATTACCCTCAAAATAAAGAGCCTTGCAAGTGTGTTATGCTACAAAATATGTGATATAGCAATGGTAATAAAAAAGATGTCTAAAGATATAATATAGTTTGTATTGGAAATTGTTAGATCAATAAGGGTATGCCTAGATAGATATAACAAAGTAATATCATGTGTATTGTACTGAATTAAAATTAGAAATGTTAGTTTTTAGTTGTGAATGAGGGATGGATTATGATGTCCATCATGGCATCCAAGAAAGCAAGATACTTCATGATTTTGATCATGGCATTGCAAGCAATGAGAAGCAAACAAACAAACAAGCACATAAGGCAAGAATCAAAAATCAAAAATCACTCAAAAGTGGCCAAGGGTCCAAGTGAACAAGGGACATGGGCACATGTCATGCAAACTAGGAAAGTAAGAATATAAGGCATGTTCAAATGCCACATACACATACAATTGAAGACAAGCAAGGTTTGAATGAGTTCTCCAAGGACATAAAAGAGTACAAGAAAAGGACATTGGAAAATGTCCTGAGGCATACACAAGAGACAAAATAGGAACTAAGAAATATAATCAGATGTAGATACTCAAATGATGAAAGGAAGGCATGTAATTTTGAAAATATAATCGAATCTAACTAATCAAAGCAAGAAATTAAAGTATGCAACACATGTATTACAAGACTAAGTAGATGCTAAGAAATACATATTTTCTATATACTAGTGAGTGTTGATAGAGTAATCTATATAATCTAGTAATTAATGTACATCAACATGATAAATAGAGTGTGTGGTGTAGGAATGACATAACTTGGATGGTGTAGTCATGTAGAAGATGCCCCCAATGGGTAGATATATTGATGTATGTCTTGAATGTATGAAGTAGGATGCCGCCTCAATTTTTAGAGTGAAGCAATCAAAGATATATATGTCACTGCACACACTCAAATAATATTAAATTAAGCATGGTAATGTAGATAAATCTACAAACAATAGCAAAAAATAGAAAATGTAAGTCTAGCAGGGTAATATAAATGTAAAGCATGGATGGTGCATATAATTGATATATTTTTGGTATTTTTGATATGTTATATTATTTATGGTATTTTGAAATGAGAAATGTATAATTAATCATAAGGAAACTATGTACATTTAATTGAAAAGAAGTTATGTACATGTAATTTGAAAAATTGTGTATAAATAATTGAAAAGAAGCTATGTACATGTAACTAAGAAGAAATGATACTAACCGAAGAGTCTCATGAGAGAATCCCTATCATGGTGTCCTGTATCAAAGAGAGGGATTGTGTGTGATAGTGAAGCATGATGGAAGGGATGAGATTGTGATTCTGAAAGCTATGTATGTTATAAATTCTCTAAAATTTGTGTAGTGGAAACTGACTGTGGGGTCCCCCTATAATTCTGAGAAGTGGATGTAAGTGGGGCACTTAGGGACCCATCTGGTAGTCAAATAAGTTATGTGAACATTTTCTCTATGTGTAGAGGCATGAGACCTCAATTATACTTCCTTAGGTGTGAACATTATATCTATAAATTGTCTAGAATCATGAAACTATGGTTTCTCTAAAAGAGGCTTCCATAAAAGTGTATGAACTCTCTATGCTAGTGATAGAGACCTGGACTGTGTTTGAATCTAAACTAAAGGAATAATTATAACTAGTGGAGGAGATAAGAATGCTAATATAAGGGAATGTAAGATGTCATCCTTTTCATATCATCCCCATGGCTACTATATCACTATATGAAACCTGATGTACAACTAAACAAGTGGCTATACTACTCATGTTGTGTAGGAACATGCCCTATATTTGATAGCGTCTATGGTACACTAAATATAGTTATACATGGTGACTCTATAAAATGCAACATCAATAGATGCACAACTAAAATTATGTGTTCTGAAGGAGGCTCATCTATCTATAATTGTAGGAGATTACTATCTAAAATAATGCCATGTCACTTCTATTGTGATTCGTATGATTGAGAAATAGATCAAGATAGAACTGTAACTTATGATGGGGGCTCATCTAATCTTAATAATAATAGGTTGTTGTGTGAAATAGGTCCCTAAAAACTTAGCTATAGTGAATATCTATCTAGAGTAGTAGTTTGTGATGTGGGTTCATCTAATCTTAACCATAACAGGTTGTTATGTGAGATTGGACCCTAAAAACATGACTGTAGTGAATATCTATTTCGAGCAATACTTTATGATGTGGGTTCATCTAATCTTAATTACAGTAGGTTTTTATATGAGATAAGACCATGAAAACTCTATTGTAGTGCCTATGACTATGTTGGGTATGTATATGGAACTACACTATGTAATCCATAGACTACACTACTATATGTAAGTTGTTCTCATGGTACTGGTCTCCAAACCTTTTGAGTAGGTGGGATAAGAGATCTATTACGAGGATCTATCCTAAAAATTACATTACTATCATGATGAGTAATTGATGATTCCTATGAAAGAATGTCAAGGGATGACTAAGTCATGGAGGAATGTGGTCTACAAATCCATGATGGAGGAGATCTTGATGTGAATTCCATGATACCATTATCAACACATATATTAATGCAATCCCTGAGTCCATAACAATCATTATCTCTATGTCCACATATATGATGATAGTTACAAAAGGGCTAATGTGGGTGTCTATGTAAGAGATGTGGATCTCATTGATGAGTAGAAAGAAATGTGATTAACTTCATATCTAGTAGTGTTGATAAGATGACATATGAGCTATTTTAATTTGAAACAAACTGTAGTGGTGCCTTTCTTTTGTTATTTATAGTGTATACTATAGGTGGTGCTCTGGAAACTAAATATCTATTCTAAACTAGTTGCTTTTCTAGTTATGGTCTCTTATCTTGTTTAGGACATGGTGGATTCAATGTGTGAGGAGTTGTAAATGGAGGTAATGCTGTGAAATCGAGAGTAAGCTAATCAACTAAATTTGCCTCAATCAATCCCAATTTCCTCTCTAAGGCTAAAATTATATAACATAAGTGTGAAAAAGAGGACTCTATCTGATATAATAGATTCTCTAGGAGAGGTTGGTGAAGCCCTTTTATAAAGATATGTTGAACCTCTAAACTATTGGTTTATATATCAAGAATAACATGGAAGTCTTAAATCATAAGATATAATCACTAACTAGGTTTGAAGAATTATGATGCAATGTGGAAATTTTATTATATGTAACACAAGGGCCCATGTTTTCTATGTAATATATATGAAATTCCTCCTCTAAGTCATCATATGTATGAAAGGAACCAATAGGGAGTATATGAAAGAATTGATTATATGCATCACCCACTAATGTCTACTCGAACAACTTCAATAGAATCAAAAGACTCACATGAGATGGAAAAGCCTTCTGAAAGGATTTAAGGTGAATGAATGGATTTCCAGTTCCATCAAATATAGGCAATGAAGCTTTAACAAATGTTTTCAGAAGAGGGTTACCATGCAATTTAGTGGCATCCATCAAAGACTTATAAGCCTTGTTTTCCAAATTAAGGAGATGTACTTGGTGTTGTAATTCACCAACTGCATGCATTAAAGAAATAATATCTTGGGATGGCATATTAGTATATTTAAGTGGTTCATTTAAACATTGAATTTGATCCTTTATTTTAGCTATGGGAATGCTACATTTAGCAATTATATCATAGAGATGAAGTTTATTCACTTGAACCTTTGGAGGAATGGTAACTTGGACCTTAATAGAGGGATGTGGGCTACCATTCTCTTTAGGTGAAGAGAGAGTAGGGGTGGCTTGGGAGATTCATTGGTATCTTTTGTATTTAGTGAATCACATTCTAATTGAATAGAAGATGTGATGTTATCATTGATATGTGTATGATTTGAAATAGAATAATGCATAGAAGTAGAAGAAAATTTTGTAATGAATTATGTTTTAGAATAGGAGAGATAAAATTTAGAATCATGAGATGAATTTTCTTCTTCACTATGTGCATAATAGTCATCATTATTCCATGCATTATCACAATCAAAATTTTGTTCATTCAAAATGGGAGAAGTAGAAGCATCACTTTCATATTCAATCTCATTTTCATGCTCACTATCATACACATTATCACTTATATTATCACTAGGGAGAGAGGTAAGAGAAGATGTTAATTATTTTCTAACATGTAATAAATTGTCATGTGAAATTGGAATACTATGTGCATCTATGTTATTTTTGAATGGATTCTGCATTATTTTCATTTGAAATATGAGAAGTAAGAGTAAGTGAGTTCTCATTTAGACATTCTTTTATCATTGTTTGAGATGACAAAGTAGAGTTAAGAACATGAGATGGATCATTTGAACTATGCATTGGACTTTTAATTCTATTGCATTTATATTATTGTAATTTGAAAGTAGAGAGAGAGAGAGAGAGAGAGAGAGAGAGAGAGAGAGAGAGAGAGAGAGAGAGAGAGAGAGAGAGAGATTAGGTTCAAATGGAAGAAAATTATCACCAATGAGAGGTTCACTTAGAAATGTATGACTAGTTTATACATTTGATGTATTGTGCATAGGAGAATGAGGTGAAAAGTAACTTTCCCATTTATTAAAATTATTTTATTTAGAAGAAGGAAGAAAAGAGATAAGTTTAAGAGAATAAGGTGCATCTATTTTTTATTCACTATCAGTTTCATGTGCATAATCATATTCCTTATTTTAATAATATTAATTATCTTCATTGTAATTGAAATCATTTTCCACATTTTTGGCAAATGTGCAATTTTTCAAATTTGTCCATTCATTGTCATAATTATGAGAAAAATTTAGAAATTTATCTATAGGATGAGAGGGAAGAAGTGCCTTAGTGGCCATTTTATTGCATTAACTATAGAGAATATGGAAAATTACTATTAATCAAAAAAATGCAAAAATAACCACTAACATAGAGATTTTAATATTTTCGACACTCTAAAAGATTTACAAAAAATCCAAAAAATTTATCTAAAAATTGTAAGGGAGGAAGGCTTGGGATTTAAGGACTTAGTTTTGAAATCTAAGGTTTTGGGTTGGAGTTTTAAAATTTTGAAATTATTGCAATAATTTAAATTCTAAAATAAATTTGAATAAAATAAATGCATAAAAATTTATACAAAAATCAGAATTTTTATATTGAAATTTTGCACAAAAATATGAAGGAAAAACCCTAAGGGTACCTAGGGTTTGAGATTTATTTGATGTAAGTTAGGTTCACCAAATGATTTAGATTTTTTTAGAATAATGGAGTTTTATTTCTATTTTAGTTAAGGGTCTAGATGAATAAAACATTAAATAATATTGCAATAATTATAGTCTTGACTTGTATAATTTATCTATCTTTTTTATCTTTTTAATAATAGTAATAAATAAGAAGAAATAATGACTTAGATAGAAACATGCTGAGATGAATGAAATAGGGTCTAAAACTGGCTGTACAAGATTCAGATAGTGTCAAAAATTAGAATCTTGGTTTTGTTTGGTGAAAGGATAGGAGCATAAAAAATAAGACACTTTGGGGTCTGGTGTAGTTGTTCACTCCTGCTGCTATTGTCTAAAGTAGTCACAGAGACCTGAACTTTTTATGTTATTTGTGATATTCTTGTGTGATCATGCCTATGAAATCTTGAATGTTAACAAAGCTCAATATAGAGATGATTTAATATTCAAACCCTAACCCTTCATCATGCTTGATAAAATGAGATTTTAATACTTTTAAAAAGGGGAGTTAGTGTGTGTAATATGCACTAAACATGTGATCTACAACCCTTGTATAGGCATGTTGCTTACATACCAATACTTTGAGGAGGGATCAAGACATATGTAGTTCCCTCAACGAATTTTCTTTGTGAAATATAGTGATTTAAATGTAAAAATGCCAAATTTAGAGTGTTTGAGGTGGCTACGAACTAATTTGAGGGTTTGAATATGTTTGTAGTTGTGTTAGGTGACTATATGTAGAGAATAGGAAAGTTTCCCTTAGTATTTTGCTTGTATTCTTGATTTTTATGTAATATTTGTAACCTCCCTTTCTAAATGACCTTTGGATAGGCTTTTATAGAGAAATATTGGTCATGGGTAAAATGTATTCACATTAGGCTGACATAATGAAGGATAGGAATTAGATGAAAATGACTATTTGTGCTCAAATTGAAAAGGGACTAAAGCATCAAAAATGGGACACCCTAGGATCTAACGCTATAGTCCAGGTATGGTGCTCCTATTCTATAGGATTGGGACCTAAGGGGATAGGATTTTCCTAGGAAATAGAGTCTAGCTGAGTTGGAATGATCATTTTGAAGGCTACATATGACTAACAATGAGAAAAAAGGTGTCTAAGAGGGTCACAAGAGCATGTAAGAAGGTCCTATGGATAGTGTGTTAAAAGCCACACTCAAACTACCAATTTGGACATTTTATATGACTACAATGTGTAACCAAAAGTGGTAACGATGCTTATGTTAGTATTAACATGGAAATTATGATGTTTTGGGTTTGAATAGTATATCAATTTTTTTATATTTTGATAATTTAGTGTGTAGTTGGATAAGTACTTGGTCCATTATATGTATAATAGCATATAATTATTTTTGTCATTTTGTAGAGTTTAAAAATATAATAGGATTGGTTTTACTAATATGAGATAGAGTATATTGGTATCAAGTCTTATGTGTAAGAAATGGTTTGAATATCAGAGCTACAGTTTATGAAATATGGAACTAACAAGATAGTTGTATTACTTAACAAAATTGGTGTGCGGGGGTAACCTTAATGGGGTGGCATTGAGTAAGTGATGACTTAAATAGGTCATTTTGAATTTATTGACAAATCGTTTGGATCATTTGAGTCAAAAAATGATTTAGTCTGAGAGAGAGAAACATGCCAAGGAGATGAGATGTTAGGTTCTCATGCTATGAGAAGGTCAAGATACTTACTCAGACTAGGGAGGATGTACACTTCATAAGGGGCCCTAACATTTTCTATGTTTTATCATTTTTGTTATTTATTTTATGTATTTTACTAGAGAAAGATTATTTTTGGCTAGTTTTGTAAAATGTGGCACTATTGTCCCACTCTCGATACTAGTGTCTAGTCTCTGGTGCTACTATCCAATGTGTGGTGCTATGATCTAGTGACACTATATTTTGGTCAGTGCTAGTCTCTAGTAGGCCCCGAATATTGTGCCCAAAGTTACTGATTGGTTTTTAATTTCTATTTTTATTTTATGGTATTTTTTACTAATACTAGATTTTATTGATATTTTTATAGTTTTATGCCTATATGAGGGAATTCCATGTTTTTTAAATGATGGATACTATCTAGGGTTTACCCTTGTCTAAGGCAAATATAGATGTGCTTGATAGAGCAGGGTTGTAACATGTGGATTTCCTAAAGCTTATGCTTTGGGATATGAATATGATCACTGTAGTATGTGAGAGGTGGAACTTAGATACATGTACATTCTATCTATTGATGGGTAAGATGATCATGACATTGGATAATTTATATTAGATTTTATGGTTGTTGATTATGAGGTAGTGGACTATATAATAGTGGGATAATGGTGTGTGAGCTATATAAAGAGCATTTCAGTACTTTTATACTATGGTTGTGGGTACTCATTGCATAGGTAGTTAGATTGACATATTGTTGAACCTTATTGTTATTGTTGATGTTCTATGATTTTGGAAGTTTCTAATGGTGATATTTTCATCATTTATTTATATGGATGGGAGTGGTGTCTTAATTTCATAAAAGATGCACGAGATAGTGTATGATATTAAGCATCATGGCACATTATATTCTTGGGTTAAGATCATCTTGGTGTATTTATAAAATAACCTATACCAATTTAAATATGAGATGAGTGGTGTAGGTATTAGTGCATCAACACAATTGCATTATAAGGTGTATGAGCACATAGTTACGAGCAGGCTAGTGGTACACCCATGGGATGGATGGTCTTACCTACAAGTATTTATATCTAGATAGACTTGGATAGGGCATGATCTAAGGAGGTGTAGTACGTACTATTGGTAGTTATTAGATAATCTAATAGCAAAATACATTATCTAAATACCTTATAAGGGTTATCAGGGATGGCCTGAGGATAACAAGCTGTTGAGATAGATTTGAGTGAGATATTTGATACATGATTAGTGGGAGAATGTATATGAGTGGTTATAGTATGATAGGGTTACCCAATAGTTTAGTGTTGTATAAGATGTGCTCACAACATAAGTAGTGTGGTTAAGGAGTTATCGGGCACTTACGAGGCCAAAGGGTAGGCCTAGGCCATCGATTACTGACCTAGCTCCTATACCGTTAACATAATGAGATCCATAAATTGAGGTACCATGTGTCAATGATGCTAGAGTGATCGAGGCCTACTTGGCCTCATGGAGTAATAAGAGGTGGGAACCTATGTTCTAGAGAGATGACATGGTCATAGAGGAGGTATTATGTGTAGATCTCTTGAGGGATGTTGATAGTAAGCTAGATATTTGATTTATATGTTTTGTGTAATGTTGAGCATGTGTTTTGATATATTATTATTATTATTAATAATATGGAAAATTATAGGTGTAGGAGATGATGATTATTCAAAGGTCACCATTGAGTCAACATTTTCTAAGTTGTCACATCATATTCAAGATGATGTCATAGATGATGGATTGGTGGAGTGGACCACCAATATAGTTGGAGTACATTTTCATTTATTTGATCATGTGATAATAGTGAATGTGTCATATATGCAAGTAGTAGTAGATAGAGATGAGTTATGTGTGAAGATATAAAGGTATACCATACCCTCTTATAATGCTCTAGGTGAGGCAAGTAGTCGTATAGTAGACGAATACACATGCGTTCAGTAGGAAGATGTTGAGTGCAGGGTTGAGCTAGATATGTACTGAGTAAGAAAGAGTAGGATTATCCATAGATTGAGGTGACATGGAGATAGTGGGGCTTCTAGTTCTAGTGCTGATGTGTATAAAAGTGAGAGTGAGGGATCCGGTCCCAATAGTCATGTTTGCATCATTGAGTGATGCACCACATTTTTATTGAAATGATGTTGAGTTATATATATATATATATATATATATATATATATATATATATATATATATATATATATATATATATATGTAGTTGTTATGTAATTTGGCATTGTTTATTGGCATCTAGATCTAGTTATATTATATAATCTGTTATGTTTTTATGTTTGGTTAATTGTTTTTAATTTTTGATGTTTACAATTTATTTTTGCTTAGAGTAGCGTTAATAGATCTGCATATGTGTTATGAATGATTTAGGCATATGCATAGGAGATTTTAAGTTTTTGTATTCCATTGGTATATGGTTTTTATGCTTTTTTCTTATATCTCATAAAATGTTTGCATGTATACCCTATGATGGAGAGATGCACTATTTGAAACTAGATGGCATGGAGAACTAATGACCATATTACTTATGTTGTTTTGGTATGGATGTAGATTGTGAAACTGAAGGTGCATGTGATATACTGATAGTGGATAACTATGAATACATTCATGTAAAAAATTTATTGGTTGTCACTCTAAAATGGCACTCTGAGTTTTTTTATTTATTGAAAATATTTTAATCCATGTTCAAATGTAAGTTAGGTTCTAATCTATTTATTGATTTCCATAAATATTTATCGATTATCAAACTAAAATTGTGGCCTTGGGTTGATATTTATTCCCAAATATGTTGATTGATGTATGCATGAGAGGTACATTATGAGCTCCGTAATTTTTTCTAAATATTTTGATTGGTGTTTGTATCTAAATTATGGATTTAGGTCTATAATTTTTCACAAATATCTTAATCAACATACACATTGGAGGTGCATTTTGAACACTATGAACTAGTTGCCATCGTTTCTATGGTTTTGATGTAAGAGACCACTAATAAATAGTTTTTTTCTAAGTCATAGAGTTCATATGATGAGTAACTAATTATTCCTTAAAAGGAAGACCCTGGTATAACTATGTCATATAGGATTGTGATCTAGGAAACTATGGCAGATGAGGGCTTGATGCCCCCTGTACGAAGTCTATGATTCCTCTACTAACATACTAATTGATGTGATATCTAAGTGCATAGAAATGATCATTTTAATGTCCATTAATTTGATGAAAATGATAATAATGCTTATGTGGTACCTTGTGTGAATGGTGTGGTGGATAATTATTAATTGAAGGAAATGTGGTCATCCCCTTATCCAGTAGTGTAAGCAAAATGTCATTAGGCCTAATCCTATCTTCAAATTATATAACCCCTATGTGTATATCATGTGTGATAATCACTGTAGATTATGTTGTATAGAGTGAATCTTTACCCTTATTGAGTAATTTTATATGTTTTTTGTGTTGCGTTGGTTTATAAATTGGAAGTGTAGTAGGATATTTTACCAAATTTGATGATTGAGATTCTGAAGGATCTATAGCCAAATCTACCTTTGACTATGTAATAACTAATCCCAACTTTGTCTTTAATGATATAGCTATGTTACATAGATGTCTAATTTATAAATTTATCCTTGAGAGGAGAGATTAAACCTATATCAAAGATGTATTGCATTTCTAAATCCATTGGTTCATAAATCAAGTGATGAAAACAAGCTTTGAACCATAGAATGTAATGTGTGGTAGGATTTATCTCACCTTGGTGTAGTGAAGGTAACCTCTCATGTGTGACTATAGGTCCCCTATTATGTATATAATTCCTAAGAAAGACTACATATAGCTCCTCATATATATGTAAATATGCACTAGGGAGTGTATTGTGGAAAGAATCTAGTGCTTTTTCCTTTATTGACTTTGGAAACATTTATATTAGAATCTATTTTTTCGTAACATGAGCCATAGATTTCTCATAATCATAAATATATAAATATGGATATCCTTATTCATAAAATTTAGCTAACATCTATATCTAAAAGTTATGTGGAAACCTCATAATTGAAATTTTGTGTGGAATATGATTATTATGGATAACATTGGCATCAACCTGGTATTTTTATTCTTCGTTCTCTAAGGTGAAATGATGTACTTGTTTTTTCAAAGTACCCATATCATGTATTAAATAAATCAACACTTGTGAATATATATAATCATTACCAAGGGGCCCATTTAATGATTGAATTTTATTGTTTATTTTAGCCATTAGTATACTAGATTATAAATATTTTTTAGGAAGGTTCAGTGTGCTCTCAATAACCTTTGGAGGTGTGATAGCTTGGGCATGGCTAGAGAGAAATAAGTTATCACGCTCATTTGGGTTTGTTTGAGAATTAGGTTTTACTATAGTAAGGGGGTTGAGGGAGATTCATTGGTATCTTTTGTATTGTTAGTTTGAATAGAAGGTGTTTTATTTTCTAGTGAATGGAAATTATGCACATAATAACAAGTGTGTGTGTGTGTGTGTGTGTGTGTGTGTGTGTGTGTGTGTGTGTGTGTGTGTGTGTGTGTGTGTGTGTGTGTGTGTGTGTGTGTGTGTGTGTGTGTGTGTGTGTGTGTGTGTGTGTGTGTGTGTGTGTGTGTGTGTGTGTGTGTGTGTGTGTGTGTGTGTTTTTAACATGTGATCTAATGTTTGGGGTGAAAAAGAGAAATATGTGAAGTAAGAGAAGAAGTAGAAGTTGTAGATTATATGTCATCTTCATCATAATAAAAATAATCATCAGTATCCCATGGCTCATCCAAATAAGAATTTAAATCATTTTAAGAGGTAAGTACAGAGGAAGTGTCATTCACATTCTCATTAATAGAAGGAAAAGGAGAAGATTTTAAATTTTCACTAGTATGCAATGTATCATCTTTTGTAAGTGAAGGCAAGGTATTTATTCACTAGTCATTTTTCAAATGCAAGCATGATTGTCATTTTATATTTGAGTATCAAGGGAAGGAGTAAAAACCATGTTTTCTTTTTTCATGTTATGACATATATGAGAAGAGTTATAAACATGTGCATTATCTATTTTTGGCAAAGAATCATTGAATTGAGATTGAATTGTAAATGAATGGGATAAAGTAATTTCATCTACCTTAACTTGTGCATTGGGAAAAGGTGTAACATTATTTGTATTTTCATTTTGGAATGTAATTGAGAAGGGTAAATAAGATGTATTATTTTGATCTACTTTCTTTGAAGCATGTAAAAGTGATTTTCGTGTAGTGAACTTATATGGATTTATTTTGAATAGTGAAATACTAAAAATAGTTGAAAATTTAGGATCACATTATAATAAAACATTACCAATAAGAGGTTCTTCTGGCATTGAATTTTTAATTTGAGTTTTAGGAATAAAATAAGAGGAAGAGGAAAGAGAAGATGATTTATCTAATTTATCCTCATGTTCATTTTTATTATCATGTGCATAATAATACTCATATCTATCATTGTAAAAATTATCATCATCATCATCATTATAAATGAAATCATTATAATGATCCAATGTATAATGTTGAAAATTAGTCCATTCAATGTTATAGTCATGAGAAAAATTCAAGATTGCATCAATTGGATGAGGGGTAAAATATTGTTTAGATGCCATTTTAAACTTGCCAAACAAAATAGTGTATAGAATGAATAATAAACAAACAAGAGGTATAATATAATCTAACATAAGTATCTGTCAAATGTGTGAATTTGTTGAACAAATATTGTAACTAAAAACACTTTTATTTTTGGAACCCTAGTTGTTAATGTTTATCTGTATAAGGATGTAGTGTGTGGATCTAGGGTTTGAAGTTAGGGTTCTGTTGAAATTATTTAAATTGAATTAAATAAATAAAACCTTAGTATTTAATTAATTAAATTACCTAGGTTAATCAAAAAAATTACAAAACTAGATTTTTGTAACCTTAATTTAATGTGAAAAATTTAGAAGCTAAACCCTAAGGCAAATTAGGGTTTTTGAAGCCATTTTAGAAGTAAGATGGGTTCACCAAATGATTTAATATTTTATGGTTTTAATATGTAAATCCTAAGCTAGATTAAAGTGTTGGGTCTATTGTTAATCTGGAATCAAATTGAGATTTATTGATTTTATGTAAATTTCCAAAAATATTAATACAAGGAGAAAATAGACTTATTTGGATGTATATTTTGTTTCTCATAGATTTAAATAATGGTGATGATTGAGAAAAAAAAGAGGAATATTTCATCTATTGACCTTTTTAAAAAATTTACTCTAGATAGTAGTTCCCCATTAGGACAATAGTGTAATGTGGTACTAGTGTCCAAACCTGGCACTAGTGTCCCTCTTGTAGTGACTATTTACATATTTTAGAGAAGATATGGGAGTTCTTGAGGATCCTATAGCTGATTTACTATTGCATAGGGGCTCATATATATATATATATATATATATATATATAGGATGATTATTCCATAAAACCTTGATTAATATCGGCACACATGAAATAATCAAATGGAAAAGGAAAGGAAAAACTAGGTTGTGGGATGTTATAATTTCACAAAGCAAAACCCTTGTTATCTTTATTGCTACCTAAATTAAATCCAATTTTAAGGGTATTGGATCGCATGTAGTTATCCTTTAAGTAATTTAAACTATCAACTTTCATAATATGTTAGGATGAATTTTGCCTATGCCCTTCTTTGATCAAACATGCAAATGTCTAGGTGTGAATTTTGAGTAGTATGCATAGTATTTGAGTTGTAATATTGATTGATTTTATGCAATAAGTGCCAAAATATTAAGTTATTGAAATAAAATTCCTTGTGGGGCTATTTATATAGGAGGACATTTGTTTGGAATATAATACATTGTTTAGTGGCCAACAAGTCATGAAAAAGATATAAAAAAACATAAAATAAGGATCATGGAGGGGTCAAGACTCAAACACAAGTGAAAGGGTATGTCGTACACTGAAGGACAAAGTGGAGAGTAGAATAATGTGGTACTACTATCCAAAAAATAGTGTTAATTTCCAAAGTCTTAGAAAAAATAAAAAATTAGGGATGATAGGCTAGGGGCCCCTAAGACTGGGAAAAGGTGAATTATGACTATTGGGGGTGTTGAAAACATGGATAAGAAAGCATAAGAAAGATAAAAATACTCAATATGCAAAGTGAATAAGGAATATTAACATAACTAAGACCCTTTGTGTGTAATAAAAATGAAATACATAGTACTTGTGGTTGCTTGACCAAATTAGGGTGTTTACAAGGAGCTTGCCATATAATAAAGTAACTTACTTTGTTGTGGCCTACCATTTTATTTTCTTTCAAAAAAAAATTCTTATTCTTTATTAATGATATAATATTTTGTTACTTAGGTTTTTCTAGTCAATTAAGCATGGTATTATTTAATATAATACACCATTATTGTAGTGATTTTCCTTGCTAGTTTTCTTCACATCTTGTATAAGAGTAAATTTTCTTCATTATTTTGGGTAACATTTGGGTTGATTCTATTTAGTGGAGGTGAATTTTTATACTTATATATGTATAATATATGCATTTTCATGTACACAATCAAACTCCTATGAATCTTTATATTTTTATACACAAGAAAATAATTATTTAAAGAGTATATTTTGTATGCATTATAAAACTTTCTAATTGCTTGGGTAGATTTAACATTTTTTTTTTAATATTTATTTATTTAATATAAATATTATTCTTTACTATTTAACTCAATAAAAAATTATTGTGTGAGGGTGAGCATAGACATTAAAAAAATCACCTAATGTATAAATGATGTAATCTCAATCATCTATTCAACATTACCCTCCAAATACTAATGACTAAATAATATTTTGATTGTATTTTATAGAAGAGATCAACATTATATATGTACAAATTCATAATTTTACTCAAAATATTTAAATCATATTATAATAAATATAATTATAATTTGATATTTATACTATACTAAAATCTTATAAAATTACTTCTCAACCGATAATTAAAATGTAAACCGACATATAAAACTAACATTGAACTAAAATTAAATGTCTACATAGAAATGTGATAAAAAATTCCTATGTTTTGTCCAAATGGATTAGGAACCTCTTTCATTAGATTTTTTACATTATTATAGTACATATCTTTAATTTGAGTATAAGTGCGTCCAACATCTAGGCTACTCTAGGATTCAATAACTGTGTAGTATGAGGGTTTTACTGGCAGATTTTAGAGATTGTTCACACCACCTCCACATAAAGACATATCAACATACTTATACGTTACATTGTATTTTTCAAAAAAAATTTAGGAAACTAAAATTAAATATTATATTATATTTAGATCCACTCATTGCTATAAGATCAAGGGATGACTATTTTTTATCTTCAATGACTAGTACAATTATCTTTGGATCTTTTCTTCCCTAATGCTATGAGATCAAGGGATGATTGTTTTGTCTCTTCAAATACTTGTATGAATATCTATATATATTCATGGTTTATTAGAATAAAATATGGTTTACCATATTTCAAGCCATGTTTTTTTCCCCTTGTTTAACTAAATACTTTCCTTCCACAATGATCTATAATAGAAGAATTATTCATTTTATTTCTTCTTAAAGATTTAATAAGACACAAAATTTTAGAGTACCTCATATATTTTAATATATTTTATTGAATATATGTCACTTAAATGTTTTGTAAGTATTATATTTACTCTTACACTCTTTAATTTATTATTAGTCCCATCTAAGGTAAGACATAAGGAATCAATTTTCAATTAATGTTATTATAGATTAACCAATATAAAAAATAAAACTACATTACTTTAAAAATTGTAAAGGTTTTCCTAATGTTTCACATAAAATAACCAAAAAACATCAAGGAAAGAAAGAGAACAGTGAAAGTGCCACACTTAAAAAGGGGACTACGAATTTAGTGGTACAATACTAGTCAAACAAGATTATATTACTAAAACCCTATTCAAAGATAGAAAAAAGATATGAAAGAGAAAACAAAGGGAAGAAAAATAAAATTAGGGAGGACATTTGAAAAAAGAGGAATGGAAGGCAAACATGACCCAAAATGTAAAAAACATGTGACGATAAGATCCTACTATGAACTTGTAATTAAAAAACTCAAAATTACCTTAAAATATTGTAAACTGACATCTAAAACTAGCCTTGAACTAAAATTACATGTCTACATAAATATGAAATTTACAAATCCTTCATTCAATCCAAATGGATTGTGATCATCTTTTATTAGATCTTCTACATCATTATAATACATATATTTACTTTATGTATGGGTGCATCCAATGTCTAGGCTACACTAGCATTCAATAATTATGTAATTTGATGGTTTTATTGGCACATTTTAGAGATTGTTCACACCACCTCCACATAAATACATATCAACATATTTCTAAGGTACATTTTATTTGTCAAATTTGTTGTAGGAACCGAAAATCAGATGTTATTTTTTATTTAGACACAATCATTACTAATATATGAGGGGATGATTGTTTTGCTTCTTTAAAGAGTTGTATAACTTTATTTAGATCTTCATGGTTTATGAGAATAAAAAATGGTTAACCATTTTTTATTTATTTTATGTGTGGAGGGTAATAATCTTATCTTATTGTGTGTGTGGAGGTGATAAAATAATCAAAAAAATTCAAGGAAAAAATTACAAGGGTTAAAGGATCCACACATAAAAGGATAAATAGGATTTTAGTGGTACAATACTAGTCAAACAAGATCATACTACTATGGCCCACCTTGATATGAGATAAAGGGATGATTTTTTTGTCTCTTCAAAGACATGTATACATATATTTATATCTTCATGGTTTATGAGAATCAAATATTGTTGATCTTTTTTCTTAGCCATGTTTAATATTTTCCAACATTTAATAAAGACTTTTCTTCCAAGATGCTTTATACAAGAATAATTATTAATTTCATTTCTTCTTGAATATTGAATAAGAAAAATCCTTTTAGAGGACCTTAGATATTTTCATATATTTTATTGAATATATGTTACTTAATTTTTTTGGACTTGTTAAATTGACTCTTACACTCTTTAATTCCTTATTAGTCCTTGGTGAGGCAGGACTTAAGGAGTTAATTTTAAATTAATGTAATTTTGGATGAACCAATGCAAAAAATTAAAAGTATATTATTTTAAAAATTGTAAACATTGGCATAAATTTTCACATAAAATAAGTAAAATATTTTAGGGAAAAAATATAAGGATAAAAAGACCACACATAAAAAGGGGACTAATATTATATTGGTACAATACTAGTCAAACAAGATCATACTACTACAACCATGGTTAAATCTCAAAAAAAGAGAAGAAAGAGAAAATAAAGGGAATAAAAACAAAATCAACAAGGACATTGAAAATAATAGGAAGGGAAAGTAAACATGACCAAAAATATATAAAACATGTGCCAATAATATCCTAATATGAAATTATAATTGAAAAACACTAAATTACCCTAGAGCAATGTAAATTGACATGTAAAACTAACCTTCAACTAAAATTACATGTCTACCTAGATATGTAATCTACAAATCCTACTTTTAGTCCAAATGGATTGTGAAACCCTTTCTTTAAAGCTTATACATTATTATAGTACATATATTTAATTTGAGGACGCATGAATCAAACATTTAAGATGCACTAGGATTTAGAAATTATGTAGTTTGATAGTTTTATTAGGACATTTTAGAGATAACTCACACCACCTCCACATAAAGACATATCAACATATTTCTAAGGTAAATTGTATTTGTCAAATTTGTTTTATGAACCTAAAATTAAATATTATTTTGTATCTAGATGCACTCCTTTCTATGATATCAAGGGATAATTATTATGTCTCTTTAAATACTTGTATAACTGTCTTTAGATCTTCATGGTTTATTAGAATCAAAGATGGTTGATAATTTTTTTATTATTTTTATGTGTGGAGGAGAATAATCTTATCTTTTTTTTCATAGGTTGATGTCATAAATTAAGCATAAAAATTTAGGGAATAAAATATAAGGGTGAAAATATCCATACATAAAAAGGGGACAAAGATTGTAGTGGTAAAATACTTGCCAAACAACATGATACTAGTATAACCTTCCTTGATATGAGATCAAGGGATTATTATTTTATCTCTTCAAAGACTTGTATAACTATAATTATATCTTAATGTTATAAGAAAATAAAATATGGTTGACCATGTTTTCAATCCATGGTTAATTTTTTTCGATGTTTAACTAAATAATTTTCTTCCATGATGCTCTATACTATAATAATTATTCATTTTATTTCTTTCTGAAGATTGAATAAGAAATAACCTTTCAGAAGACCTCAAATATTTTAATATATTTTATATAATATACATCATTTTAAGTTTTTGGAATTATTCAATTTACTCTTACACTCTTTAATTCTTCATTAGTCCCTACCAAGGTAGGACTTAAGGAATGAGTTTTCAATTAATGTAATTTTAGATGAATCAATGCAAGCAATTAAAACTTAATTATTTTAACAATTGTAAAGTTTCATAGAAAATAAACACAAAACTTAAGGGGAAAAAAGAGAAGGGTGAAATGACCCACACATAAAAAGGGTACTAGGATTATAGTGGTACAATATTAGTCAAACAAGATCATACCACTATGGACCTGGTAAAATCTAGAAAAAAGAGAAGAAAGAGAAAATAAAGGGAAGGAAAATAGAATTAGGGAGGACATTGAAAAAAAGAGAAAAGAGAAGTAAACATGACCTAACATATATAAAACATGTGCCAATAAGATCCTAATATGAGCTTATAATTAGAAAACACAAAATTACCCTAGAACAATGTAAACTGACATCTCAGACTAACCTTGAACTAAAATTACATGTCTACATAGATATACAATACAAAAGTCCTACCTTCAACCCAAATGGATTGGGAACCTCTTTCCTTCTATGTTATACATTATTATAGTACATATCTTTACTTTGAGTATAGGTGTATCCAACTTGTAGGCTACACTACGATTCAATAACTATGTAGTTTAAGGATTTTATTGACAAATTTTAGAGATTGTTCACACCACCCCCACATAAAGACATATAAACATATTTATAAGGTACATTGTATTTGCTAAATTTATTCTAGGAACCTAAAATTAAATATTATTATATATTTAGATGCACTCCTTATTATGAGATTAAGGGACTTTTGTTTTGTCTCTTCAAATACTTGTATAACTATCTTTAGATCATCATGGATTTTTAGAATTAAAATATGGTTAACCATTTTTTCAATCCACATTTAATTTTTTCTAATTTTTAACTAAATAATTTCCTTCCATAATGATCTATACTAGAATAATTATTGATTTATTCCTATTATTTCTTCTTTAAGATTGAATAAGAAACCTTTTAGAGGACCTCATATATTTCATATATTTTCTTGAATATATGTGGTTTAAAGCTTTTAGACTTGTTTAATTTACTCTTACACTATCTAATTCCTTATTAGTCCCTACCAAGGTAGGACATAAGGAATCTGTTTTCAATTAATGCAATTTTGGATGAACCAATGGAAAATGTTAAAACTATATTATTTCAAAAATCATAAAGGTTCGCATAAAGTTTCACATAAAAGATCCAAAAATTTTCAAGGAAAAAAATAAAAGGGTGAAAGGACCACACATAAAAAATGGACTACGATTATAGTGGTACAATACTAGTCAAACAAGATCATATTAATATGGCCCTAGTCAAAGATAGAATAAGGATAAGAAAGAGAAAACAAAGGGAATAAAAATAAAAGTAGGGAGGACATTGAAAACAAGAAGAATGAGAAGAAAACATCACCCAGAATATATAAAACATGTGACAATACGAGACTAACATGAACTTATAATTTAAAATCACAAAATTACCTTAAAACAATGTAAACTGGCATTTGAAACTAATTGTGAAATAAATTACATGTATACATAGACATGCGATCTAAAAATCCTTTATTCAATCCAAATGGATTTTTAACCTCTTTCCTTAGAGCTTCTACATTATTATAGTACAATTTTTTTCTTTGAGAATGGGTACATCCATCATTACACCTACACTAGGATTCAACAATTATATAGTTTGAGGGTTTTGTTAAGACATTTTAGAGATTATTCACACCAACTCCACATAAATATATATCAACATATTTTTGAGGTACATTATAATTGTCAAAAAATTTCTAGGATCCTAAAACCAAATATTATTTTTTATTTATATGAAATCCTTGCTATGAGATGAAGGGATGATTGTTTTATCTCTTTAAGGTCTTGTATAACAGTCTTTAGATCTTCATAGTTTATGAGAATCAAAGATGGTTGACCATTTTTTATTATTTTTATGTGTGGAGGAGAATAATCTTATCTTACTGTGTCTATGGAGGTGATAAAAGAAGCACAAAAATTTTAGGGAACAAAAGAGGAAGGTGAAACGAACCACACCTAAAAAGGGGACTAAGATTGTAGTGGTACAATACTAGTAAAAAAGATCATACTACTACAACCTTCCTTGAAATGATTAATTTTTTTCATTTAGCTAAATACTTTTCTTCCATGATTATATATAATAAAAGAATTGTTCTTTCTATTCTTTTTATTTCTTCTTGAAGATTGAACAAGAAACAACCTTTTAGAGGACCTCATATATTTTTTTGATTATATGTCATTTAATGTTTTTGGACTTGATAAATTTACTCTTACACTCTTTAATTCCTTATTAATCCAATATCCTTAATTCCATATCTACTATAATTTAAGGTAATAGTTTTCTACTTATAATTTTTATTCAATGAGGTGGAACATTTGAAGAGTATTCTATATTTTTTGGGGGGGAACTATTCAATTAACTCTAATTAATCGAGTTAGAATCCTAATTAATTCACTTTGAATATTCTAAAAAAATACATTTAATTTTACTGATTCACTTTTTGCTTAATCTCGATACTTTTTTGTTTTTTGAACACTATTCATCTATCCTTAATTAATTGTTTAAGTGGACCTTTTATTTAATTATACAACTGAACCATCTCCTTATGACATGGTCTAGGCTTACAAATGCATTTTGAATGTAAGTGGCTAGAGTTGCATTAACATTTATTAAAAATCATTTTATCTATTTTAAATTGAAGATTTTATGCTTCACAAATCATAGTGATTCAATTAAATTATAAAATTAGGACATTGTATTTGAAAAACTTTAAGATCTAATTATTTTTAAGTAATTAGATATGTAAACCTTTTGTTTATAAGGTAAGTTATGGTTACCAATACAATTTAAATTAGCATACATATCTTAGATTAGTCTATGTAAAATATGTCAAACAATATAATTCTTAAGGTGCCTATATGATATTAAATTTATGACACAATTGGAATAAATGTCTTGAGAATAATATATATTGTTGTATTTTACATACATCTATGTAATATATGTGTGATAGTAGCACTTGTAACCACATAATGTAAAAGTAAATATTTGTTATTCATGAAAAAAAAATTATGTATTTTTATATTCATTTTAATTTCAATAAAATTGAAAATATAAAGTAACACAATAATAGTAAAACACGCGTGCATGCTCACGTGTGTGCGCATGCGCGCGCGCGCGCGCACACACACACACACACACACACACACACACACACACACACACACACACACACACACACACACACACACACACACACACACACACACACACACACACACACACACACACACACACACACACACACACACACACACACACACACACACACACACACACACACACACACACACACACACACACACACACACACACACACACACACATTTTTGCATTATAACAACATGTTTATGATATTTAAACTTTATACATCTCTTATCTTGCAATGATTCAAGTCTCTATTCTTCATCTTTTTTATTATTATATGGGTGTCTTTTATATTTTCTAAAAGTTGTTGAAACCATTATTGTTCTTCACTTTGAACTTATTGTCTAAAAAACTTGTCTTGTATAACAACAACTCTATTTTTTTCATATTAACTTTTCTAATGTTGTGCTTTCATGTGAATGATTATCCATTAATGTTGCTAATCATCCCCAATCCCTAATAAAAATCATATATCATCCACTAAAGCAAATATCAACATTTTATGAAAATGTCTCGCATAGTCAAGAATCAATATTTTGAAGCATATTTTGACCTATGAATCTCATATATACAATCAAAATATACCTATCATTTCATAATAATTATTATGATTTTTAAGGTTTATTGGCACAAAACATTTCATTTACCCATTTATGGGATTTGAACCTAGATTAATTATCTTGTAAATGTAATCCCACAGAAAACATAGGGTGTTTGATTTTTGAATATGACATTTGCCATTTTTTCGGATCTAAACTCATATAAATAAGAACTTGGTATGGAAATTAGAATTGTTTTTATTTATTATATCTCCTCTCAAATAGAGGGTTTTAAGCTTACTATACATAGAACATGCCATTTTCCCATTTTTGGGATTCCAACATGGAATAATTATAATTTAGTAAATCACCCATACTTTTTTTTTAATCTATTATATCCTATCAAGTAGAGAGTTTAAAGCTTGCCTGAGATAAAACATGTCATTTCCACTTGACATATAACATAACATTTCCAAAACTGTCTTGACATATAACATATCATTTTCCCATTTTTGGTATTCTAACTTTAGTCAATTATAATTTGTTAAGGCACTTTGAATTTTTTTAATTTATTTATTGTAACTTCTCTTAAATAAAGGGTTTTAAGCTCATGTCTTAAAACATAAAATTTTCCCATTTTTGGTTTCCAAACTTTGATCGATTAGAATTTGGTAATGCATTTAATTTTTTCCCCTTTATTGTATCTTCTCAATCAAAGGTTTTAAATACTACTTGAAATAGAACTTAAATTTTCCACTTAAAATAAAAAATAACACTCCTAAACATCATTGACATAGAAAATACCGTTTCCCCTTTTTTGGGATTAAATCTTGGATCAATTAAAATTTGTTATGAAAATTAGAAAATTTAGTTTTTATTTATTATTGCCTCTCTCAAATGTTTTTTTTAATATTTATTGACATATAAGATGACATTTACACTTTTGTGATTTTAACTTGGTAAGGCAATCATATTTTTTTGATTTATTGTAACCTCTTAAGTAGAGGTTTTTAACCTTGCTTGACAAAAAACATAATATTTCTACTTGACATAGAACATAAAATTATAAAATATCCTTAATATATAACATACTATTTTAAAAAAATTGGATCAATTACCACTTGTTATGGCATATTGATGTTTTTTATTTAATGTAATCTCTCTGAAATGAAGGTTTTTAGGCCTGCTTAACATGTGACATGTCATTTGTCTATATGGGTGGTTTCCAATAATTTTTGGCATAAAACACATATAAAACTCCATTTTATTTTATTTTTCATTTATTGTATTCTCTCTCGAATAAGGTTTTCAAGCTTTCTTGACATAGAACATACCATTTGTCCATTATTTTTGTAACATTTTTATTTATTTATTGTACCCTTTTTCACGTGGAGGTTTCTGAGCTTGATTGACATATAAAATGGAATATTAAGATGGGTTTAAGATTACTTTACATATAAAATACCATTATAAGATACTTTTAGCTTATTTGGCATATAATATGCTATTTTATTATTTTTGGGATTTGAACATGGATCAATTGACTTATAAATATAAAGTTCACACCAAAATATCAAACCATTTATGGGATTTAAACTTGAAACAATTAATGTGAAATTTTATGTTAATAAAAAAACTAGACCAAGGTGATTTATAATAATATGAGAATAACAACTGTAAAAAAATTAGAATAATGTAATCAAAATAATTATTTTGAGGTAAGGGTAAAAGTACAAGTTTTGAAAGGCCATATACCCTTATACAATGGAGAAAGAGATATATCAATAAAACTCACAAGAAAATCCTCTTTCAATGGAAAACAAGAGTATAAAAAACAAACAAATTGCAAACCATCAAACTAGCCTTCAGCCTTCCTTCTATTAACAATCCAATAGTAGTCATTGAACATGTAGAAAACCAACCATCAAAACTAGTAAAATAATAATATGCAATCGAGCCTTTAACCTTTAGAAACCAATCCAAAAGAGATCAAAAAAATTGTCAAAACTATAATCCTCCATCAATAACTCATTTTTTAGTGTGTAGGACCATACTAATTAGTGTATAGGCTTACATAAGTCTATGTTTTTATTTATTCCATATAATAATGTGATCCTCCTTATCTTCAGGATCTAATTTAGGGAAAATGGGGGAAAACACTATAATCAAATAAAATTCCTTGAAACTAGTAATAAAATGTTTTTGCCTCTTGATAATAAATCCATTGGTTTATAAATAGTTTTTTCCTTAACATGGTTCATCCCATTAGGTTCTTCAAACCTTGTATCTAAAGGATCCTCCCTTATTTTAGAGATAATTTCTTCTAGGATAGGAATTTATAACCCTAGTTCCAAATATTGATTATCGGGAGTTGTAGTTGGAGTATTAATTCAGAAAGGGAATCTTTACACCATGAAGTCTCCCCATTTATTTTATCACTTATACATGTTGAATCTATGTGACATGTATCAAGACATATATGGAATTAAAAGGGTAACCCTTCATAATATAATGATTGTCTTTAAGATCAATCCCCCACCTTTCGATCAACTATATTTATAATATTATAGCTAAACATGATAATAAGTGTTCTTCCAGAGTATCCCCTATGACTTTGAGGTAGGAATCAACATAAAATTTAAAAGGAATATGTGGTAGTTGAACCCAAATAGTCTTGGAACTAAAATAATTGATAAGGGGCTAAAAAAAGTGAACTAGGGTTTCAACAGATGGAGATCTTGCCCCTTAATCTTAACACCCATCTAGAATGATTTTCCTATCATGAATAAGATTTTAAAAACTACAATAAAAAATCCCTTTCACATGGTTAGATTTATAATTTACCTTAAAAAATGGGTTTTGATACTTATATTATTCAAGCATTCATATCTATGAGACATATTCAATAGATATTAAACTTATAGATCACTCATCTTTTTATGAGACAACCTTCGATTTAGAGTACCATATCAAGTACCTCTCCATTGAAAGTAATTTAAAGGGGATTTTGCATCCTCCAAGGGTTTAAAATAATGAATAGTGGATGACCTTGGATGATAAAGAAACTCCAAAAAGGACTTGTGAAGCACATTATCTTTCGAATGATTCTGGGTGATAAACCCTAAATCTACTTGACTTTCTTTGCTCTCCACCATCCAAACTATTTTCTTGGTGAGGTTTGCATCCTCCAACACACCATTCAAAGTTGCATTCCTAATTTAAGCTTCACCTAGCCCCTATGACTTCATGTCATAACCATATTTGAACTACTTAACCTTCTCATGACCACCATCTACATTTATTGCCTTATGATCGCCTTGTAATGCCATTGTCTATCGTTCACCTTACAACACTACCACTTGACCCGATTGGGAATGAAAACTTGTAGCCAAAGAAACCATTAGAGATTCTCAAATATAATTTAATGTTTTCAAGTAAAATAATTAATTAAAATAATAATAAAATTTTAATTAATTAAACAACAACAACAACAACAACAACAATAATAATAATAATAATAATAATAATAATAATAATAATGGATCAAACACCAAAATATATCAGCAATTATATATAAAATACATAGAACGTACCATTTCCCCATTTTTGGGATTCAAAATTAGATCAATCAAATTTTTCTAAGGCTCTTAGATTTTTTTTTCAGTTTATTGTAGCCTTTCTCAAACAAAGGTCTTTGAAATTGATTGACATATAACATGCTGAATATTTTATGTATTCACAGTCCATATAAAATGAATATTACAACTTCTTCGAATAATTATTTTCCTCTATTTTGTATCGACATTTTAGATCACCATTTTTGATACTTCATTAGGATAATAGGATATATGATTGAAGAACAATATATCACATATATATTTTAGAGAAAAATGCTCACATGTATTGAAAGAGAGGGTAGTTTTTTCCAATGTTGGTCTAAGCTTTTCCCCATTACGTGGTTTTACCTACAGGATCTAGTTAGCTTGTTTAGTTGTCACTTAGGTGTTTATAAAATATCATTTTAGAAGATAATCCCACATTGATGAGGATGTGAGGACATGTTTATCTTTCACCTATATATGTACTTTTCCTAAATCTATTTGATTAATAAACCTAGAATGTTATTGTATTGAACACTTTTGCACATTGTGATGTTTTTTCCTCTCATAGGTTCATTATTTCACTACTCCATATAATTTTAGTTTATTGTATTCAACCCTATTCAAATATCTATCCTAAAGTGTGTCCCACTCTAAAATGCTATAAGATCTCTTATGGTATTAAATTTCATATCCTTTATTGTGAGATCTAGCATTTTAACTTATTTGGTGTTTTTTCATTGATTTTAATTTTCAAGGGTTTAGTGGAGTTTAATGTAAATACATGAAACTATACTAATAAAGTATCTAGATGAAAAATAGATAGTTATATCAAATCTAGAACGTGTCATAATCCTAGGAACAACATAAAACATAACCTATTTTGTGATAGTCAGTTTTTTATTATTTTAAAGACTTTGAAGGCTATTTTTTGAATTCTAAAAAATCATTACAATTTGGTACTCAAATGAAAAACTATTTATATTTTTTTCAAACTAATTGTTTGTTCTCTATTATTTTATGTGGAAGACACATATTTTTCAAGATCTAGGGTTTTCCTTTTAGTTTTCTCATCATTTGTAGCCTTCTATAGATTGTGGTTGGTTAGTAGACTTGACCAACATGGAAAAGATCCTACGATGGAGAAACAAACTTTGACAAATATTTTCACCCTTTCTAACACCTTTGATAGGCTTCAGTGTTTTTCATCTCGTGAGAAGACATTTAGGGGTTGATAGACATTTATCCCTGCTCATGCACCTATCAAGTTCCATGACCCTTGTATGCATAATAGGTGGAATTATATCCACTTGAATACACACACAATAATTTATACAACACCTTTTTACACATAGTGGGTTTCTAACCCTTACTTACACACACAACTATATTCAAACCAAATTTTTACATCGACAATAAACTCTAGCCATGTTGCTTGCACTAATGATAGACAAAAATCTTCCTAATTATATCAATGGTAGACTCTAGCCTTGTTGTTTACATTTATGATAGAATTCAACCCTACTGCATGTATTGACAAAAAAAATTGAGACCCTTGCACACAATAATGGTGGACTCTACCCTTAACAATACATGCCATGACTCCACCCACCTTGTTTTCACAAGAATGACACCCAAGAAAATGTCAAATTTAATTGATTGAAAAGTGAAACTATTAATATGGAACATAGTGGTAAGTGAAATCATCAAGGGGAAAACACTCATCATTGCCCTTATCCCCTAGTCATATGGGAGTTTATCCCTTATTCATAACCAACCTAATGGGGCTTAAATTTTCCATGAAAATTGAGTCAAATCTTTTACAAGCCCAAAATATTCATTTTGTAAGGTGAGTTTTTTTTTTAAATAATTTAAAATTCATATAATTTTAAGCTTATAGGTCCTTTCCAAGAACTATTTTTTTTAAAGTGTGAGTTTTCTTAGCTCTAAATATTTTTTATATATTTATGCCTTATAAAATTGAACCTCTATCATTTTAAGGGGGTTACATTTATTTTTATCTTTTACAAACTTACCTTATTTATATATATATATGTGTTGATTGTATATGAATTTAAATGTGTTGATTCATATGTACTAAATATAAAGCTCCAACCTATACAATATTAGGGGAATTTGGTGACTATTGCATAGATTATTCATTTGGACACATTTATGGCTCAGTCTAATGTCCATCACATTGAGCATGCATGGTTATTTATGGTCATGCTGACTCACTTATCTCCCATTTGGAGCTACTAAATGAGGATAGTTGATTCTACTATATTGGTTCTTCTTATAAAGACCAATTATGATTCATGGTGTATGTATATGGAATACTTTCTCTTGAAACAAGATCTTATTCAATTTATATATACATATATTTCTCTACCCACTAACCCTTATAAATTAAATTAATGGGTCAATTCTTTTGACTGTGTTTATGGTCACTTTTTGATGCTCATTTCATGGGATCTACACCACCATGTGGACCACATAGAGTATCCCTTTACTATTTAGATCACTCTTCAAACTTTTTTAGAGATCCTGGTGAGATTTATATCCCTCTTCCTCATCTTTTTATTATCTCTTTGAAGACTATTATACCCTTTACTCCTACTTATATTTCTTTTCATGACACACTCTGGATTCAAAATTCTCTTCCTTCTATTGACCCAACACTATGGGACAACATTATGCCAAACATTAGTTATCCTATTACGAATTATACATTTTCTCATAGATAATATGTTCCTCTTCTAGATCCATCAAAAAATTTCTCTTCAGAGAACTTTACTATTTTTAGTGAGAGTAGAGTTATTTATAGCCTCGAAAACTTAGATATTCTTATGTATATTCATTTTATCGATCTACATGTTTCATTTCTAGTCTAGTCTTTAGTTTCAAGGGTTATTAAGCCATGCTCTTCTATTTACATAGGATTTATTTCAATGAATGTTCCATGACCTTATTCTAATAGGTATAAATCAATGAAATTACATTAAGTTCTTATTCATGATATTTTTAGACCTATGTCGCACTTTAGTTTTAGACAATACTCAGAGATATTTATACTTTTGTCTACATCTTCCATTGTGGAAAGGATATATTTTTAATACACTCATCATGTTATTCTTCTTAAAAATGCAAGAAACATTGTTTAATGCAAATAAATATTATTTTGTCTTTAGGAAAAGGATCTCATCATCAATCTTGGTCATTTTGTGATCTATACTATAGGTAGCTTCGGTGTCTTCTATGGGGACTTCTTAGATATCTATTTATTATGTAATTGGGTAACTCAGTAGACCATGTTTATAGGACCTAATTCTTCTATCCAGCTAAGCTATGCTTAAGGGGGGCATTGGTGTAGGATTTTTACCACAAAGTGGTCTTTACCTACATGGTATAGTTAGTTTGCTTAGGTGTCACTTAGGTGTTTAATAAAGGTCATTGGGGAATATAATATCATATTCATGAGGATATGAGGATGCATATATCTTCCACCTATATATGTACCTTTCATAAAACTATTTAAATAATATTCTTTGAATGTTATTGCATTGAATTAATTTTAACATTATGAAGTTTCTTCATTTCACATGTTCATGATTTCACTACTACATATAGTTATATATTCATGCATTCAATCCTATCTAGTTATCGATCCTCAGTTGTGGCCCACTCTGAAATCCAAAGTTTTCAAATTGTGTCCACCTCCCCTATTCAATATTTCAATATTATACCCCAATGTGGCATCAAATACAAAACCCCAAAATATTTAAATAAATTTAAATTTTGAGCCCCTCAATAGGTAAAATTAACCTAATTATTTAATGTATAGATAGTTGATTAAATAAACTAACTGTACAGAAATAATATGGAATATTAGGAGAGGACTCTTTATTTATATTGTAAAAAATACACTCAATTTTTTTGATTCGATTTTTTGCTTAATCTCAAAAATTCTTGAAGGTTGAAGACAATTTGTCTATCCTTAATTAATTATACAAGTGGACCTTTTATTTAATTGGAGATTATGACATAGACCGGGCTTGCCAATGGATTTGAATGTAGACAATAAGAGGTAAATTACCATTTATTTAAAAAAAATTCATTTATTTTTAATTCAAGATGTTATGCTTATAGTTATTAAAAAACAAATTAAAAACCTTTGAATAAGTTTTTAATCTTCTTTGGCATATAACATGCTATTTTTTCATTTTTTTCATTTAAATTCATATAAAAAATTATGAATTTGGGACATAGTATTTACAAATGATTTAAGATCTAATTATATTTAATTTAATTAGTTATGTAAACATTTTATTTATAAGGTAGGCTATGACTAATAATAAAAATTTAAACTAACATACATATCTTAATTTCCAAAAGCTTTAAGATCTAATTATATTTAATTAATTAGATATGTAAACTTTTTATTTACAAGGTAGTCTATGATTTCCAATATAATTTAAAATAGAATATATATATATATATATATATATATATATATATATATATATATATATATATATATATATATATATATATATATTCTAGTTTAAATTATATTGGAAATCATAGACTACCTTGTAAATAAAAAGTTTACATATCTAATTAATTAAATATAATTAGATCTTAAAGCTTTTATATTAGATTAATCTATGTAAAATACGCCAAATGATATCATTCTCGAGGGACCTATATTATATTTAATTTATGATGTAAGTGGAATAGGTGACTCAAGAATGATATTTAGGGTTATATTTTACATAGATTTGTTTAATATATGTATTCCAATAGCACTTGTTACCACAAGGTAAAATTAAATATTTAATGTTCTTGAAAAAATTAATGTATTTTTATATTCATTCTCATTTCCTTTAATGTAATCAATAAAATTGAAAATAGAATGTAACATTATTAGTAAAACATACACACATGCACACACACACATGCACGCAAACACACACACTTTTATTATAGAAACAAGTTTATTATATTCAAATTTTATAAATTTGATCCTCAAATGATTGAATTCTTTGTTCTTCATATTTTCTATAGTTAGATGGGTGTAACTTAGATTGGCTAGAAGTTGTTAAAAGGATTGTTATTCTTTACTTTAACCTTTTTGTCTAAAAATCTTATCTAGTATTAATTTTTTTTTTTTTTTTTTTCCATAAATTTGCTTGTGTTGTTCTTTCATAGGAAAGATTGTCCATAACTAGTGGAAACCATCCCAAATATCTAACAAAAATCTTACATCTTCCACTAAAGCACATATCAACATTTTATAAATGTTTGACATAGTCAAGAATCAATATTTTGAAGCATCTTTTAACATATGAATCTCATATCTATAAATAAAATATAACTATCATGTTACATTTATTTTTGGTAGTATTTTACATATATTTATTTAATATATGTATGCTAGTTACACTTGTTACCGCATAAGGTAAAAGTATATATTTATTGTTAATGAAAATAAATTTAATATATTTTTATACTCATTTTCATTTCATTTAATATAATTAATAAAATTCTAAATATAAAAGTAACACAATAGTAGTAAAACACACACACACACACACACACACACACACACACACACACACACACACACACACACACACACACACACACACACACACACACACACACACACACACACACACACACACACACACACACACACACACACACACACACACACACACACACACACACACACACACACACACACACACACACACACACACACACACACACACAAACACACACACACACCCACACACACACACACACACACATTTTTATTATAAAAACAATTTTATTATATACAAATTTTAGACATCTGATCCTATAATTATTTAAGTCTTTGTTCTTCACTTTTATATTGTTATATGGGTGTAAATATTGGTTATATTTAGCCCACATACCAATCATGTACCCAATGGCTAATGGTCTTGATGCAGAGAAAGAGGAAAATTTATTGATTGATCAAATGATCAAAATGGCTTTGGCAAGATCTATGTAGAATGAGTGGAATAGAGAGATAATGAAGATCACAAATATTTTTAAACACTTTTATTTCACTTAAAGTGTAATTTTACAATTTCTAAGGATAAATTTAGAGCTATAGAGACTCTATGGAGTGTCATAAACTCTTGGGAAGAGTATGGGAGTGCATGGTATTCATCTGGTCCACTCTTTCTATCTGGAGCATTTTTAGACTTTTGACTTTGATGGTAGCAAAGCTAAGTGACAATTTTGATGCTACTAGATCTCACATGTGTGGGTGAGTCAATGAGAGTTTATCATATGGGTTTCTTCAAATTAGTCCTAGGCTAACATGCACCATGTCTTAGTTCATGCACCATAACACAATAAAAGAAATGCATGGATCAAATTGGCTCCTATAACATAATTTGCTAAGTTTCCATACTTAACCATTTTAGACCAAACCATCATCAAGACATCATGTAGAATCAAATGAACCAATCGACTTCAACATTTTACAAAAGTATGTAGAACACTCAAATGGCCAATGGATCAAAAGGTTTGTTTCTTTTTAGCATTAGGTTTATTCTCTACAATTTTCGTATTCCCATGATCTTTTCGCTTCAAGTCATAAAATTGCAAAGTTGGTCAAGAAATGGTAGATGTCTATGAAAATGTCATTTTTAAGACCCATAACGTGACCATTTAGATCCAAAATCCTTGGTGAAAACTTAAGATACAACATGCATCCAATAAGTGTTAAGTGTGTGGGAGCTTGAGCATGTAAAATGGTTAGTGAATCCTAGAAACCAATGAGAAATTGAGCTCAGGATAGTGGGTCCCAAAGATCTATAGTTCATGGTTAATCAGATCTCAAAATCTGATGGAGAAAAATAGAGTCAAAAGGGTCAATGATCTATGTTTATGACCTACATCTAATAGCAAAGGGATGATCTGGGGTGTTCAATGAAAGTTTATAAAGAAAAATAGACCTGAATTAGCAATAAATATTAAAGGGCCTGAAATTAAGCTTGACTCAAGTCAAAAAAGTAAAGGAAATAGAGATAAAAATAGACTCAAATAGGACCTAACATTGCATAGAGTTCCATCCATATGTGAAATTATAGGAAAACCTATATCCTTAGATTGGTTTTCACCTATAGTATTTCTAGTCCAGGATATAAGGTAAAAAGTAGATATATGATTAATGATAAGATCATCCTAGATCATGTGCTTGACAAACCACCAATCAGAGAAGACATAACATGTATTTAGTAGTTTGAATATATGAAGACTTTGTCCTGACAATGAAATCTAGTAGAAGATCCAAAGCATCAAGATTTGGGGATTTGGAAAGTAGTTGGAGCATTAATTTCCAACAAGATCATGACTTGTAACTTTTGGCAAACTCTTATCTTATAATGCAACTTGCTTAACCAATGCAATGTTTCAGTGGCTATTTGGGCAAACCATGAATATCTTGATCATAATAACTTGTTCTAATTAGACCAAAATCCTGGTGAAACATCTCTTAAAAATGACATCTCATTAATTATCATAAATGATGTGCTCCCCCTTCTCTCTCTCATCTTCCCCTTCTCCTATATTACCCTTTCCTTTCTATTTTGTAAAGGGTTATCATATTTTAGAATTTTTATCTTTATGGGAGACAGGGAAATTTTTAGGATACTAAAAAGTATGCTCAACTTGATTAGGCTTGACCCTATCAAGAATTTTTAATAACTATCTCTTAATATAATAAGGACCTTATTTACCTATCTTTTGTCTTGAATATGTGTTTATAAAGTTTTGCACTATGGCATTGTATGAAGGAGAATATTCATCATCCATGGTCCTTATATTTGAATTTGTTTAGAGGGTTCTCAGTGATGTTTGTAGGTCTAGGTTAGTGTTCTATTTGGAACCTCTCCTATGAAACATTTATGCAAATTATCTTGATCTTAAGGTTGTGTAAGTTAGTATTTTCCTTTTCTAATCGACTGTGGACTAGAGATTATGGGAGTTTCCCTCTTATGTTTGGTGCATCATCTATTTAAATTTCTTAGGAGCCCTTACTCTTTTTATAACCCTTTTCCCCATGAATCATTAAGCTTAGTTTCAATTTTAGGTGAGCATCAAAGAGGAATTCAGCCTACTCCGATGGTTTAGTGCCAACATAGGTGACCCATGGCCTAGGGTTGTCCCAATATTATAGATCAATTGGAGAGAGCCTAAAGAAAACTCTCCAATGGAATGAATTGATATTATAATAGTTTATGGCATGCTCAATGGGATAAATTCTAAAATAGTAGAAGGATTTTTGGTGTTGTCATTCTACATATAAACCTTTGGTAGTATTCTACAAACATCAATGGTGACTCCAAGAATCTATTAGCTAGTTAAGTAGCCTAACTATGTGCCTAATCATCATTTTATGATATGTAAAATCAATCATATTGTGATCAATATGCTTATCCTCTACCTCAGATTCACACTTATCAGGTAGATAATGTTTATGCATTCACCCCAGGTAACCCTCAAATAGCCTATCAACCTTGTCATAACCCTTATCACTCTCTTCCCCCTATGCCCTTTCCCACTCAAAAATGGGAAGTTATGCCATCATGGATATTCTCTAAATATTTTGACCCTCGCTATGTTCTTCCCTCACTTGTAAATCCACCTTCTCCTATAACCATCCAAAAAGAAGCAAAAATGTATATTCCACACTCATTTCCATCATGAAAATTGGTCTAGAAGGGCATAATAAAGGAGGTGTTAGTTGAAGTAGTCCAAGAGTTAGTCTTGGTAGAGGAGGGGTTAGTTGTGCCCAAAAATAATCAACCAACCATCACTTAGTTTAACGAGCTTAGTGATTAAGAGTTTTGAGACTCTCGCTCTCTTCAACTCAAGATTCATTTAAAAGAGCTTCCAAAGTACCTAACTAGAAGGATACCCTCCTAGGTTATAGACAACATAAAATTATACACCCTACCACCATCCCCCTTATAAAATATGGGCCTAATAAAAAGTAGGAGGACAACCTTCCTAAGCCTAGTATGGAGGTCAAGATTAGCTCAGGTAGTAAGGAGTTTGAAGAGTTATGCTAGCATTTATGCTTAGATTTATTGAGCAAAATGGAGCAAATTCAGGCTAAAAACTTGATTAAAGAGGAAAATATACAATTTGGATGGACTACTAAAGGTCCATTCCATGTAGAAGACAAGGAGGATCAACACCATGTGCCTGAGGCTAGTCCACTTTAAGATAAGGTGTCAGTTGAGGATAACCTTGATATGTTGGAACTAGAGGAAAGTAAATCAGACCTTGAGCAAGATAAATGTGATGTCTTAGAGATTAGATGACCAAATCAATCTTCATTTATAGTTAAAGGTCAAGATGAAATCTTGAGTGAAATTGATGAAGGGGACATCTCAAGTGCTCAAGTAATACAATTTGAGAAGCATACTAGTGAAGAGATTGAGGAATTGTAGTAGTGGTTCAATGCCATAATCAATGATTTTTAAGTGGCTAATAGACATGTCCTTCCTTTAAAACTTTATGAACATGTTGATCTAAGAATAAAAAGTCCTAGTTTACACAAGGACAAGGTGGAAGAACATGGTATTTTTGAACCATCAATTAAACCAAGTGTAGCTTCTCCCAAGATCCTAAATGAAGTCTTCATGTAAAACTTTCTCAAGAGTAGAAAACAACATCAAGAAAGTGATCCTATAGTCCAACATGAACTGAGCTTGGAATATTTACATCAGTATTCCTACATTGGAGACATGTTCATTCTAATCTATCCACTGGGGAGAAAATCATAAGGATTGGCCATCAAACTAGTTGGTTCACCAATTTTGGTACCTCTAAACCTAGGTATTTTTCATCATTATTTGTTATAAAATGGATGGTACTAGAAGTTTTCATTTTGATCCAAGTGGACCAATTTTTAAAGTGTCTTCTATATATTAGATTAGTTTTTTAATTATATTATCTAATTTTCCTTATGCACATTTATTTAATAGGTTATTCATTATTTCTTTCAATTATTTACATGCATGCATTTGTATTTATTGTTTTGTTTTAGTCCTTTTTGTTTCAAGAGGAAGTTATAGAAAGAGGTAGCCTTACATCATCTTCATGATTAGATTAGTTTCAAATAAGTGACTTCATGCCCAATGGATTAGATAAGATAAAATGAACTATGTTCTCAAGCATAGTAGGCATGCTTCCCTATAAGTCATTAGAAATGTTAGCCATGTTTCACCCACATACTAAGCATGTGCCCAATGGCTAATGGTTATAATGCAAATAAAGAGGTAGAGTTACTGATTGATCAAATGATCAAAATGCCTTATACAATCTCTATATGGAATGAGTGGAATAGAGAAATCATGAAGTTCACAAAGCTTTTGAAACACTTTGAGTTCACTTAAAGTGTAATTTGTCAATTTTTAGGGATAGGTCCATAGCTACAAAGACTCTATGGAGTGATAAAAATTCTTGGGAAATGTATGGGAGTGCATGGTATTCATTTGGTCCACTCTTCTCATTTGGAGCCTATCCAAACTTTTGGATCTGATGGTAGGAAAGCTAAGTGATAATTTTGATGATACTAGATCTCACATGTATGGATGAGTCGAGGAGATTTGGTCACATGGGTTTTTTCACATTAGTCCCATGTTGACATTCACCAAGTTTTAGCTCATTTTCCATAGTAAAATGAAAGATATACATGGGAAAATTTGGATCCTAACACAACATTTTCTAAGTTTTCATACTTAGCCATTTTAGGCAGATCGTCATCAAGACATCATGTAGAATTAAATGAACCAGTCGACTTCAATATTTTAAAAAAGAATGTAAATGCTCAAATGGATAAAAAAATCAAAAGGGTTAGCTCTTTTCAGCATTAGGTCTATTATCTGTAAGTTTGGTATTCCCATGAGCTTTGTGCTTTAAGTTATAAAATTGTAAATTTGGTCAAGAAATGGCAAATGTCTACATGAATGTCATTTTTAAGACCCATAAAGTGATCATTTGGATCCAAAATCTTTGGAAAGAACCTAAAAAGGAATGCACAAATGATAAGTATCAAGTACATGGGATATTGATTAAGTTATATGATCAATTAATCCCATAAACTAATGAGATATCAAGCTCAAGGTAGTGGGTCCCAAAGGTCTACAGTTCATGCTTAATCATATGTTAAAATCTGATGGAGTGAAATAGAGACAAAAGGGTGAATGATATAGGTCAATTACCTATATAAATTACCAAAGGGATGAGCTAAGGTGTTTAACAAAAGTAGATAAATAAAAATGGACCTGACTTAGAAATCATTATTAAAGGGCTTGAACTCGAACCTGACCTGAGTTAAAAAAAAAGTAAAGGAAAAAGAAGTCAATGCAGACTCAGATAGGATTTGGGATTGAAAAAAGTGCCATCCACATGCAGAACTATAGGAAAAATAATATCCTTAGATTGGTTTTCACATATAGTCTTTTTGGTCCATGATCCAAGGCACAAACTAGATATATGATTAATGAGAAGATCATCCCAATTCATGTCCTCAACAAACCGTGGTTCATAGCAAAAATAACTTGTCTTTGACATTTTGAAGATATGAATACTATCCTCATAATGAAATATAATAGAAGATCCAAATCAATAAGACTTGGAGATTTGGAAATTAGTTAGAGCCTTCATTTCCAACAAGATCATGACTTGCCACTTTTGGCAAACTCTTATCGTCTAGTGAAGCTTGCTCAACCAATGGAATACTTCAGAGGCTATACAGAAAATTATGAATATCTTAATCATATCATATTATTATTAGACCAAAATACTAGTGAAACATCTCTTTAAGATGACATATAATTGATTATCATGAATGATGTGCTCCCCCTTCTATCTGTCTTCTTCCCCTTTTCCTATATTATCCCTTTCTTTCCATTTTGTAAAGGGTTCTTAGATTTTAGATTTTTTATTTTTATACAAGATAGGGAAATATTTGGGATACTACAAAGTATGCTCATATTAATTCATCTCAACCCTATCAAGCATTTGTAAGAACTACCTCTTAATTTAATAAGGAGTTTCTTTGCATATCTTTTTCCTTGAATATGTGTTTGGCAAGTTGTGCACTATGGCATCGTGTGAAGGAGAATCTTCCTCATCCATGGTCCTTATTTTTGACTTTGTTTAGAAATTTTTCAATCATGTTTTTAGGTATAGGATATTGTTCTATTTAGAACCTCTCCATTGAAACATTTATGTAAATTAGCTTTATCTTAAGTTTGTGTAAGCTAGTGTTGTCCTGTACTGATCTAGTGTGGGTTCGAGCTTATGATATTTTACCTCATAAGTGTGGTGCATCACCTATTTAAATTTATTAGGATCTCTTATCCCCTTTCTAACCCTTTTCCCTGTGAAACATTAAGCTTAGTCTTAGTTTTAGGTGAGCGTCAAAGAGGAAGTTGACCTACTCTGAAGGTGTAGCCCTAACATAAGTGACCCATAGCCTAGGGTTGTCCCAATTTTATTGATCAGTTGGAGAGAGCCTGAAGAACCCTCTCTAAAGGATGAGAATTGATCCTATAATAGTAACTTAGATTGTTTATAAGTTTTTGAAATCATTTTTATTCTTCACTTTGACCTTTTTGTCTATAAACCATGTTTATTATAAAAATAATTATATTTTTTTACATATTAACTTTGCTTGTGTTATGATTGCATATTAGGGATTATCCATTATCAGAGGAAACCATCCCAAATATCTAATTAAAATCATACATCTTCCACTAAAGCACATATCAACATTTTATAAATGCCTGGCATCATCAAGAATCAATATTTTGAAGCATCTTTTGACATATTAATCTCATATATAGAATCAAAATATACCTATCATGTCACATTTATTCTTGATATTTGTAAGATTTCTTGGCACATAACATTTCATTTACCCATTCGTGGGATTCAAACTTACTAATCAAAAATTGTTTAGTAAAATAGTAAATATAAGTTTTCCAAATATTTATCTACATCAAAAATAGTATTTTGTATATAAAATTATACTCAACATGAATATAGGACAATATAACAAGAAACCCCAAAGATGGAGAGAGAGGTAACCTTGTTCACAACAAGATATAACATGTGTAATTCTATGCTAATTGAATATTCAAAAGCCATAATTTGTCCAAAATTTAACAACATCAATACCCCCACTAATGGGAATAAATTTAAGAATTGACCTACTATGACCAACTTTAGATAACACATACAAAAAGGTACACTATGAATTCAAAGAGAAAAACAATCTAGATAAGATCGACAAGGGTACACTAGCACAAGAGGGGTGTTACATAATCGCCCATTATAAAATAATCATCCTCAATGTAGAAAATACAATGAATAATACTACATAATTAATTACTCTTAGAACCCCTGATATACCACTACAAACTACTAGTACTCAAAGTTCCACTAGTAAAATAACTATCCACAAATGATCACTGATATAAGAATAAAAATATAAATATATTTCCATGGCCAAACCATACTAATCAAAATTAAGAAATACTAATAAATATTACATATTAATAATAACCACTAGTTATCACAAACTAACTGATATCACAAAATACCTTTATTGAAACTATAAAATTGCATGTTCACAAAATATCAATTTGTTAGATAATCATACTAAGAAATAAATGACATCCCATGGTGAACATATCAAGGGATTAATAAGTTTCAAATCATGCCAATATAATGTACTACCAATAATTATAAGCAATTTTAAGCAAAATTATCATATTGAGTCACACTGTCACCCTATACCCAGTAAACACGAATATGATGTGTCTATAAAAACATGAATAAGATTTAAAATGTGAAAGGGAGATAAAAAATCATTTTGATGAAGGTAATTTTGTCATACACTTCTATCATCTACCAATTGAAAACTAAAATCCTCTTATATGAACATAAGATTTCGAGTACCCATATGATGTATAAAGCATTTTGATAATATGAAATGATGAGTGTCAATACATTGTGAAATTTTACTCTTAAGATAAGTTTTTATCCATGGAAATACCATTCTAAACAAAAGTAAATAATACAAAACCACATTAAGTCATAAAGAACAATACTTGTGAACCTGAGTCATAATTTATAGTGCTATATGAAACACACGAGTATATGCACTAATCTTTTGTAAGATCACATTGAATAGATTGTAACCATGAAATATGAAAAGTATGTGTCAAACCATATAATATAATTGCAATATCGAATCCTTATCACCATTACTGAGCCATTTTTAACCATACCGAACCATACAACTTCATATTAGATGCCAGCATCTAGCATCATCAGAATACAAAAAATACCACTTACTAGAATAACTAGGAAATCATTGTGCTCGATCATGCAAAATTCTTATACCTCCCAAAAATAATAATGTCTCCAAGAAAGGACCATTTATATATATATATATATATATATATATATATATATATGTATATATATATATATATATATATGTATATGTATATATATATATATATGTATATATATATATATGTATATATATAAACACCATATCTTGTGGGTTGGGAAGGATGGTATCATGAACTCACATGACCAGTTCCCATCATGACCCATTAATTGTATTGTAAGCTACTTCTCATCCTTCATACCATGCCACTAGTGTAATATTTATGCACATTAAGAACAAATTCAATACTAACACAACAATCATCAAAATAAATATAAAAATTAACCAATTATGTAAGAGCACAACTAATAAAAATGAGACCAAGTAGCCTCAATTAAAAAAATTAAACCCAAAAATTCAAACTATAAATCTCAATAACAATTTCCACGATAATTTAATTGATTTAAATATATAAAGACAAGAAATATGGTGCTATTTTCAAATCAAATTGTAACAATAAGGTCAATCAAATAAATAGTGATAACATTTTTGATAAAACACTAGCAAAATATAGATCACATCACAAACACTATGTGACTTTACCAATCACCCAAGTGGAGAAGGAATAAAAAAATCATCTCAATTAAATCCTAGAGGTTTAAGGCATCTTGATTACCTCCTAGATGTTTGAGGAATCTTGATTACCTCTAATAGGTATGAGGTATATCAATTACCTCCCATAAGTATGAGGAACATTTTATATTACCTCTCATAGGTAAGATAAATACATGCAAACTACCTCCCAAAGGTAATGAAATAAATTTACATTATCATATATAATAGTGTCACAATACAAATCAACTAAACAAATCCCATACACAACATCCTACTGCTATACAAGTATGAAAAGTAATCATACTATCTCACAAACCTGACTGTCATGTAACTAAATTTATGTTAACTAACAAAAGCTATAGAGGATAACCATGAAAAAAACATATAAAAAAAATGAATTTGTCCAATTGATGCCATAATGTCAACCCTAATGATATTTTCAAAATACATCTATAATTTTAGTTATAATCTTATGAGGATTATTTGAGACTCTCAATGTACAGTAACATAATATCCCAAGGTAGCATGTATAAAATTAGACTAGTATCCATGAATAACCATCACTAGAGAGAATGAATAAACAACCCATATAATAACAATGTTCTACTAAAGAGAAATTATCTAATGACATTTGACCATAATTGCCCATGATGAAAAACCAACTGATACAGATGAAGGAGAATAACAACTATCAACTACCACATATGGCATCCTAGTGCCACATAAATACCAATGAAAACATATTGGCTCATATCTTTAACTGTCATTACTTTCAAGTATCATATCTCTTAAGGAATATCACTATCAAAACATAGTTTATTGAAGTTCTATTGAATGAAAATTGTTTGTATGTTTCAGTTTTTCCCATTGACTATAGCTATCTATTGTAAATATTAGAATTATCAAGATGGTCTAATCAATAATCACCAAGATAAAATAGTGAATAAACTACACTAATTGTCAAGTCATACTCTAAATTACCAAGCTTTCACAATTCTCAAATAGGGTGTGATATGATGAAGAAAATAGGGATTTGTAGACCTTGATGCATGTATCAAATACAATACCACATGCTATGACATTTTTCATGCATTAGCATAACATTAAGATATCAAAATCATGTAATGGTCAATGTAAAAGATAAGGGTCATCTCAAAATGATCACCCTAAAAAAGTTTTGGAAATAACAATCAATGCTTAACTATATGCTCTAGGTAAATATAATATATACTACAAAATCAATGTGTACTCATATCATCAACATGTTTAACAAAGGGGAGGTGCAATCACTTAGGCTTACTACTACCTAAATCTCCAAATTAAACTCTCTTAGGTCAATGCTATTAACACTCATAAGAAACATACCCAATTAGGCTTCACTACTAAATAATTAAACTACTCTAAACAGGCATTCCATCAACTAGATAAATGTATAATAGACCTATCATTACTACATTTATTTTAACAACATAAGGTTATTTACAGTTTCAAAATTTATTAATTTATATAAGATCAATATTGGATCAAATAATATATCACTTCAATGAAATATATAATATCTTCAATATTCATCTACATTATATACCTATAGTAAAACCTTGTAAACTTATCAAATATACTTATACAAACTATTAACCATTAGATTCATTAAGGTATTTATCACTTCCTTATCTTAATAATAACACTATAATCTCTATACCTCATGAAAATATTCTAGTAAATAATAGAAAATGCGCCCTAAATAATTTTAAACATGCCACAATGAAATTTGAAGGGAAACAAATCCTCTATTCCCCCTCCAAAATAGGGTTAGTTAATTATACTAGAATACTAAGGAGTGCATTATGATAAAAAAAAATACCTCATAAGTACATACGTATGGAATACAAAGTCATAAATAAAATTAAAATACACTACCCTATATAAGTAAATATATCACACAATAGATATCATACAAAACATTAACTTGAAGTAGAGACATGCCAACAGAGTAAACAATCCAAAATCAAGGAAACTTTAACCAAACACTAACAACATGATCAACTATTCAACTTATGATCTTAGTTCAATGTGAGTGAAATTTTTTATAAATGTCATGATTATAAGTCTCATAATTTTATGATAAAATACTAGATTCGATTCTCCAAATGTCTCAATGTTAAACCCAAAAAACATCTCGAACACACACCAAAAAATAGTTTTTTTAACACTATAACGAACACACTACATACTATACATATATAATCAATAAAACTAATATAGAATACAAACTCAAATCAATACATAAACATAACATCACATCTTAGTTTTGACCCAAATGGCTATGCTTCAATCTACCATACAATGTAAAATGCATAAAGAGTCTAAGCTCAAATACAACTTGGATCAATTATTAGTGACTCAGGTACCAATGGTTTTATGCAACACAAATATCAAATAATGTGAAATCATGCACAAAAAATTAAAATTATACAAGTTTAAAACTTGTTTATAAATTTATTATGAACCCCACAACCAAGAAAAAAATAATTTTTACAAGTAAAAATTCACAAATAGGGAAGGATCACATCCTAACACTGGTAAAATTCAAAAATAAAAATTTAATAATAAATATAACACATGATCAAACCAAGTCAATGCTACAGTTAAATAGGTAAAAACACTCTCAAGGCTACAAAGGTTTAATAGGGATAAGCAAGTTATAAAATGATGCTAGAATAAGTATCCAGATAAGGAAATAAATCTTTATAAAGAACTAGACTAATTATGGGTACTAAAAACATCATCACTAATGTATTGTTTCAGTCCCAGGATGAATGGAATGAAGAAACACACTGCCATTCTAAACATCGTTTGTTGACAAATTCTATCATTCCTAGAAAATAATGACAAATAGGGTAGAATACAGCCTTACTAAAACTATCAAATGGTGAGAATAGATGAATCCAAAGAAACCTAAGAGGATAAGAAATTCAAATTAAAATGTTATATATTTTGGTTGTTATAAATACTAAACTTGGCAATTAATTTTTCACCCTTTTCAAAGTGACTTTGTAGACAAAAAAATTAGAATTAATGGAAATTTTTGAGTAAATTGAATTTAGAAATGAGTTACTAAAAATATAATAATAATATCTAAAAGAACAAAATAAAATATCATATGATGACTTTAAGGTATAGGAAATCATTAGTAACTTTCATTTTAGTGTAGTAATGTTCTTAGACTTTTTTGGAAAGTCCTTTCCAAATCAATCAACAAATAATAAGTCTCAACAGATGTAGAATATCAATGAATATCTCCAAAAATGGGGATACTAAATGACAACTAAGGAATAAATAGAATTATTATTGATTCTAATTGTTATATGACAAAAAAAAATATTTTAGGGCTTGGTAGAATTAAATTATGAGTTTATGCAATCAATTAAGCCTATTTAATAGTCTATTCTAGGTTGATTTTCCACCAACTTCCATAGTGTGAAATTTTATAGAGTTTCATTCATAAATTATTATTAACCAGTCATATTTTACTTACCTTTTATACTGTTCACTCAACCTAAAATCTTGCTTTACTTGTAAAAATATAAGATAATGTGATAATTAATAATATCAATTTAATCACATGAAGGTTATCACCTAGTTTGAAAAATCATCAAGGAGTTCCAATATTCTATTCAAATAATTAGGTACTTCGAGAAGGAAGTTACAAAAGGGACTCTATTACTACATCATAATTACATTATCATTATTTCATTAACAAAAATGATAGCATTACATGTGTATAAAAGGATATCCTATATACCTTTACCATAATGAAAAAATGTCTACAATGAATCAATTAATTTCATGGTAATGAATTCCTACATCAAATAAAATGTTTTTTGAGTATAATATAATATTATTAGTTTAAAATTAACACATAATAATGATTTTACATACATAGACAACTCTTTAAATATACAAACATTATAGGTCTGTAATTTATCTTTCACTTATAACTCTTTCTCTTGCACTAAAACAAAGGAAATGATGGGTCAACTTACCCTAAGCAAGTTAACCCTTCATATCAAATCCTCTCTTTATAAAATCAATAAACATATTCGATAAATTATTTATGAAAAACAAGACAATTTTATTTTTTCTAAACACAATAAACAACTAAAAGAGAAACAAATTTTAAGATATTTATTAAGTTACAACCAATTCAATAACCATAAAAAAAACACACCTCAATATCTATATCAACACATTATTAAAACAAGACAAGATGAGACTAGTTACATGTAAAAACATCTCAACCTAGAATTTCAGGATGTAACTTCACCAGAATAACATTGTCTAAATAATGAAATAAATCATAACCATACCATTATAAAATAAATAATATGAAACTTTCATTCAATTGAAATAGGTATGTTACAACATTTTAGAGGTGGCCATTATATATCAAAATCTTATTGTTTATCTATCAACATTTGGACTCCAACTAAAATAGAACCACTTGAAGAATAATTTGTGAATCAATTGATCTCTAAGAAAAATAGTGAGAAAAGAAATTTAATCATCAATAAATAAATGTAATTTTGTTTCTATCACACAACTACAATAAATTTCTAAAGCTTTACCATTTTAACATAATGGAATAAAGGAAAATATATATGTAAACATATTATATAGATAACAATATTTATAAAGATATATTTATACACCAAATGATTATGATTACAAGTAAATTCTTATATAATTTCATATTAATACATAAATGCATAATCCTATATATGTATATGTATATTTGTGTATATATTTATATATGTATTAAAAACAAACACATGCACGCGCGCGCGCGCACACACACACACACACACACACACACACACACACACACACACACACACACACACACACACACACACACACACACACACACACACACACACACACACACATTTATACGTATGTGATAAGAATTTGTACTATATAATTATTTCTTATAAGTGGCACAATGAAGGTGATAATGGACTTAAAAAATAATCTAATTTTCATACATAAATATATCGAAGCATATTGATTCCATGGTCAGGCTAATCTAACAAGTGAAAAATTCCAAGTTTCTAGCAAGACCAAGTTTAGTTTACAATAGCTATAATAGTTATATAGGAACATAATTCAACAATCCATTAGAGCTTAGTCTCATTCATAGATTTAAAATCATAGTGAAATAAAAATATAGGTTAAGATATCCAATGCAATACCTATCCTTACCAACTTACTACATTGTTCATAACTATGATTCACTACTATGCCATTTTAAGAGATAAATTTTATGTATTAGTGTTTCCCAATCCTAAGATCCACAATCCATAGGAGTAATCCCTGGGAATAAAAAAACTATAAGGTAGTATATATAAGTTTATGTTTTAAAAATCATTATTTATAACTAATCTATAGCACCATATAATTGAGTATACTAAAATGGGAAAAAAATCATTTTTCTCCCTTTTAAATATTTTAAATATGGCACTACAACTGGTAAACTTCATATTTATAATTTCAATTATTTTTTTATTCACCCAAGTGTCACTACAACTGATACTATTGAATAAACATTTCATCCATTTAGTTATTTCCAATGTTGTGTTTCAACTAATACTATCCTGAATGTTTTTTTGTTTCCTCCATGACAAAAGACAAAATGTAAAAGTGGCAAAATGACAAAATGGATAAATATAAAAATGGCACTACAAAAATTAGGAGGATTCAAAGAGAACTAAACTAAAAACACTCATATGGCACTTCCACAATATGTATCCCTGGTTTCACCATGAATAGGCAAATAACATCCAAAGAACCATATAAAAGAAGGTGTTTTAGTTTAATCAAAATAATTCATGAAGGGTTCAAAACTAAAATAGTATCTAAAATATCAACAACAATATCCTTAAAAACTCTTGAAATAAGAGGCAAAACAAAATTTAATCATTTGTAGAGAAAGAGGAAATTTATGAAAGGATCTACTTGCCTATTATTTCCTTTTTATCTCATAACTATGTCTTTAGATGTGGCACACTAATTGCATTGAATTACTCCCTAGATGTTCTTTACTAGCACCTTATTTCTTTTTCTCTTCTTTTCTCTTACTCCAAGCTTAACATCATAAAATCCTCTCTTCCCCTTCTCTAATGACTTTCATAAAATGATTTCCTCCATATCTTAAGTGCCATTTATTCTCTAACCAAGGCAAGAGCTAGTTTGGTGACAAATTAAAGATCTAAGAAGATGGTACACTAACCTCCCATATAGCCAAGGATAAAATCTTAAATGACTAGATGAAAAATTGCTTTCCTTCTCCTTCAATCTATCTGACCCCTCTAATAACCTCCTCGATCCATTAAATTTTTATTAGATGTCTTGATATAGGTTTTATGCACATCATAGCCTTAACCAGGTAGCCTCTAACATTTTATGATCTCAATGGATGTAAACTCTACTCTAGGGCATGAGTTAAAGGTATGCAGTTTGTTAGAACCTATTAATGGAATAGTGGGTAGGGCATGCAGATTGTTGATAAGGTTTTTTGGATGGAGGTGTGCTTCCTAATAAGGGTAATGAATCTCTATATTTTATGGATGGGTGATTGATTGCTATTATAGAGTGGGTAAATATTTAAACAAACTCAAAAAGGGATGGAAAGGTAAATAAAAAATCAAGCTTTTATGCTTTTAAAGAACTACTTTTTTGGTTGGTTTCTAAAAGACAAGTGCTCCCAGAACCTATGTCTATTACTAGTAGAAATTACACACACATAGCTAGACATAGCTAGAAAGTCTAAGGAAATAATGATTTAGGAAATTCACCAACCTCAGACAAAGGTTATTAATTTTAGGGCAATTGTGGCACACCCTCAATCGGGAGATTATGGCTCAAGATAGTTAATTATCTAAGGTACCTATTACACATGTACAAAAAACTATATCTAATAAATCAATCATGCACAATCAAAATTTTGAATCAATTTGAACTTGATTATCTTAACTAATATATTTACTAATATTTCAATAATAGTTACACATTTATAGATTAGTATATAAATCAAAATAATCAAGAATCCATTTGTATCTTTTGCACACTAAAGATTATTTAAACATACAACCAATGAAAGTAACAACTAATTACATATAAATTGGAAAGAAAATAGACAAACACATTCATTGGCAACCAAAATTGATGTTGCTCCTATATTCAAAAATTCTCTAACCAAAAATTCAAGATGGATTACAATTGTTTACATAGACTTCTAGAAGGGGTCGCTGCATCGTCCAAATTCATGCTAGGTAATTACATGTGATAGTCAAAACATGAGTTCTAAATATGGTTTAAAACTATATAAGAGTCTACTTATAGTTATCAATTTAAATTATCTTTTTCTAAAGCTACACAACATGTGTATATGTATAAAGATAGAGGTGATTTTTAACAATTAAATCTTAAATTACATGAAAAACTTCAAAATGTGCATTGCTTTCCAAAACTATACGTGCCTCATTTTATAGGCTGTGAAAACAACATATTTATCTTTTAGATTAGTCACCTTCGAATGGAAGTATAACATATGAATGAACAAAATCACTTTACCAACATTTTAGAACTAGTGGTACTACTATTAGTTGTGACTAATCTATATTGTGTTGTATACTCACCTATGCCTTTTATAGAATCTGGATCTTCACTTTTATATTCGATGTTCAAATTAAGACATGCATGTTCATACTCTAGCTTAACTATAAGACCCAATGTCTATTGATAAATATAGCTCAAGTGTCTAAAGATATACATATTTTGTCCATAATGCCTTGCTAGTTTTTTAAATGTGACACATGTCAACACCCAATTGAATCCAAGATCTTTGAAATTTATACCTAAGACTCACACCATAAATCCCTTACATGATGGAATGTGAGTGTGCTAATTAGAAGCTCTTCATAGGTTCTAAGACCTTTTAAAATTCCATGTTCATTTTACACCACTGATCCTTATATATTGGTTTAACATAGTTCATTGAATTTTAGTGATTTTGGTTCATTGAATCCTATGTGCTTGACACTTGTCACTCCTTATTTTGATCTACTTTATATGTGTGCCACTTGGTAGCTACTTAGGGCTTCTGAGATCTATGTATTGGGCTCTTAAATTCTTCCTACAGGTCATTAGATCTATGTATTAGGCTCTTACAATGGTGATACTTGTATCTATCATGGATCTTTGACATTTCAACTCATTCTCACATCATTCAATCAAATAGAATCGAGTAGATGCATACCATATGACCTTATCTTATACCTTTTGTCTTGTACTTTGATCACATGAGTATGACACTTGGAATTGCTTTGCTTAATTTAGGACCTTTGAAAAGTCTCTATTGATCTTGTACTATTAGGTCAATTATATGAATCAATGTGATCCATTGATCTATTGGGTCTACTTAACATTTGAATCCAAATGGGTAAAATAAGATGTAAAATTTTGATGTTCACACGACATTCAAATGGCATCCTCATGATTGTCAATGACATCAGTGTGACTATCAAATTTAATTCCATAAATTATCATATATTGAGGATAAATTTGATGTTTGTGTGACTATCAAATGACATCCTCAAAACTATCAATAATGTTTGCACTACTATCAAATTTAATCTCATAAGCTTAACATGTGTCATTTCCTCGGGACTCCCTACTCCTACAAACATAAGCATAAAATGACTTAGCATAGTACTTTGAGAAATAATTATAAAGGACCCTACATGAATATTATATCCTAAGGTCTTAGTACTAATATAATATGATTTGGACCTAGGCTAAAATAATCTTAAATTAAGCTAAAAACATAATGAAAATGTTCTCTAAGCAAGGGTGCCACTTGCTAGTATAATATTCTTGAGGTAATTATTGTAGGGGAATTATTTCAAGATTTTTGTTTTGATAGACAAATGGCTGAGACATAAAGTTATTAAGAATTCTATCAGGGGAATTATTTCAAACAAAATATCCACAAAAATTCTCTTGAAGATCGAATTCTCTCAGATAAAGTATCCAATGAAATGTTCAAAGGGATTGTCTCAAAAGGGCCAAAGGGAATGATGTTTCAAAACAAGTGTCTAAAGGAATTAGCCAAAGGAAAAAGGGCATGGGATAAAAGTCCTAAAGGTCAAGATCAAAGGGGAAAATGCTTGGGATAAAAGTCCTAAAGGGCATGTGTAAAAGGGAAAGGGTCCAAGACAAAGTACCATAGGGTAAATGGTCACTTCAAAAATTACAAAGGGTCTTTTTCAAAATGTTTGAAGGGAACTTAAAAAAAGTCCTAAGGTCAATTCAGTTAGGAAAAAAGGTCGGGACAAAAGTCCAAAGGGTTTACTTCATACGACAAAGAGCTAAAAGGATCTACTTCTTAGGGAAAAGAGGGCCCATGACAAAAATCCCAAGGGGTAGGTTGGTAAGGCAAAGGGTTATTTTAAAAGTCTTGAGGGAATTTTGTAAAGAAAAATGGCTATAAAGAAAATGTTGAAGGACATATTGCACAAATCCTGAAGGGTAGGTTTAGAAGGATGAAGGGCATTTCAAAAGTTCTGAAGGGCAATTTCAAAATGGCAAATGGTTATTTAAAAATACCAAATGGTACTTTATATCTAGAAATAATATGAAGGGTCTATTTCATGGAAAAAATGATGGAAGGGTCTACTTCATAGGGTACATTTTTATGGGAAAGGGTGCAAGATGAAAGTAGTAAAGGGTAGGTTGCACAAAGCCTAAAGGGTATGTTCATTTCCTTAGGGAAAATCTCTTAGACAAAATATCTAAAGGAATGGTTCAAAAAGGCAAAGATGAAGGACAAAATTTATGAAGGGTAGGTGTGGAAGGGCCAGAGGGCTATTTCAAATGTCCCAAAAGCCAATTTAAAAATGTTAAAGGGTAAGTCTATTTCATTGGGCAAAATGCCAGTGGTAAAAAGCTCACAGACCAATTCCATCGAAGGAATTGTTTTAGATAAAATAAATGCAATAATTTATTTAATAAAGATAAGTTTTTAGCCCAAAAATCCCATAAGAATTCATGAAAAGCAAAAATCCTAACAAAAATCAATAGGATAGGTCCAAAATAATAAGTCCAAAAAGATAAATAGCATAATCCCCAAAAGAATTCAAGTGTTAGTCAATAGAACATAATATACCAATGTCATATTTATAAAGTATGAAGGCTAATAATTAGTATTTTCCTATAATTTTGCATAAACATATAGAAGAGGGTGTTCAAAGTCAAGACCATAGTTTGAAAAAAGTGGATCATAATTTCCTTATGGGAAACGGGGGTGTGTTAGGTAAAACAAATGGCAACTTACAAGGGGAATAATCCTAAGTATTAAATAACCTATAAATATAGTTTACAATCCTAAATCAATCATAAATTATGCCATATAAGAATACTTCAATCAAAAATATGAAAGAAACTCCTAAGTAGATTCATACAACATACTTGCCTTCTAATTTTCTTGGATCCATGTGTGCCAAACGTGTAATTTGTTTAACCCCTACTATGATGAGTTTTTCAAAGGATTTTATGGGCATGTATGTTTCATTTTAGTATCTATTAAATCTCAAAAATAAGGGAAGCTCAGACATTACTCTACTATGAACTAGGCATCCATCGCCCTGATAGATATAACTTAGGCTCCTCTTCTCATTTCATTAATTTATTTTGATCATGATGCATGGTACATTGACCTTATTTCATCATGTGAGTCTTTATTTTTTTTTAGATTTTATTTTTATCTTTTGAGTCCATTATTTCTTTCTTATTTTTTTATTTCACTCTTATTTTGTTATCAAATGGAAAAGATAAGAGCTGGAACCCCAATGAGATGGTATAATTATAAAAAAATCATTACTAGAATGTCCATGTGAGTTACACCAATACCTAGAATTAACACTTCCAATAGGTATTTGAATTTTATAAGTGAATTTAACCCAATAAATAATAAAAAATTCTAAATTTATATGAATTACTCTGAGAGCAACTTCCACATGCCTGATAAAAGTATTTAATTATGACACTATTTAGAATAATCCATGATTACCTATCCTCATCCTAAAGACTCAAAAACATATAAATACACCTAATCTATAAATTAGTCCCTAAAGAAATCAATATTTTAATTTCCCCCTTTTTTACAAGTGATAATCTCAGTTGGTTTGGATTTCAACTTGGATATATTCAGAGAAACACAATTCTGATCATCAAAGAAAGTAAAGAACAACTACTCTAAGAAAGCACTGAAATCTAATCTAGAAAACATGAAATATAATATATGAAATAAAAATATTAAAAGTAGGAAATATTGATCTAGAAATAAGGAAAGTAATATATGAAATAAATAAATCTAATCTATGAAAGCAAGGAACTATTCTAAGAAAGTGGGAAATCTAATCTAATCCTATAGCTACATTCATCTATCCCTCGTTACTTAGTAGCATCAGTAAAAGGTACAACCATAAAGTAGTTTTTTAAGAACTATCTATTGACTGGATATGTAGGTTCATTGCCTTGGAGGTCATTTAAATAAAACAGATTATTACCCATGAGATCTAAAATTTGATATTGCCCAATCCAAAGTGGGGCAAACTTGTCATGTTGTCCTTTCTTCTCATGGGATTTATCCTAAATTAGAAATAGATCTAAAATATTTATTGCTTTGATATTCAATCTATAATCAAATCACCTCTTAACCTTGTCTTGGTGTTTGATGAATTTATATAAGGCCCCAGTCCTTAAATCTTCCATTTATATTACGTCCAACAACCTTGATTTTGCTTTATTGATCAGTTCTATGTAGTCCTGCATGAACTAATAAGTGTTTAATTTTAGGATAATTAGGAATATAGGCTTGGATCCATACATGGATATATAAGTTGAATATTTAAGGGCTTAATTGTGTCTATTCTGGTATACCCAAAGAGCATACTTCAATAAATTGTGTCAATCCCTAGGCTTGGCTCCAGTTGATTTCTTAATTGCATCAATCAAATTTTTGTTCATTGATTATGCTAGTCCATTTCCCTAAGGGTAATGGTTAGAAGCTAACATGATAATAATTTTGTTACCATGTGCCCATTCAATAAATTCTAATGATATGAAATTGGTCCATTGTCACAAACCAAAGAAATGGGCATGCCAAATTTGGTTGTTATGTATTCCTCCAAAATGCAAATCACATCTTATGCTCTAAAATTCTTTGTGGCCATGGCTTTAGTCCATCTAGTGTAATAATATATAACATTAATCATAAAATTTTGGCTTTCTAAGGGATTCAGTTGGTGACACCAATGAAGTCTAAACCCCATTAGGCAAATGGCCATCTTTCAACAACTAGTTGTAAAGGCATTATTGCATGTACTTCTCTCTTGGCTAAAGCTTGACATTCATGGCATGTTCTCACATGAGCATGAGCATCTTTTAAAACTATTGGCCAATAGTAGACCATTATCAAGATATTATGGGTTGTGGTATTCCTATAAGGATGACCACTTACTATTTTTTGATACAAGTTATTTAAAATTTATTTAGATTATCTGTAGATACACACCTAAGGTAAATGCCTTCATAATTTATTATGTAAAGGACTCCCTTCTTGATCATGTATGAGAAAATTTGAGACTCAAATCTCTCTTCTTCTCTCTATTGATCTTAGAGGAATAAGTACCTATAATTAAATATTTTATTATACAAGTATATCATTCTCCTTTAGATACCTCTTTGACTATGATGCATGGATATGGTTTAGTCATAAGTTAAATAATGCCTTGCCCTCAAATGATATTTGTAGGATTGATCTCTATGTCTAATTCTTACATCTTGGCCATCCATTTGCATCATCATTATCCTAGATTATTTTCTTATAGGATTGTCTTGATAGTAAAATCAAGCACGATGGAAATGACTTTATTACTTAAGATGTGCCAAAACTTTATCATAGATTGGATAAGTGAAAAAATATTTTTTTCAATCATAGAGTACCTAAGTTATGTATATTTTAGGTTTGTACTCATGGAAATTATTGTATGTTTAGTCTCATCCTTCTTATGCATGATGACAATAATAATCATATACACTAAAGAAAATGAATATAGATAGAAATCTTTATTAAAATTTGGACTAATCAGCATTGAAGCCTATGATATTACAGTTTTAGTGTCTTAGAAGGAATTTCAGGCTTCAACTATCCATTATATTTTGGCATCCTACTTGAGAATGGTGTTCAAAGGTTTGATGATCTCAACAAATCCTAAGATAAAATTACTTACAAAGTTAATATTTCTAAGGAATTATTTGAGCTCCTTCTTACTATTTGGTGGCTAAACTTTTAAAATCACTTGGATTCTATCTAGATCAATGGTGATCACATCTTTGGTGATGATGTGCCCTAAAAGCTTACCTTCAATCACTTTGAATATGTTATTCTTTGGTTTTAACGAAATACTAAACCTTATACATATATCAAATATGGAATGTAAGTGACTTATGTGGTCCTTCTGATTCTTTAAAAATACCATAAGATAATCCATATAAATGATTATAAATTTTTCTATCAGTCCTTTGAATACATGATCCATGATGCATTGAAAGATAGCTCCTACATTTATTAGGCCAAATGACATCATTTTATATGCATAAGTTCCCCACTTTGTGGTAAACATCATCTTCATTCTATCCTTAGATTGCTCTAGTACCTAATTATAGCCTAAAAATCCATCTAGGAAGGACATCATTTTATAGCCACTTATTATTTGCATCACCTCATCTAGAGAAGGTAGAGGATAATTGTCCTTTTCAGAAGTCTTATTCAAATTCCTAAAATTGACACATAATCTGATCTCATCATTCTTCTTTATTAGTAGGACAAAATTAGCCACCCAAGTAGAATGTCTTAATGGAAAGTTTTTTTTTTCATTTAAAAACTTCTCCACTTATCTCTAAATGAGAGGCTCCAGAATAGGATTGACTGGTATTTGACTTTGTTTGAATAGTTTATGATCTAGCTTCAATGGAATCATGTGAGTGATGACCTGAGGGTCATAAGATTTTATATCTTCATCTATCTAGGCAATGACATCCCTATATAAAGTAATTAGATCCTTTACTCGCTACCTCTCATTTGGGGTGTAACTAAGGATGATATTCACATAACATGGGCAGTTTTCATCTCTTAGAATTTCCTTTCTAAAATATTATTCATTGACTTTTGGTTGTCTTAGCTATTATGTCTGAGCACTATGTCAAATGGTCTTTCTAAGGAGACCAAGCCAACTAGAATTTGATTCTTTTTGAGATAAATAATGCCCTCTTTATCTGATTTATCTTGATAGAGGTGATTACTGTCCTTATAATTGATGATTTGGGATTTCAATTCCCTTAAATTGGTTAGAAAATAGATAATATATTGGTCATCATTAAAAACCTATAATTTTTTTACATTATCTAGAATGGAAGGACATGGTACCAATTTAATTGAGAAAAGTTTTACCTTAGATTCTTGTAACAACTCTAGATTAGTAGAAATAATAGCTAATAAATTAACAATTTGATTTTGCTCTCTAAAAAGTGCTATGATGTTGAAATATTCAAAGCTTTCAATCAGGTCCCACACTTTATTCTTATATCTTCTCAAATATGATATCTTGCATTGATATTTATTTCTAATTTGGTTGACCACAATCTCTAAGTCACCAAATACTAATATCTTCTTAACATTATTTTTAAGTGCAAACTATAATTCAAGAATTAGAGACTCATACTTAGCTTTGTTGTTAGTGCGTGGAAAGTACAACCTATATGATCCTAAGAATTTTTCACCTTTTAGATCAATCAACTTGATTCCCATGCCTGATCCCTACTTAGATCTAGTGTCATCAAAGCATTGAGTCCACAGTTGATTGGAACCTTCAAATTCTAACTTTTGTACTTGATTTTACATAGTAAAAGTATAAATACCAAGGATAAGAGACTCATACTTTACCTCTTCATTCCTAACATTGTACTCTATAATGGGATACTTCATTCATGGTGCTTGATCAATTTTGATTTGATTTTCAAGTCCTCTCCATGGAAACCATACATGAGAGAAGTCCATAGAGAGATATTTGTTGAGTGTTTTAGACCAATCCTTGCTTAGTATCAAACCATAGCCTTCAGGTATGTCCAACACTAGAATATCAATGGTCATTTAGACTCTTGGTTGAGATGCTACTTGAATATGCACATTGTTGAATTCTCCAACTACTGGGATCATTATCTTGTCTAGTTGATAAATTGTTCTCTTTGAGGAGCTTGGAGTGAGAATTAGCTTCTGACATATGGATGTAGGCATGACAACTGTAGATGCTCTAAAATCAACTAAATAGTTATGAATATTATTACCAAATGCCATGATAGTCAGTAGAAAGGGTGGAACCATTGGCTTGCTCTTGTAGATGACATTGGCATTCATAACTTTCATTTTTTTATAGTTACTTTATATTTTTCTATACGAGCCTTCCCTATTATGTACTTCCATAGAAAATACTTCTATTCAGTGATATTTGATAACTCATGAAGATTTATATTCACCTTAATATTCTTCAAATCCTTAATAATATTGCATCCTCCATTACATGGTTAATCTTTGCTTTGATGCTAATCATTACCCTTTGGAAGGGTGGATTGTTGTCTGAATTGCCATGGTATTTAGAGGAATAGATGTTATGAGTGGATGCTTACTCCTTAGATTGTATATGCCTCTTTGGAACTACTGAAAAGCATGAAATTCATCCATATTATTTTTTGGATCATTGTCATCATTTCCCAAGAAGGGAAACTCATGAGTTTCAAAGAACATAGTAGTGTTTGAAGATCCAAGATTCAAATGATGCTTAGGTAAATTATGCATCTAATCTTGTCTAACCACCTCTCTTTGAAATATTTTGAATGATACACAAAATTCAATGCATTTGAGCTCACCATGATCATAATTATTATGAATTTTGCACTAATTAGGAAGAGTCATCTCTGCAATGTTGATCTCTAGAAGCTTGTTAGGTTGTTCAGGCCTATTAAATGGTCTATTATATCTCTAAAATCTAGTATTATGATTGCTTTTTGGGCCATTTACATTGCCCATCTTCCTTTTCATATTTAGGAAATCATTGCTCAACTTTAAAACCAACTTTTGAATAGTATCCATTTATACCTTTGTGGAATCCATACCTTGTAAAATGGTAGTGGGAAGTGTAGCTACTTGTTGGTCCTACTAATAATCATTACCCATTGTGTGAGTATTCAAGTAGACAAAATTAGTTGTATTGTTTATATTAGTGGAGGTAACATGTACAATTGGTTCTAATTGAATACCAAGACATTATGCCTTGCATGTGGAATTGTATTTAGTGATAGAAAACTATTATTGACATTAGGCACTCCAAGCATTTGAGGATTGATCTACCAATCTATGTTGATATCCTATTCAAATGCTAATGCCAGAGTGTTATCCATAATTTCTCTTCTCAAGAACATGATAGTGATAAGGTCTAAGGCATTCTTATGCATTTCCAATGCTAATGCCACCTCTAGTTTATATCTTGGGGATAAATAGATATACATCTTCTACCATCCTATGTTGAAAGCATAGATGGGCTCATTATGTTCCCTCTACATGCTGGTGAAGTGTTGGTATACTAAACCATGATTGGTGACCTATCCAAATTTCATAAGAAAAAATGCTTGGCATTCATCCCAAGAAGTGATGGGATTTTCAATTATATTTAAATACCAATCATAAACAACATCCATCAAAGTAAAATGGAATAATATACATGAAACATCCTCATCTATGACATTCATTAATCTTAAAATAGATTTAACTAATTTGATATGTTCCTCTACTATCCTTGCTCCTAAAGCATAAAAATATGGCAAGTACTTTTAGGTATTTTTAGGAAAATCATGCACATCTCTTAGGATGACAATAGCAGATCCAACTAACTAGGGTTTTTATTGAGCCATTCGCTGATTAATAGGTAAAGGGTTCCTTCTGGGCAAGGGGTTCTCTGTTGAAGGGGGATTGTTTTAAACTGGGGCTATTGGCACAATTCTAAGTCTCCTATGATTTTACAAGGGTGAGACTAATAAACTAACCTAGGAATTAGATCTGGTCACTCTCTTAGGTGACTCCAATGCAACTCTATGCAAAGGATAACTACTACTATTAGGGTGTTGGCCCTCCTTCTAGTGCCAATTTATACCTATTAATGTAGGTTTTACATATACCATAGCCTTAAAAAGGTATCCTATAAAGTTATAAGATCTCATTAGAGGTAAAGTCGACTCTAGGGCATGAGTTATAGGTATGCAATCTATTACAACCTATTGATGGAATAATAGGTAGGGCAAGCAGGTTGTTGACAACCTTTTTTGGATGGAGGTGTGGTTCCTAATAGGGGTAGTGAATCTACATGTGAGTTGGACAGGTGGTTGGTTGTTAATCTAGACTAGGTAAATATTGAAACAAACTCAAAAAGGGAGGGAAAGGTAAGGAAGAAAACAAATATTATATGGCTTTTAGGAACTAATTTTCAAACTAGTTTATAAAATAACAAGTTCTCTCAGAACATATGCCTATTGCTAGCAATAGTGTCACACACATAGTCATACAGGGATAGGAAGTCTAAGGAAATAAAAATGTAAGAAATTCACCAAACTTAGACAAAGGTTTCTCCTTTTAGGACAGCTATTTCACACCCTTAATCAAGAGATTATGGCTTGAGCTAGTGAATTATCTGAGGTAGTTATTACACACAAATAAATAATTATTTCTAAGAAAGCATTCATGCACAATCAAAATTATGAATCAATTTGAAATTGAATATCTTAACCAATATATTTACCAATATTTCAATAGCTTTTACACATCTACAAATTAGTATATCAATCAAAATAATGAAGAATCCATTTGTAGCTTTTGCACACTAAATACTATTGAAATATAAAAATAATGAAATTAATAACTAATTACATAGAAATTGGAAATAAAATACATAAAAACATTCACTAATGATCAAAATTGATGTTTCTCTTATATTCAAACATTTTATAACTAAAAATTCAAGTTGGATTACAATTATTTATATAGACTTGGGGAAGGGGTCGCCTCATCCTCTAAGTTCATGCAAGGCCATTACATGTGGTCTAAACTATATAAAATTATATATATATATATATATATATATATATATATATATATATATATATTAGTTTAAATTATCCTTTGCCAAAGCTATGCAACATGTGCATGTGTATAAATATAGAGGCAATTTTTAACAATTATAGCCTGAACTGCATGTAAAACTTTAAAATGTGTACTACTTTTCAAAACTATACTTGCCTCCTTTTATTGGCTGTGAGAATAACATGTTGATATTTTAGATTAGCTACCTTTAAATAGAACTTTGACATATGCATGAAGGACTAAAATTGTTTTACCAATGTTTTAGAAGTAGTGGCACTATTGTTAGTTATTACTAATATGAATTGTACATTGCATGTTCACTCGTACCTTTTATATAATCTAGATCTTCAATTTTATATTCATTGTTTAGATTACGACATGTTCATAATATAGCTTAACTATAATACTCAATATTTATTTATAAATATAGATTAATTGTCCAAAGATATATTTATTTTGTCCATAATGCCTTTCTAGTTTTAAAAATGTGACATATGTCAACACCTGATTATGTTTAGGATCTTTGAAAAGTCCACCTAGGACTCATAGCATCGATCCTTTACATTATGGGATATGATCATGCCACTTGGCATCTCTTCATAGGTTCCAAGACATTTGAAAAGTCTATGTTTATTTTTTACCATCTATCTTTATTACTAGTTTAATGTGGTTCATTGGATTTTAGTGATTTTGGCTCATTGACTCTTTGTGATTGACACTTATTATTCCCTATTTTGTTCTACTTCATATGTGTACCATTTGGTAGCTGCTCAGGGCTTCTAAGCTCTATGTACTAGGCTCCCTACTTCTTCTCATTGGTCATTGGATCTATGTACTAGGATCCCATGTTGGTGACACTTGTCTCTCTCATGGATCTTTGACATTTCAACTCATTCTCGTGTCATTTGATGAAATGGGCTTGAGCAGATGCACGTCATATGATTTTGGCTTAGAAATTTTGACTTATAATTTGATCATATGGGTGTGCCACTTGGTAACTCTCTACTTAATCTAGGACCTTTGAAAAGTCTTCATCAATCTTGCACCATTGGATCAACTATATAGTTCAATGAGAACCATTGATCTATTGGGTCCACTTAACATTTGAATCTAAATGAGTAATTTATGAGGTTAAATTTTTATGTTCATATGATCATAAAATGATGTCCTCACAATCATCAATGATGTCTATGTAGCTATTAAATTTAATTCCGTAAATTAGCCATTATTGAGGTTAAATTTGGCATTCACACAATCATCAAATGACATCCTCATGACAATCAATGACATATGTATGACTATCACATTCAATCTCATATGTTTGACATGTGTCATTTCCTTGGGACTTCTTACTCTTGAAAACATAAACACAAAATGACTTAACATAATACTTTGGGAAATAATTATAAAGGACTCTGCATGAATATTCTAGCCTAAGGTCTCATTAATAATATAATATGATTTGGACCTGGGCTAAAATAATCTTAAATTAAGCTAAAAACATAATGAAATTTTTTGCTAAGTAAGAGTGTTACTTGGTAGTATGGTATTAGTCTCAGGGTAATTATTACAAGGGAATTATTTTAGGATTTGTGTTTCATGAAACAATATGTCTGAGAAATAAAGTCCATAAGAATTCCATTGAGTGAATTGTTTTGGACAAAATGTCTATAAAAATTCTCCTAAAGACCTAATTATCTTAGACAAATTTTTTGAAGGAATGTTTGAAGGGATGGTCTTAAAAGGACCAAATGGCATGATGTTTTAGATAAAATGACTAAAGGAATTGGCCAAAGGGCAAAAGGGCATGGGATAAAAGTCCTAAAAGGATGGCTCATAGGACAAAATAACCAAGATAAAAGTCATAAAGGGCATGTGTAAAGGGTAAATGGTCTATGAAAAGTCCAAAAGGCTAAGTCATCACTTCAAAAATATTGAAGGGTCTTTTTCAAAAAATTTGAAGGGTAGTTTTGAAAACTAAAAAGGGTAATTTAGTAAGGAAAAAAGGTTGGGACAAAATTATGAAGGGTCTACTTCATAGAGTAAATAAATTGAAGGATATACTTCATAGGGAAAAGAGGGCCCACGAAAAAAATATTGAAGGGTAGGTCAGCAAGGCAAAGGGTCATTTCAAAAGTCCCAAAGGAATTCTGTCGAGAAAAATAACTGAAACAAAAAGGCCAATGGAAATATTTCACAAAGCTTGAAGGGTAGTTTCATAAGGTTGAAGGGCATTTCAAAAGCTATGAAGGGAAATTATAAAATGTTGAAGGGTAATTTCAAAATGTCAAAGGGTACTTTCTATCTGATAGTAATCTAAAGGGTCTACTTCATGGATAAAATGTCTAAAGGGTCTACTTCATTAGGTACGTTTCAATGGGAAAGGGCTCAATATCAAAGTCCCAAAGGGTAGGTTTCATAAATCCTAAAGGGTATATTCATTTCATCAGGGAAAATGTCTTGAATAAAATGTCAAAGGAATGGTTAAAAAAGGCAAAGGTTTAGGATAAAAGTCCTTAAGGGACAGTGTTAATAGGCTGAAGGGCAATCACAAAATTCTTGAAAGGCAATTTTAAAATGTCAAAGGGTCATTTCAAAATGTTAAAGGTTAAGTCTATTTCATTGATAAAAATGCCTATAGACTAATTTCATCAGAGGAATTATTTTAAACAAAACATTTGTAACAATTTCTCTAATAGAAAATGTCATCAACACAAAAAGCCTACAAGAATTCATGCACAACAAAAAGCCTGACAAAGACCAATACAATAGGTTCAAAACAATATGTCTACAAAGACAAATTACATAATCCTTGAAATAATTCAAGCATTAGTCGATAAAACATAATATACCAATGCCATTTTTCTAAAGTATGAAGTCTAGTAATTATTTTTTTCCCAAAATTTTGCATAAACATATAAAAGAGGGAGTTCAAAGTCAAGACCATAGTCTAAAAAAATTGGGTCCCCATTACCTTATGCGAAAAGGGGGTGTGTTAGGTACAATAAGATGTACATGGCTATCCACACCTAGGTGCCATACATCCAAATATTTATTTATTTATTATTATTCATATATATATATATATATATATATATATATATATATATATTAAAGAGAATTGATAAATCAACACTAAAAGGATCTCAAATAAATCATTAACCAAATAATAGTCCTAGGTTATGGAAATAACTATATTTAGTTATAATCTAAAACCTTATTATGACTAGGATCCTTGGCCACCATACCTAAATAGGATCATAAAAATGGATACATATTATGCTTAAGTGATTTCAACATGTGCATGGTTGAATATCCAAAAGATCAAGAATAATTGATCCCTAGTCAAGGATGGTCCTCTTGCTAGATTTTTCAACATAGGAATTGACACAAATGTGCTTATTAACTCTCTCCCAATCATCATAATTGGAAAAACTTAGGAGAGGCCTTAAATCAACAAGTTAATTAAATGTTAGAATTCTTAAGTGATAAGATCTCTCACCTAATATCATTGCATGGATTAGCCAAAGCAAAATTTGGTGTTCATAACCAAAAATTAGTAAGTCAAATAATAAATATAAGTTATCTAGCTCTTTAGATACACTATGAATAATATTTTGAATATTAAAGTATACTTAATATGAATATATGATGATAGAGAAAGAAACCCTAGAGATGGATAGAGAGGTAACCTCGTTCACAACTAGATATAACATATGTAATTATAGGCTAATTAAAAATTGAGAACGTATAATTTGTCTAAAATATCATGACATCAATGCCCCCACCAAGTGGAAAAATCTATGAATTTCCCTACAATGACCAATTCTAGATAACATAGATAAAATAAGGTACACTATGAATTTAAAGTGAACAATGATCTAGAAAAGATCGATAAGGTCATAGTGGCACAACATGGGTGTTACATTTTTAAATTACTTGATAAAATTTTAAAATTAAACTATCCTATGATCCCATCAATATGATGATTATGGTGTGTGCTTGGGTCATAAAGTTTGAGGGTGAATTTCCATAGTTAAAAAGTTTACATGTAGATGTATTTAAATTAGAAATAACATCAAGTACTCTAGTGTAACTTTATTGATCACTTCTTGTTGAATCTATTACCACATGTAACTTGAGAAGGTGAAAAAGTTTGTGAAGTCTATTATATAGTACATGAGAAGAAAGCACTACCTATTTTCATTGTGGAACACATTGAACTATCTAAGCTATTTCCTTGGTATGCACTATATAATATTTTCATTGATTTGAACCATACATGACTCTTTGATATGAATCATGATGATTAAGAAGGTATAACTATTTACATTTTAATATTTGTAAAGATATATTTTTTAAAGGTGAAACAACTAGATATAAATAATTATTTTGATTAAATACATTGATTATATTTGCATTACTCTATTAATCTGATATAAACCAGTTGATACCAACATACCTAGAGATGTTGGAAAGTATGTAAATGTTGTTATCTATGTAGGAATAGAATTAATAGTAGTCAATAGAATATTTGATGTAGAAGTGGAAGCTTAAGATGATTTATTTTTTTTATTTTTGTAACATATGAGAACGAGTCAATATTAAGGGGATTGGCAGTATTATCTTTAGTGAATTTTGTCTCTTAACTTCTTCTACTTGATCTAAATTATATATATCATCCTTAGTAGTCATGATGTATATCAATATGATGCATAGTATGTGTTATAACAATTGAATGTACAATTATTATTTCTCTCAAGTCTACTTGATTGTATAAAACTTTTAATTAAATATGCTTGTACATAACATTGGACAATTGTATTATCATATTCATACAAAAAAATATCTATATCATCCATTATAGAAGAGATCAAAGGAACATAATTTATCTCTATAGGGATTCTATTGAGTTTATCCCTACACCTTAGAGTAATAAAGGAGTTAACCTTATTAAGTGGTATATTTGATATAATAGATATATGAGATGCACAATAAATAACAGAATAATATAAGAGATATGTTTAGTAATTTTAAAATAAAATATACATTTTTGTTGAAATTAGAATATACACGTAACCTATAGAATAATTTTAAATTAAGCACATTATTCATCTTTTAGGTCTAAATTACTATAAATATTAAATTGTAAATACGAAAATATCTATATAGTATTTTTGATGAGAAAATAGGTTTATGATTATCTCAAGATGATTAACCAAAAACTCAATTTTTAAAATATATTAGTTTGGTCTAAAAAATTAACCATTCATGAAAATGTGTAAAAATAAAGGGAGAATGGTGTAACTAGGCAAGGTGTGTTTTATTTTTAAGATATAAGATAAAATTATCCCATTCATAAATGGTAAACATGGCCACAAATTCAATAACTACAAAGTATTACACAATTCCCTTATCTACATTATTCATTCTCTAGGTTATGTTAAGGGTATATTATCAAGGCTAACCACTTACTAGTGTATACAAGAATATATGAATTAAGACTTTCTAAGGTTGAAAAAAAAAACCTAAGCATTTATGACATAATATGAGGTATGTTAAAAATAAAATCTAAATATAATGTTATATAGTGGATTGAGTATTGGGGAAGTGCCCCTCACATCATGGCTCAAGTAAAAATGATGACCATTTTACTCAAAACAACAAATCCTATGAGTTTTAAAACCATCATAACATAATGTTAGGAAAAAATAAAACAAAAATAAAAAGGAAATTAAAAAAAAAAAGAAAGTAAAAGATCAAAAATAATAGTTCATGTTCACAAATATATTTTATCCTATTTTGGATTAAATATTAAAAAATTATAGGATTAAAACTAGAGAATATAAATATGTACAATATTCAATTATTCTTATTTTGACAAATTGGTAAATATTAGAAAATGCTATTATGGGAAATTACTAAGAATAAATAATAATTAACTTGAACAAAGATATATGTTAATTTTTATGACTATTTGATAGTGAAAATAATAATAAAATATGATTTCAAAAGCTCAAAATCAATCATGAATATAAAGAGAATCTGGACAACTCCATTTTAAGTGGGCAATAACATAATGCATCTCAGTGTATTTATTAAGGATTTATCCTAATCAATTTTGTTGACCAAAAAAGAATAATTTTATAAATGTTAAATAAAATCAATATAATAATAATATATCTCTATAAATCACCACTGCAAGTGTAAAATAACATAGTGAGGTTGAGTCCATTGATCATGGAATTCACCTAGTGGATTATACATAAAAATGAATGAATGCACCTATTATAGTTGTGAATGTTGAGTAATCTTAGATATTGTACTTAGGGTTTTTATGCACAAAAATAATTGTTTTAATTATATTTTATTTGATATCCTTTGGGAAATTTTATAACTTAAAATTCTACAAGAAAAATAATAATGGGTTAAGGTAATCTCAATAACCACATTGATAATTGACCACTAGCTATGTATCCAATACTCCAATGAGGGAAATCAATCCCACAGTTATCCCACCTAGAATTAATGTGAAATTTTTATCCTCATACTAAATGTATGTATTTATAAGATGGATTTGATTCTTAAAAATTATATCTCTTAAATTAATTTAGAGGGTTCTTGACTTAACTTATGGCTGATCCATGTGAGTGATTCAAATTAAGGTAAATTTTCTTAATGTATAAAATTATATAAACTTGATAGTGGTAAATTTCAAGAGAGAAAAATAATTTACACTTTATGTGTATTTAAAGGTGAATATTTTCACAATTTACTTTAGATAACCATGAAAAATATGCAGGGGGGTAAAAGGATAGTGGTATACTACACCCTTATTTTCTTAACATCAACTTGTCAAAAAGGATTATAGACAATTGTGCTATATAAGTTATAGTATGAATGTGATTTTATATAGATTAAAAATTTTAAATTAATATTTATATTTAATACTGCAACAACTAATGGATCAATCCCACATATAGACAAATGTCTTATAGAAATGGTAAATAAGAATCATGTAATGGTGAACAAGTCATGTGATTTGAAATGTGATAATAATTAGTAGTTTTAGGCACATGTGACCAAATTTATGTGTCCACATTTTAACCCCATTTATTCTATTAATTAAATTTATTGAGTAAAGGATAAGTAATTGAACCAACATTTATACAATATTTTTTTGTCTTTGAGAAGATTCTTTATTATGCATGACACTCAATTTTAGAAAACCCTACAATAGGTCAAAAAGTAGTTATTTTATTTATTTTTAAATAGTGAGAAATCTTATAATTTGAATTTTATTTTTTTTCAATAGAGAAAGGGAGAATTCAACCCATATATAGGTGAAACCAAATTTCCCTATAACTTGTATTTGATAATGGAGAATTATGTCCCCTCATTAAATCACTTAGATAATTTTAACTAATGGTGAATTTGTTATTGACAAAGTCCCAATTTGAATAACTATTAAAGCTCTTGAGTTGGAATTATGTATTATCCCAAATCTCATGAAAAGTGGATAGCACCCAAAGTACTAATAAAAAAATGTGGAACCATGCTAGGTTCACTAGAAATGATGCCAACTTGTTGAGTGTTACTAAAATCAAACATACATCACCAGAAAAGATTTAAATCACATTGTTGAATATGGATATAGATTCTATTGTGAATGATGGAAAGAGAATGAATAATTTCCATGCACACATCATGACTACATTTCTCATAAATTTGAATTTTAAATAAATATTTTTATTTAGAATTTTCAACATTTAACTTTTTAAACATTGAATTTTTGAAGATTAAAACTTGAAAAATTAATTTTTTCAACTTTGAATAATCATGAAAATTAATGATTATAATTCCCCCTAAATTGTTCCAAAATTATATATAATGTTATGCACCTATGTGATCATTTGTATCTATAGTTTCAAATATGTATCTTTAATCTTGTAACTATTTTTTATATATCCATGTACATACATTCATGTGTGTATGACTCTATAGTTTGAGTCTAGGAAAAATAAGTAAATGTGCATGTCATATACCCCATAATATATATTAATTTTCCAATATATGTCATATATTTTAATTTTAATATATTTTAATCTTTCAAAACATGTACCCTACTACATAATTTGATTTTTCCTTATTTTGAATATTTGAAAACCTATATTTTGTCCTAAATTTGATTTTTGTCTATTCATGGAGGCTTAGATCTCTAATTCAACCTAGCTATGATCCCCCCTTTTTACATGATAGATATATCCTATAAATCACTCATATCAAAGTAAGAGTTAACTATATCATGTGATATAAATATAATTATGAATTAATGTGTCAAAATGTAGAGAGTATGTCATCATAGAAATATAAATATCATTGAAGTATGTATATAACAAATTTACATTTTATTATCATGATCTAAATCTCTTGTGGTATATTTAATACCATTTACTCACCCAATGTTAAGGTATGGGGTTTATGCATGAATTTTGGGGATTAAAAAGGTTACATCCCTCAAATTTGTGATTTTTTTGTTAAAGGGAGTACGCCCTTTATTTTGAGTTTACTAGGCTTAGGATTGATGCTTTAGCCTAAAGGGCATACAAAATTTGAAAAGGGTGTACCTTATTTGAAAAATTCAAACAAAATATGAAAAATTTAGGTAAAACATAACCCGATTTGGGCTCCAATGCTACTTTGGTTTGGTCTCACCACTTTATGCTACTTATCCATTTAAAGGACATTTATAAAATTAGTCTCTCCTTTTTTCTTTTGTTCTCGCTTGAGGATTTTATTACAAACTTTCAACATAATAACAAGGTACTTATTTCCCACCAATATATTATACTCCTAGTCTTCATGAATGATTATCTAAAAATAACTAAGGTGGTGACACTACCCCTATGATCAAGCTTGATCTTAAAAAAATGAAAGAAGAGACCTAAAGTAGATTTTTTGATTATTTTGGCTTCAAGTGCAACTAAAACTAAAAGTGTTAGGGTAATAAATAAATTGATCTTAGAAGCTAGTGATTTAGAAGAGATGAAAAAAGATGTGGCAAGGACCAAGGATTTGGATGAATATTTGGTGGATCTATTAGGTCTAGATGCCCTAGATGCTTGTGACCTAAAGGCTAAAAATTAGGCTATGATTAGTTCACCAAAATAAATATTAAAATCCTTGGATATAAGTCTTAATAATAAGGAACTACAACTTAGGGTGATGAATAAATAAGTTATAGACATTTATTGGATCCTTTTCCCTATAGTTGGTTTGTCATCCAAGGAGGGCCAAGTTTTTGATATCATCACCCCTCGTAGAAAAATATTGGATGACCCAAAAGACCTTGAAATTCTAGGTTTTAATGGGTGATGTTCTGGATCTATTGGTTTTCCTCCCCTGACCCTAAAGATAACCTACTCCTTTTTTAATGTTGAATGTCTCAAATCTATAGGTAAATAAGGTATAGTGTTGATACCAAGGGAATATCTAGGAAGAGCCTCCTTTAGGGTCTTCAGTACATTTTTTTTGATCCCCAATGATTTGGATGGTGGTTTTCATTTTATTTAGTTAGGTCCCTTCCTTTTTTGGTTTCTAGTTGATTTTTTATCTTTGTTTGTATGGGTCATTTTTTGGTTGGGCGTATTGTGACCTTGGTTATTTTCATGTACATATTTTTTAGAGACTTGAGCCTCATGATGTGTCCTAGGTTGGATTCCACATGAGTTCAATGTGGGCTTATATTAATATGAATATATTCAATTTGAGGCACACATGTGTCATGTTTATATAGATATATCAATGAATCATGAAATAAAGTAACCATATTTTAAGTAAATACATAATATGAATGAATGATATGTATCACGGCACCACTAATAAAGTTTAACAAACACAAAATAATGTCAGAAAATGTTATAAAATAAGGCCAAGGGATACATATAAGAGACATGTTCAAATTTCAAACAATCAAATATTCTACACATAAACCCATAGGCCACAATAAGTGTGCATGTTCAAATATCACACATACCAAAAATATATATCATAGAGATGTTCAATAGACTTTCAAACAAGGTCCAAGGTCAAGACACAATAATAAATGTCTAGTTTATCATTCAAGATAGTAAACACCATCAAAGGAGCATGAAACAAGTGAAAACTTATCTTTTCCATCCATATGTGTCCATGTCATATTGTTACAAATGTATAATATCAATGTATTATAATGTAAAATATGAGTGATTAGAAATACACTTGTAATATATGTTGTTAAATATTTAATTTTATGTCATAGATAAATATAACCTATTATAATGTAACAAGTACAAGAAGATGCTCCCAACCATAGGCATGGCCACTAGGTAGAAGGGAGTCCAACATATAAGAATGCATAAATGATTTAAGTCATTCATTACACTCATATACCACATGAGATGCACATGTATATAAAATATAGTATCTTATATATAAAATATGTGATAAATAATATATTTAAATAATTAACCTGGCATTGATTGTAAAGCTAAGGTCTCGATTCTTGACATTTATTTTTATTTTTAATTATTATTTTATTTTTAATTTGTGGAATATGTGTTTTTATTACATTTTAATTATTTTAATTTGTTTGGAAAGAAAACTATCCAATTATCCTATCAATATGAGGACCATCATGTGTGTTTGGGTCATAAATTTTGAGGGTGAATTTAACTAGTTGAAAATTGCTACATGTAGATGTATTTGAATAAAAAAGAGCATAAAGTACTATATTATAACTATATTGATAAATTATTATATAAAATATTTCCACATGTATAACTTGATAAGGTACAAAACTTGGTAAAGTCTACAACATAGTAGGAGAATAATACACTACCTATTTTCACTATGGAACATGTTGAACTATCTAAGGTATTGAATTTGGATGAAATATATAATATTTATAAAATTTTGAATAATTTTCAAATATTTGATATTAACCTTGATGATTAGGAAGTTATATCTATTTCTCTTGAACTAGTTTTATAGAAAGACTTTGTATAGGTGTTATAAATGAATCTATATTATGTTCTTGATTGGGTGCATTGATTATTTTTGGATTGCACTTTTGAGTAGGAACCATAATTGTAGTTTATTTTTATTTTGAATAGGTGTCATAAATAAATATGGTGGTAGTGAGGTAAGAGGAGGAGTTACCACAAAATATAAATGATACTCATATATGTAATGTACATGCTATTGCATGAAGTTTATGTATCCAAGGGAATTATTATAACATAATAAAAAATCCCTACACTTTGTGATACTAAAAATGGTGTTTTCATTTTTTTTAAATAACATGGAGAGGTAATATTATATATCCTAAATTATCATGTGTGTGGCCATCAAATGCTTTGTAGTCTCTTGATATAGCTTGTAAAGCTTGCTCTATATACCTAATATTATAAAGGAGTGTTATTATGAATGATTTTTTTTTATCATTTAATTATCAATAATAACACTATATATAGGTTGATTTTGAATTATACAATAATAATAATATCATGCTTATCTAGATCATCAAAATTGATTTCACTATCATCAAATGTGATTATTAAACTTTGTGCTAATGTGCCTTTAAATGTACCAATAATTCCATATTTTGGATGCCCATATGTACTAGGAGGAGGATGCGTATTATAAGCACAATTTACGTATAAATTATCTATATTATTTATTGAACCATGATATTTAAAAGGATTATTTAATATTTTTATAGTGTCATTCTCTTATGATCTAGGTTCTTCTATTTATGTGATTACCTCAATAGTATTTTCATAAATAAGGTCTCGTATCTTATGTATCAGCCTATTATACTTATTTTTAGACTATAAAATACATATATGGTAGTAAAAAAAAGGTTTAATTTAAAAACCCTTAGGTTGAGGATTGGTCAAATCAACCTCAAATAGTATAGGTAGAGATATAGTATTAGAATCAATTAATTTATATAATAATATATGACAAAGTTGTGGTAACCTTGTAAATTTCCTCCTTGGATGGGATATCAATTGATGTGTGTTTTATGGTTACAATATTTCATTAACTATTAATTTTAATTTATTATTTATTTCATTAAATTTAACCTTTTAATTTGTCTTGCTTTAAAACTTGACATTGGAAGTATATGGAACACTTGGTGCATATTCTCACTTGTTGAAAACTATGAACCTACATTCTCTTTATTTTATTGTATGACATAGTTCATTAAAGGATTTGAATTTATATAACATGATTGATTTATGGAGTGGTGTTAGTAATATTTGAGTAAATATATATTGTAATTCATTATCTACCATAGATATTTCCATTTTATCTACCATAGTCTTGCATCAAAGCACATATTTAATGATTTTTTCATATTATCATTTCTTGAGTAATTAAATTTATACATAGGATATATTTTCACCAATGTTAATAGAAAAGTGTTCTAAAAAAATGATATGCTAAAGGGTTGAATGCTCTAACTGATTGAATAATAATATCATAGAACTGTCATAAAGCATTATCTTTGAGGCTTCTTTAAAATATCATGGTGAGTAAATTATCATTATAGGTATAGTCTAAGTATGCTACATGAAATGATTGAATATGTTACTTAGGATCAAATTTACCCTCATAAAGTGGTATTTTATGAGCTATTAAGGTTGTTGGTACTAGGTAAGAGGTTATTTCATGTACTAAATGATATTAATAAATGTAAGAGAATCTATTGAGTGAATAAATTTAAATACACCTTGCTCCAATTATAACATTTTAATATATAAGTCTATAAAAATTTGCTCGTGAGAGTTTGCATTAGGCGAAGATGGTGATGTAATTTTTGTATTAATTATAGGAGGTGTAGATTTGATACCTTAATAAAAGCAGGCATGTTAATTTTATATAATCTGAGTTATGATACCATACCTATATATGTTGACACATTGTAACTATAGGTGGTGATGTAGGAATAAAAGAAATAATATTAACTAAAAAATATGAAGTGGAAGTGGAAGCTTAAGTTGATTTATTTTGTTCTTTTTTTACAATGTATAAGAATGAGTCAATATTATGTGGGTTAGCATTAATTTGTTCACTAAATTATTTCTCATTAACTTCATATAATTTCTATAGATAAACTTTAGCATCCTCAATATTCATGATTATTCCATCAACAAGGTGCATAGTATGTGTTATAACATTCTGAATGTATAATTATTCTTTCTCCCAAGTCATACTTGATTTTACAAAAATATTCCTTAACTATGCTTATACATAATGTTGAACAATTGTCTTGTCATAGTCATCAAAATTATCTACATCATCCATTGTATAATAGGTCAAAGGAACATAAATATTC